>JAPXFY010000022.1:60780858-60815858 GCA_030674185.1 Monoplex corrugatus
ACACCACACCACACCACACCACAGCACTCCACATCATGCCACACCACACCACACCACACCACATCACACCACACCACACCGCACCACACCACACCACAGCACTCCACATCATGCCACACCACATCACACCACATCATGCCACACCACACCGCACCACACCACACCACACCACATCATGCCACACCACATCACACCACACCACAGCACTCCACATCATGCCACACCACACCACATCACACCACACCACACCACATCATGCCACACCACACCACACCACATCACACCACACCGCACCACACCGCACCACACCATACCACACCACACAAATTTACCAAAGCCTCCACACTGAAGGACTGCTACATACAATGTGAATCACATCGATCACCCTTAGAGGGCAGAATTAAAGTTTCCTGCTTTTTGCGCTTTATATAATTATCGCCACACCACCACCCGTACAGCACACCAGTCTACTAAAGCGTCGACCGTAACTTCCATGACCTCAGCCACTGCTACATTATAACTACAACCACCACCCATTGGGGGCCAGAACCACAACTCGTTTCTGTTCTATCACCACCACCACCACCACCACCACCACCACCACTTCTGCTACTTGCTACAACCCCTTCCTCCCCCACCCAACCCCACCCCACCAGAGCTTGAGCCACGTCCCGTAGGTGGTGGTAGTCGTAGTGTTGGTGGTGGTGGTGATAGTGGTGATGTGTCCTGCTGGTAGTGAGTGGTAGCGCCGTCGATGATGACGGTGGTAGCAGTGGGGCAGCGACGGTTGTAGCAGCCGGCGTTGATGTGATAGTGGTGGCAGCGGCAGCAATTCAGCCTCCACTCCCCCCCCCCCCCACCAACCCCAACCGCCCCTGTCCTAACCCTCTCTTTCCCACCCAACCGTTCTAATCATACAGGACGCACACAGCACCCAGTCGGTGCTGCGACTGGCTTGCTTGCTTGCTTGCTGCTGCTGCTGGTCTCTGCTGCTGGAGCAGTAGTATTTCTCAGTCTCATGCCGGCTAATCTTCACACAACACTGCCGGCCCCAGGCCCTTGCTGGAAACGGCCACTGCCTGTGTCATTTCTTGGATTATCACAGTTCTTCGCTTCGGTCAACTCTTAAGGTCAGAGGACCAGCAGGCTTAATTTTCTGTGGTGACAAGCCCTGGCTGGGGTGCTGGGATCTCAGTGGCTCGAGGGAAGGGATGAAACTTGCCAGTTTGTGAAAGGTTAAAGTCTCATCAGCGCTTTGTGTCGGTGTGTATGTGCGTGCTTCTCTGTCGTGCCATGTGTGTGGTGTGTGTGTGTGTGTGTGTGTGTGTGTGTGTGTGTGTGTGTGTGTGTGTGTGTGTGTGTGTGTGTGTGTGTGTGTGTGTTTTACGGTGGAGTCTGTTTGATCCCGAATTGATTCGTGTGGTAATAGAGTACAGTTCATTTTCAGCGATTCCATAGCCTCCACATTGTTTGTGCGCTGAATGAAGATTTTCTTGTAAAATCGGTAATAGGACACAGTTCATTTTTACAGGTGGCAAGAGACTCTAACCAGCTTTATTCTACAAAATATGTTCATTTCTATCAAAGACAAAATTTATGTGTGGATGAGATTGTATCTGATGGACATTATAGTAACCATACAGTTTTTGTTTGTTATTAATTAATGATGACTGTCTTTAAATGAAGTTTAACAAATAGACAGCAGAATACAGTTTTATTCCTTTTTACTGATGACAAAGAGACCATACAAGTTCTTGTTTTATAGAGTATAGTTCATTTTATCTATGGCAAAACATTCACGCACCCCCTTTGTTTCTGAATGAGGTTTTGTATAATAGGTAACAGGACAGAGTTTATGTATATAGGTGGGAAGAGACTACGCTGCTCAATTCAATAAATCGTATTCATTTCTATCAAAGACAAAGACATTATGCAAAGTTTACGTCTGTAAATGCGGCTTTACCCAATAGACTGAAGAGTTACTACACAGTTTTTATTCGTTGTTATTCATGATTATCTTTGAATGAAGTTTATTTAGTAGACAATAGAATACAATTTTTATTCGTTTTTATTGATGATAAAGAGTCCATGAAAGTTTTTGTTTTATAGAGTACCGTTCATTTTTACCTATGGCAAAACCTTCATGCACTTCCTTTGTTTCTGAATGAGTTTTTGTCAAGTAGTCAATGCAATACACTTATATCTGTATCCACGGTAGAGATTTTGTACAAGATAAATTTTTCTCATTGAGAATGTATCATAGAATAGAGTTCATTTGTACCAGTGACAAAGACAATAATGCAAGTTTTTTGCTTTCGATAAAGGACTTGTCTGATTGATAGATAATAGAATACATTTTCTTGTAGATGACACAGCATCTATGCAAAATCGTTGCTTTAAAAGAGTTATTTGTCAAAGTAATGTACGGCACACGATCCATGCAGTATCTTTCAATTTGAATGTTACAATAATTTACAGTTCATTTTAAATCAAAGACAAAAGTCTCCATGTAAGTGCTTTTTCTTTGAATGTGAGAACAGGATACAGGTCTATTTTTAGCGATGACAAAACTTCACGCGAGATCTTTTCATATGTATGTGACAATAGAACACAATTCAATTTTTTATCGACAACAAAGCTTCCATACAGAATCGTTTCGTTTGACTGTGAAAACAGACTGCAGTTCAATTTAGCGATGACAAAGCCTTCACGTAAGCCCATGGATTCTGAATGCGGTTTTTTCACAAGACAATAGAATAGTGTTCCTTTGTTTCCCATGAATGCGGTTTTGTCACAAGACAATAGAATATTGTTCCTTTTTTTTTACCCGTGAACGAGGTTTTGTCACAAGCAATGCAATATTGTTCCTTTTTACTCATGAATGAAGTTTTGTCACAAGACATAGAATATTGTTCCTTTTTTATTTTTACTCGTGAACGAGGTTTTGTCACAAGGCAGTAGACTATTGTTCCTTTTTACTCATGAATGAGTTTTTTTCACAAGGCAGTAGAATAGTGTTCATTTCACTCATGAATGAGGTTTTGTCACAAGGCAGTAGAATAGTGTTCCTTTTTACTCATGAATGAGGTTTTGTCACAAGGCAATAGAATAGTGTTCATTTCACTCATGAATGAAGTTTTGTCACAAGGCAATAGAATAGTGTTCATTTCACTCATGAATGAAGTTTTGTCACAAGGCAATAGAATAATGTTCCTGTTTTACTCATGAATGAAGTTTTGTCACTAGGTAGTAAAATAGTGTTCCTTTTTACCCATGAATGCGGTTTTGTTACAAGACAATAGAATATTGTTCCTTTTTTTTTTTTTTACTCGTGAACAAGGTTTTGTCACAAGACAATAGAATAGTGTTCCTTTTCATTCATGAGTGAAGTTTTGTCACAAGACAATAGAATAGTGTTCCTTTTTACTCATGAATGAAGTTTTGTCACAAGACAATAGAATAGTGTTCCTTTTCACTCATGAATGAAGTTTTGTCACAAGACAATAGAATAGTGTTCCTTTTTTCATGAATGAAGTTTTGTCACAAGACAATAGAATAGTGTTCCTTTTTTCATGAATGAAGTTTTGTCACAAGACAATAGAATAGTGTTCCTTTTCATTCATGAGTGAAGTTTTGTCACAAGACAATAGAATAGTGTTCCTTTTCACTCATGAATGAAGTTTTGTCACAAGACAATAGAATAGTGTTCCTTTTCACTCATGAATGAAGTTTTGTCACAAGACAATAGAATAGTGTTCCTTTTCACTCATGAATGAAGTTTTGTCACAAGACAATAGAATAGTGTTCCTTTTCACTCATGAATGAAGTTTTGTCACAAGACAATAGAATAGTGTTCCTTTTCATTCATGAATGAAGTTTTGTCACAAGACAATAGAATAGTGTTCCTTTTCACTCATGAATGAAGTTTTGTCACAAGACAATAGAATAGTGTTCCTTTTCACTCATAATGAAGTTTTGTCACAAGACAATAGAATAGTGTTCCTTTTATTCATGAGTGAAGTTTTGTCACTAGGCAATGGAATAGTGTTCCTTTTCATTCATAAATGAAGTTTGTCACAAGGCAATAGAATATTGTTTGTTTTTTGTTTTGTTTTTTACTCATGTATGAAGTTTTGTCACAAGGCAATAGAATATTGTTTTGTTGGTTTTTTTTTACTCATGAATGAAGTTTTGTCACAAGGCAATAGAATATTGTTTTGTTGGGCTTTTTTACTCATGAATGAAATTTGTTTTCACAAGGCAATAGAATATGAGTTTTTTTTACTCATGAATGAGGTCTTGTCACAAGGTGATTGAATAGTGTTCCTTTTCAATCATGAATGAAGTTTTGTCACAAGGTGATTGAATAGTGTTCATTGTCCTCCAGCTTCCTGCTTTATGAAGGAGTGAAAAAGTCACATGTGTAACATACAACAGGGTAAAGATTATTTTATTTTCTCATCTATGACAGCCCCCTGCTGTCTCTGAAAGGTTAAAAAATAATGCAATTTTTTTTATCCATGGCAAAATCTCCATGCAAATTCTTTTCTTTAACGAGCTTAACCTTTTTACTCTCTTACCCTATCTGCCAACTTCCTGGAAACTGTTGGATAGGGTGAGGGAGTGAAAGGGTTAATCGTGTAATAGACAATAGAATGCAATTCATTTCTGTCGACGGCAGAAGCTCCAAGCTCCACGCAAACTCGATTCTTCTGAATAAGTTTAATTGTGTGATAAAGGGTAGAGTTTCGCCGTGATGCGATGCGCAGTTGTTAAATCAGGAAACGGAAAAAAACTTGCAGTGTGTGACATAAAATCAGAAAACTACGCAACTTAAACATGCTACATACGTTTTAGACTGATCAACCTTGACACAGAAATTGATTTTCTTTAAGAAGAAGAAGAAGAAGGAAGAAGAAGAAGAAGAAGAAGAAGAAGAAGAAGAAGAAGAAGAAGAAGAAGAAGAAAAGAAAAAGAAAAGGAAGAAGAAGAAGAAGAAGACGGAAGAAAGAAAGAAAGAAAGAAAGAAAGAAAGGAATTCTGGCGATTACATGCAAATGTATGTGCTGAATTAGAACATGAATATTTGAGAGAAAATTATATGAAGAAAAACACTGAAATTCTGTTTAAAAGATAATTTTGTTATGGTGGGTAGTGAATCGTGACCATAATCTAACAACCTGAACATCTTAAAAATTAAAATGATTTGTGATAAAGTTTTTGTTATTGAAATTTTTTAATCATCGATGAATGTTATAATCCCACTGGTGTGACTCAGTTTGTGTAAGTGAGTGTTTGAAAAAATTGGATGTCTTAGGAACGTAATTTAAATTCGTAGAGGAAAATTTAGTTTATGGAAAGAACTCTTGGAAAGACATCAACAGTTTGTGGAAAAAGTTTCATAGCATTATGTATTGGTCATAGTTAAACTGTACACAAGTAAAAACACTTCTATTGTCAACATTATTGAAAATGTCAATAGATGTTTACATAATGCCCAACATAACGAGACAACATTAACATGTTCTATCTATTATCGAACATTACTGAAAAAGTCAACACTGTCTTAAATTCGCTGATCTTTTGTTAATAAATACAAAACAACAAATAGACAATCAAGATCAACAATACAACAGTAAATTCTGAATTAAACAAAATAAGGGCTGATACGTGAACAATATCAACTAGTTTTGTTTTTTGTCAAATTGTACTGAAAAATAAAAATTATCATAATTATTGAAAATAGATACATTTGAAGTTAGTGTTAAATACGAGCTAAAACATCAGCAACATCAACAAAAGTGATTAACACAGAAACAAAACAAGAACTAGAGCATCAACAACATTAACAAAATAATTCAGTGTTGAACAAAAGACAAAACAGCTCCAAAAAATCATGAATCAACATATTTGCTTTATTGTTATTTAAACTGTACTGAAACTTGAAAAAAACGTACAATGCCAGAACCCAGTGTTGAACACAACAATAAGAGTTTAAATGACACGAAGGAAAACCAACTGCTAATGCTTAACAACACACAACAACAACAATAGTAACAACAACAAAAACGAATCACACAGACAACAAAACACAAGAAGTTCAGAAATCTGATCTAAAGTATGAGGAAAACTTATCATTATGACATTTTGTTTATTGTTAGGCTGCACTAAATGGAGAAAATCGTTCTCAGCAATATTAAAAACCGTTTCACGTTGGATAGGCTGATCAAAACGTAACAGCAACTATAACATCAACAGGTTTTACTTTCTGTTTTCTTAAGACAATGTCTGCAAGCGCGGAAAACATCAGCGAAATCAGCAGAAATAGAACTGCCCCACAAAACAGACTAGAACATCAGCAACATCAACACGTTTCGTTTACTATGAAACTGTTGGAAAGTAAAAGATATTTCCGTTGTCTGAATTTCTGGGAATCGATACTCGCTAACTTTTTATCGATCAGAACAAAGCAGCATGAAGAGCATCAACCCAAATGACGACTGGCACTATAGACACCCAACAAACAAACAAACAAACAAATCGATGATATACTGACGTCTTACAGCGATACATTATCGGCCCTGCATGATTGTGAAGAAACATGAAACAGGTAGGGAACGGTCAGGACAGGAATAACTACGGCCCGCGCACTGGACTTCAGAATTCAAGGTAAAACCCACACAACCCAACCCGTTGCGCTTCCATTTCATACCGTTAAGTCACGCTTAAACACAGTCGTCAATGAACATCCTTTAAACCCAGCAAGGTTCAAGTTCATATTGCTTAAAGCCCAGCCGACTACTAGAGCCATATCAGGACTAACACCACGTCAAAATCGACAAATTAGGTTAAGATAAAAAACAACAGTGAAAAACCATGCTCATTACACTCAGCAGCAAACTGATAACCAGTACAAATAGTATTTCAGATTCATTGATTTTTAGAGCTGACTTTATACAACTGTTAGTGTTCTTTAGGATGTAATCAATTTATACGAAAATTTACATAAAAACCCTGGATACCTTGGAAGCCTTGTCTAGATTTCTCGGAAAAGATATGCTTAATGATGGTAATCACTTTAAACGAAAATTTACATACAAACCTGGATACCTTGGAAGCCTTGTCTAGATTTCTGGGAAAAGATATGCTTAATGATGGTAATCACTTTATACGAAAATTACATACAAACCCTGGATACCTTGGAAGCCTTGTCTAGATTTCTCGGAAAAGATATGCTTAATGATGGTAATCACTTTCTACGAAAATTTACATACAAACCCTGGATACCTTGGAAGCCTTGTCTAGATTTCTCGGAAAAGATATGCTTAATGATGATATTCATTATGAAGATTTATATTGCTCAACAGCCCCAAAAGCGGGTTTCTAAGCACTTTGCAAATTTTGATTAAATTTTGATGATTAAATTATTACATTTTGTTTATTATTAAAATGTACTGAAAGAAAAGCAGTTTTATTTACAGAATTATTGAAAACAAGTTTGCTTTAACTTGATATCGAGAAAACAAGACTACAAGAAGAACTTTAAATCAAAACAGTGGAAATATAGACAGCCAGCAGAATAAAGCCTCCGATTATATACAGACGTCTTTAGTACATGTTGACATGCTGCTGAACGGAACAAAACAAAACAACTATAACGTCCATAACGTAAACAAAATGACTGTTAGTGATAAACAAAGAACAACAGATGTAGCCATTAGTGATTAGGGATAAACAAAGGACAACAGTTGTAACATCGTCAGTACAAACAAAACAAAACAAACAACAACCTCAGCAACAAACAAACCTATCAGTAGTGCTGAAAAGAACAACAACAACAACAGCAAGAAATCTTAATAATGTATAAACCAAAACGTCTAAAACAATTTAGCATTGTCAGAAAATGTACGAGTTAGCTTTTACGTTTATAGTTGATTTTTCTTTCTTCTTTTTTAACTGCACCATGGAGACAGTCATATTCATTTTCGAGGATGTGCATACTGGATAGATTTGTGTTTTCCATTGTTTCCGAACATTGACAGGGATATCAGGATCTTCATACAACAGAGTTGACTATAAACGCCGATTAACTTTACAACTGAGTTTCAAGACACAGTTTGGGACAGAGTATGCCTACATTAAGGCAGCAGAAAACGTAATGTGTTTGTAAAGAGACTTTTAAATTCTTTGACGACAGTCTTCGTAAACAGAGTATGAGGAAATATTGCAAAGTCTTCAGGTAGCAAAGTCTTCAGATGCAAAGTTTGAGAAAATGTTACAAAGTCTTCACAAATAAAGTATGAGAAAATGTTGCATAGTCTTCAGAACCAGAGTTGAGAAACTGTTGCAAAGTCTTCAGAAACAAAGTTTGAGAAAATGTTGCAGTCTTCAAAACAAAGTTTGAGAAAATGTTGCAAAGTCTTCAGAAACAAAGTTTGAGAAGAAGTTGCAAAGACTTCAGAAACAAAGTTTGAGAAGTTGCAAGACTTCAGAAACAAAGTTTGAGAAAATATTGCAAAGTCTTCAGAATCAAAGTTTGAGAAGAAGTTGCAAAGACTTCAGAAACAAAGTTTGAGAAGTTGCAAAGACTTCAGAAACAAAGTTTGAGAAGTTGCAAAGACTCAGAAATAAAGTTTGAGAAGTTGCAAAGACTTCAGAAACAAAGTTTGAGAAGAAGTTGCAAAGACTTCAGAAACAAAGTTTGAGAAGTTGCAAAGACTTCAGAATCAAAGTTTGAGAAGTTGCAAAGACTTCAGAAACAGAGCTGTGAGAAAGTTGCAAAGTCTTTAGAAACAAAAGTTTATAAAAACGTTGCAAAGTTTCAAAAAGAGTTTGAGGATACTGTAACAGTTAGAGTCATAAGACAAGACCAAAAAGAGTTCATATACAGTGTTAAAAGAGAGTCAACTGCTGCTGAAATAGAATCACTGAACAGGCCTTAAAAAAGAGCATGTGATGATGGGTTTTTAGACAAAAATGTAAGGACAACGATGCAAGAGTGTGGGATTACAATACTAAATCTTGGAAAACTTACACAAGCATAAGGAAACATGTACTAAAGCCAATAGTTTCTTGTAATCAACTCAAAAGTAAGGGCATCAAACATTATGTGGGAATGTGAAATACAAACAGGATTGAACATGACCCAGCAGAGACTAGAGGCCTGAGGTCATCTTCAGGTGGAGAATGAAGTTTGTTTCATAGGACAGTTTCAAATGCTCTCACCCAAACGTGCCAGCAATTATCTGATGGACCCAAGAGCCCGCGTAAAACTATGCTCTGATCTTGAAATTGGTAAGGGGGTGGGGAGGATGAGAGAAAATAAGGGAAAAAAGTACACTTACGAAAAAACTTTCACCAGAACGATCAAGGCATTAACCCTTTGCTATTTGCCACACCCTGTCCAACCCACCAGCATCCTACATCGTCAATCATGCTAACAAAGCAAAAACTTAACCCTTTGATTCCCTCAGCCTATCCACCAGCTTCCTGCAGGAAACTGGTAGATAGGGTGAGGGAATCATAGACTTCAAGTTTTTGCAGTTGACGGGGATAGGGTGCGGGAGTCAAAGGGTTAAGATGGGCCAGTAGCAAGCAGGCCAATTTTGCTGTTGCGGGCTGATTGAATTCAGAAATCAGATTCTGAGTCCAGTGTTCTGTCAAATAAACCAACCAGCCTGCCTGCAGTAACATCCAGTGAAACAGCCTAGCAAGAACGAAACTTGCCGTCGCCGTCAGTCTTTCTCCCTTGACAGCGTGTGCGTGTGTGTGTGTGGTGTGTGGCGGCAGGCTGGACAGAGCGAGTGTCAGAGACGATCAACTGATGGAGAAGACAAGCACCAGGGACCGGACGACTGGCGTTTGCCATGTAAGCCGTCAAATAGCAAGGTAACAGTTTCGATCTTAGCCGCTGTGAAATAGACTGAATTGTTGTCTGCTCTCTTGGTTACTTTGTTTCCTCGTGTTCTTGTCATCTTGTGCTTGACTGAGTGATTAGCTTGCACACTGATACTGAAATTGTTCTATTCCAGTAAGTGTTTATTTCTGTTTACTAACCAGTAAAATCGCCTGTTTGTTGATAGAACTTCAGATCTGTGTACTCTTTGCTTGCTGTTAATAATGTCTCTTGCTTTCATCTGCTGGTCCATTCACTTGTCCACATATTCCCTTCTGTCGTTTACTACTGCATTCGCTGTCTATGCCTGAAGCCATAATTTCTGTTTACAAACCATGCATCAGATTACTTTTATAACTTTAAGCCTCTCTCTACTGATCCACTGGTTTGTTTGATTCCAAATCCTTTCACCTGTGTGTGTGTTCCTAACCTTTCTAATTCCAGAAACGTACTTATGTCTTCTTTTTATGTTGCTCCCTGCTTCTGAACTTTGTATTTCTGTCAACCAGGCTGTTGGCATGCCTGCTTCCAGGAACACTTTGCGTTCTACCTGATTATTCCATCATATGGCATCTGCAATGAAAGTGCGTATGGGCATATTCTTGGCATGGAGACACTGTCTGATAAAAACTGAAAATTATTATTCACTAGCCTATATTGAAGAAACTCAGTTGTCTTTTTGATCTTGAAAGTTTTTCTTACTTGATCATTTGCTAGCCTGCTTACAGAAATTCATTTCTATCTACTGGATAATTTGCTAGCCTACTTGTGGATATTCAGTTCTATCTACCAGATCATTTTCTAGCCTACCTTTAGAAGCTCTGTTTACCAAATCATTTGCTAGCCCTCTTATAGACACTCAGGTCTGTCTGTCTGTGGCCTTTTTCGTCGATGGCGACGGTCTGCAGCGGAAAATTAGTTATCTTAAAACACAGCGACGCTCATGGCTAAAACAACCAATGTGCGATTGGCACGGTTTCTGACAATGACTACAGTAGTAGTATACTGTGGAGTCATCCACCGTGGGGCATTTGTGTCTTTGTCTGGCCTCTATAGCGCGCTCGACTCCATCCTCTTCATAGATCTTTGCTCCCGCGAAAACAGCAGCTCTCCACCCCACTCGATCCTGGGCAACCGTATCCCAGTTCGCAACATTGATAGAAAATTCTATCATGGACGTTTTACACTAGTCCTTGAAGCAAAGCTTGGGTCGTCCAACGTTACGCGTGCCCTCAGACAGTTCCCCATACAGTATCTGCTTGGGGATTCTGGAGTTATCTATGCACGCAACGTGACCATGCCACCTGAGACGCCGAGATCGCAGGATGGGATACAAGTGACTGAATGTCAGCTCTTTGGAGCACTTCTGTATCCGGGACTCTATCTTGCCATTTAATTATTAACATTTTTCGTAAACACTGCATATGAAAACTATTTAACCTCCTCTCCTGACCAGCATACAAGGTCCACGTCTCACTCCCGTAAAGGAGTGTTGAGAGGACGCATGTTTGGTAAATTAGAGTCTTGGTTTTTATCCTAAGCGTATCATTTTCCCATGCTCTTTTCATAAATTTGTTGAATGCGGCTGTAGCCTTTCCTATTCTGCTTGTCAATTCCTCATCCAAAGGTAGGGTCGATGTTATGGTGGATCCCCAGTAAACAAATTTATCTACTGTTTGCAGAGATTCACCACCGAGTTTTATATCTGGTGATGAGTTTGTCCCTTGCCCAATTACCTCACTTTTCTTGACACTGATTGTTAACCCGAAGAGATCGCATGCTTCTGCTAAACGATCGACTAGTCTTTGAAGCTCGATTTCACTGTGAGCCACTATTGCAGCATCATCAGCATAAAGCAACTCTCTGATCAACACTTCAGTCGTCAGTCGTTTCGACTTCAGTCTTTTCAGATTGAAAAGAGATCCGTTGAATCTGGTTTTGAGGTAAACTCCATCCTCCTCCCACCAAAAGCATGGTGCAGGAGAGCAGCAAAATAAATGGCAAAGAGAGTGGGTGCCACGACACGACCCTGTTTAACACCACTCCTCACCTTGAACGGCTCTGGTGTATTTCCATCGAATTGAATGCACGCATTCATGTCCTCGTGAAAAGAAAATGACTAACAGCAAAAGAACAGGTGGACAACCGATTTTTCCAGTGCCTTATAGAGCGATTTCCGGTTCACAGTGTCAAATGACTTCTTCAGATCAACAAAGGCGATGAACAGTGGTTTTCTTTGTTCCCTGCATTTTTCCTGCAGCTGGCGCAGTGTATAGACCACATCACTCGTTGATCGACCAGCCCTAAAACCAGACTGTGTCTCTGGCAGGATGCGATCAGCCAACCTATGCAGGCGTTTCAGAAGGACCCTATCGAAGATCTTACCTGCCACAGAAAGAAGAGATATCCCCCTGTAATTACCACAGTCGCCCCTGTCATCCTTACTTTTGTACAGAGTAACGATTTTGGCGTCCCGCGTTTTGTGTGGTATTTCACGTTGTCACCAGCATTGCAGCAGCAATGCATGCAACTGCAGGAGAAGAACATCCTTATTTTCCTTAAAAATTTCAACAGGAATGCCATCTGCACCCGGCGCCTTCCCATTTGTCAGGGCACTTATTGCTTCAGAAAGCTATTCTCCGGTAGGCTCCTCATCCAATTCTGCAAACACGCCGAAAGAGGGCAAGACCATTTCCATACCTGGATGTTCAGGGAGGTCTTGAGCATAAAGCTTGGAGTAGTGTTCCACCCATCTTTCTAGCTGTTTAGCCTGGTCTTCCATCGGTTCGCCATCCTCAGATTTCAGTTTCGCCAACTGGGTAATGGTCAGGCCTAGAGCAGTCTTCATTAGAGAGTGCATTGTTTTTGTATCTCCATGATCGGATGCTGCTTGAATTTCTTTGCAAAGATTTATCCGATATTCATTTGCACACCTCCTTTCCTCGCGTTGCAAGATGGATTTGGTTGTGTGAAGATATTCCTTTGATTCTGGACTTGGATTTTTCTTATCTGCTAAACGTTGGCATACTCACGCACCCAATCTTTTTGAGCTGTTTTGAGTTCGACTTAGCTGACTCATAAATAGCAGTTTCCATCGCCTGCCAGCTCTCATCCAGAGATTCACGCAGTTGAAAATCATTTTTGTTTTGTATTTCATTTTTAAAAGTTTCTTTTTTGGAATAATTTTTACACATGTTGACATTTATTTTTGGTTTTGCAGCTGGTTTAGAATGGTGCTTTGGCTTAGGCTTGACGCTCAACTTACTCACAACGAGAGTATGATCCGTGTTACAGTCCTCGCTGTGGAAGCTGCGCGTAACACGGACACAGTTAAAGCAATCCTTCGTGCCAGAACGAAATCAATCTGATGCCAATGCTTAGACCTGGGATGTCACCACGATACCTTGTGTTGATCCTTCAAGGCAAAGAAGGTGTTTGTTTCTGCAAGATCATTGATGGTACAGAACTCTAATAGCCTCTGACCATTTTCATTCATCTTGCCGATCCCATGATAGCCTAAGGCTCGGGGCCAATGACTCCGCTGATTGCCGACATGTGCGTTGAAGTCTCCAAGCATGAAAAGCGGTTATTCAATATTCATGAGCCAAATAGTGTCTGCTACAGCCTCATAAAAAGAATCCTTAACATCTGGAGAGGCACCAAGTGTAGGAATATACGCACTGACAAAGTTTACATTGCCCTTTGTGGTTTGGAGGCAGAGCGACGTAATTCGCCCTGAAATTCCCGTAGGGGTGCTGATCGACCACACTAGACTACGTTGGATGGTAAAACCAAGACCATAAAGTCTGTACTGGTCGGCATTTAGGCCTCTCCAGAAAAAGAAGTATAATTTTCCTCTTTGAGAGATCCGCTACCCGCAATACGAGTCTCTTGCAGGGCAACTATGTCAAGGTTCAGACGTGATAGCTCCTTATCAATGACAGCCGTTTTCCGAATATGGCCGTGTGACAGGTCCAGATTATCAAGACCTGCCTGCATTGTCTGGACGTTCCAAGTTCCAATCCGTAAAGGCGGCGACTTTTTGTTTTTGTTTTTCTTAAGGCCAAGTTTAACGTCAAGACTTTCAACTTTTGGTTATAGCTCCATGACCCTAACTGACGGGTTGGTACTTATTGTCCTCGGGCGTAACCAACCGATGTGACTGAATAGCCATCCCACTGGCGATTGTGACCCCAGGCGCTCCCCGTGTACGCCAATTTGGGGAAGCTTATGACCGGTACCTGTCACAACCCGTGTTTTTTTTGTTTGTTGTTTTCGTCCACTTTCACAGTGACCGACGAAGTGTCCTCTCCGCTTTACGTCTCGTGTCCGTGAGATCGCCGTTTCCGCAGAGTCTGGGCTTCCGTTTTAGAAGCAATGTCTTGCCCAAACAACACTCACTTCCTCTCCGCTCACATGAGCAATCCGCGAAGGAAAGACAGGTCAGTACATTGCAGTATCCATGGAGTAGCAGGGGTTGCCGGATATTGGCCAAGTTGACCAGTTACCGCCTGTAGGTCCCTCCCTCCTGATTTGTGTGAGATTTACTCCTCCAGCCTGTCTCAGTTCAATGAGACCGTAAAGCAGCGGGAAATGGCACCCTGCTGCTTATTTTTATGTTCGCAGCTGACCTCCATATCTGAAGGTGCGTTCCTCGATACGCCACCCGAGGACGAGAGAGTTCTGTCGACATGATCATTATCTGGTCTACTTCTAGAAATTCAGTTCTTTCTATCTGATCATTCTCTAAACTAAATCATTATCTGGTCTACTTCTAGAAATTCAGTTCTTTCTATCTGATCATTCTCTAAACTAAATCATTATTTGGTCTACTTCTAGAAATTCAGTTCTTTCTATCTGATCATTCTCTAAACTAAATCATTATCTGGTCTACTTCTGGAAATTCAGTTCTTTCTATCTGATAATTCTCTAAACTAAATCATTATCTGGTCTACTTCTAGAAATTCAGTTCTATCTGATCATTCTCTAAACTAAATCATTATCTGGTCTACTTCTAGAAATTCAGTTCTATCTGATCATTCTCTAAACTAAATCATTATTTGGTCTACTTCTAGAAATTCAGTTCTTTCTATCTGATCATTCTCTAAACTACTTCGAGAAATTCAGTTCAAACTGATAATTCAGTTCAAACTGATCATTCACCAGACCACTTCTGGGAGCTCAGTTCTGTCAATGTAATCATTCATTGGTTTACTTTTGGAAATTCTGTTCTCTTTACATGATCATTCGCTAGCCTATGTCTAAAATTCAGTTCTGTGTATCTGATCATTCGCTAACCTACGTCTAAAATGCACTTCTGTTTACCTGGTCATTTACTAACCTACTTCTAAAAAGTCAGTTACGTCTATCTGATTGTTCATCAGCAAACTTCTAGAATCTCAGTTCTTTCTGCCAGTCCATCAGTCTGTCTTCTACCAAAACCACTCAGTTTGTCTGCAGGTGTGTTGGCCTGCCTGCTTTCGGAAAGTTTTCCTTCCGTTTATTGATCCGCTTGGTTTGCATATTTCCAGACACTTCATTTTTGTCTATTGATTCATACATCAGCCTACATTCAGTAAGTCACTTCAGTGTATCGGTCCATTTGCCACCCTGCTTCCTGAGACTCTCACCAGAATACAGATGACATCAACAAAATGGAAAACCACTTGAACTACAAACACCAAACAAACAAATCGATTCTTCACTGACATCTTACAACCATGCTGTGAAGACACATAAAACTGTCGGGAACGGCCAAGACAAAAATAACCACGGTTCACGTACTGGACTCTTTGAATTCAAGGGAAAATCTATACGCTCCACCTACCGCACGTTCAGTGTAAAGCCAAAGTCGCGCTAAAGCAGTCCATGGACAGCCATTAAGAACCATTAACCCTTAGACTCTCGCACCCTATCCACCAACTGCAAAAATCTAACCCTCTGACTCCCTCATCCTATCCACCAGCTTCCTGCAGGAAACTGGTGGATCCGGTGAGGGAGTCAAAGGGTTAAATTTTTGCTCTGCTGTCATGGTTGAAAATGCAGGGTGCCGGTGGATAGGGTGTGGGGGGTTAAGGTTAATGTCAGTGATTAGTCGTTGAAACTAACTAGTAATAGCTGCAGGTTATGGAAAGCATTGAACGTGTCTACAACATTAAAATGAAATAAAATATAACCACAAAACAAAAACGAACAAAACTGTTAGCAGACCTTAAAGCAAGAGTCAGCGAAAATCAGCGAAAATCCTTTGACAGTAGTATTCATTTCTTGTTATGATTTAGAGAACTGATGTATCCAAACAACTGAATGGTGTAGATTTATGCCATTTTTTTGTATTATTTATTAGCACTGTACACGTTGTTTACTAAGGCGAAAAACCCCTTTATCGAAAACTGAAAAAGAATGTCAAAGAAAAAGAAGAGTAAGAAGCAAAAGAAGAAGATGAAAGAAAAAGAAAAGAAAAGACGATAACAATCAATGGAAAGACAATGAAACTGTCGGCAGATATAGTACAAATGAGAGTCGATGTATAGATATCACTTTTAAAGATCAACCAAAGGACATAACTCTTGAAAGTCACGTAGGAATTATCTCCCATGTTGTGGAACTTCTCAAATCTAACATAGTTTGCGTTACCCATTCAGCTAGCATAGAAGCAGATACAAAGCACGAGGAGTGTTCTGAGCTTACGGTTTATGTGCTTTGTATCTGCTTCTATGCTAGCTGAATGGGTAGCGCAAACTATGTTAGATTTGAGAAGTTCCACAACATGGGAGATAATTCCTACGTGACTCTTAAGAGTTATGTCCTTTGGTTGATATTATAAAAATTCTCCCTGCTTCCCTGTTATTTCTTTGGTATTACTTTTAAAGACGATCAGTGTTGACATGTTAAAACAACAGTAGTTGAGAATGTGCAAAAACAAGGTAAAAGAAAATAAAACGTTTGTGAATGCACATTAGGACAGTCGGTAAACAGAAGTCAAATCCAGTGAACAATACTTGGGGTTTTAGCTACGGTCTGTAAAATGACTTAAAAACCAGCTGATGTTCAATGTTTGAAGACACATACGAACCAGCAGCAGCGCACTGCGATAGCAGGTGAGACGTTGGATGACCAAGGCCAGGAATTAAACCATAGTGCCAAGGACATCCACGCTGACGGTTCTGATGCGGATTTTGCACAAGCTCTTAACGCCAAACGTGGAAAACTCAATTTGCCGCCTGCCGGTGCAAAAGAACAATGGGAGAAATTAGATGAGGAACTTGTCCTTAAGCTGAATGCGCTAATAGGGAACAGTACTCTGGAACACAAACTTGACACATACGGAGACATCATATACTCTATCTGCAGGGACACTTATGGAGTGAAGCAGCCAAAGACAAAAACGCCTCCCCAGAAATCCAGAAGACAGCAACAGATGGAGAGCATCCGGAGGGAGAAAAGGAAGCTTAAAAAGCGAATGAAAACTGCCTCAGAATTCGAGAAGCAAGGGCTCCTGGAACTCTGGAAAGATCTGAAGGCCAAACACAATGCTCTCAGCAAAGTGGAATCAGCAAGGCGAAGAAAGAGCAAAAAGAAGAAGACTCAAGATCGTTTCTTCAAAGATCCCTTTGACTTTTCAAGAAAGCTGTTTGAACAACCCAAATCAGGGACTCTCACAGTGGGCAAGGAAACCCTAGAGCAGCATCTCAGGGAAACATATTCCGATTCTCAGCGCGAGGCACCACTTGAAATCCAGAATCTGGTTTGGCCTGCAGCGCCAGAAGGAAAATTCAATAACAAACCACCAACACTGGATGAAGTGAAGAACGTAGTAAAGAAAGCCAGAGCCAAGTCAGCACCTGGACCAAACGGAATACCATACCTGCTCTACAAGAAATGCCCAAAAGTGCTCGAGTGGCTCCACAAGATGATTCGATCAGCATGGAGGAACCAGAAGATCAGCGACCAATGGATGAGAGCTGAAGGAGTGTACATTCCGAAGGAGCAGAACTCCAGCAGCATCAATCAGTTCAGGCCAATATCACTTCTGAACGTCGAGGGGAAAATCTTCTTCTCTGTTATGGCAGCAAGATTGACAAAATACCTGACTGAAAACAAGTATCTGGATATGTCAGTCCAAAAGGGAGGCATACCAGGAATGCCTGGATGCTTGGAACATGCCACGTTGATTTGGGATGCCATCCAAAAAGCAAGAACAGAGAAGAGAAACATTGACGTAGTTTGGCTTGATCTGGCGAATGCATATGGATCAGTTCCACACGATATGATCCAGCTGGCTCTTGAAATGTATCACATCCCAGAAAACATCCGAACAATGCTGAGGAAGTATTTCCAAGGGTTCTCAATGCGGTTCTCTACCAAAGAATACACCACGGACTGGATAGACCTAGAGGTGGGCATTGCAATGGGCTGTGCAATCTCTCCCATACTGTTCGTGTTGGCAATGGAAGTCATCTTGAAAGCTGCAATGAAGAGTTCAGGTCCAGTGAATCTGGGAGATGGATACCAGATGCCTCCTCTGAAAGCTTTCATGGATGACACAACAGTCTTGTCCACGGATGAGGAAGAGACACACCAAATCTTAAAGCAGCTGGATGAGCTGGTGGCCTCTTCAAGAATGAGGTTCAAACCTAAGAAATCCCGAAGTCTCTCACTGCGAAAAGGAAAAGTGGCAGATTCAGTCAAATTCATGGTAGCCAACCAAGCCATCCCCACTGTCACAGAAGAGCCAGTAAAAAGTCTCGGAAGATGGTATGATGACTCCCTGAAAGACACACAAAGGGGATGTGAAACCAAGCAAACAGCAGAAGAAGGCCTGAAGAAAATAGATAACTGCGGACTGCCAGGCAAATACAAAGTCTGGTGTCTACAGTTCATGCTGATACCAAAGCTGCTGTGGCCACTGCTAATCTATGACATTTGCACCAGCACAGTCGAAGCAATGGAAGCCAAAATCAACAAATACACAAGAAAATGGCTCGGTGTCCCACCTGGTCTCACTGATGTTGCATTCTACTGTCGTCAAGCAATGCTGAAGCTACCTCTCAAATCCATAGTGGAGGAATACAAAGTTGGAAAAGCAAGACTGTTGAGCATGCTGGAGGAATCGGAAGACAATATCGTGAGATCAGTTCATCCAAAGCTGAGAACTGGCAGAAAGTGGAAAGTCCAAGAGGCTGTAAACAATGCCAAGAGAAACCTCAGCATCAAAGAAATAATTGGACACACGCAAACCAACAGACAGGGACTGGGAGCAACAAAAATGCAGTGGTGGTCCAAAGCCAAAGGGAAGGAAAAAAGAGACATGATCATACAGGAGTTGAAGGAAGAAGAAGATGTCAAAAGAGTGCAGAAGGCAGTCCAGCAAGGTCAACAGGGGCAATGGACAACATGGGACAGTGCACTCCAAAGAAGTCTCAGCTGGAACGATATGTGGCACATGGCTCCTCTAAGGATAAGCTTCCTCCTCAGATCTGTATATGACCTGCTCCCCTCGAATGCAAACTTAGTGAAATGGGGGAAAGCAGACGACCCAGCATGTCCGCTCTGTCAGAAGAAACAAACAGTGGAACATGTCCTAAGCTCTTGCAAAGTAGCGCTAGCCCAAGGAAGGTATACATGGAGGCACAACCAAGTTCTGAAAGTGATCACAGATGTGGTTAGCGAAAAAACCATGACCCCAAACGCACCAATTGCTATGACAACGTTCTACAAAGCAGGAGGGAAACAGGTCTGGCCCGAAAGTGCTATGACAACCAGCACATTGCCAAAGGGTCTTCTGGATGGAGCAGTCGACTGGGAGTGTACAGCAGACCTCCCAGAGTGGAGAAATTACCCAGATGTCATCAGCAAGACAGGCATGAGACCAGACATCGCTCTCCACTCTGACTCCTCGAAACAAGTGATTCTGATAGAACTCACTGTGCCATACGAAAGCAGAATGGAAGAAGCACATATCTACAAGACCGAAAAATACGCCGGTCTTGCCAGCACCCTGAAGAAAGCAGGTCTGCGGGTCAAAATCTTCGCCATAGAGGTCGGGGCAAGAGGGTTTGTGGGCACCTCCGCTTATGATCTCATGAAACAACTCGCCATTTCTGGGAAGAAGAGGACTAGAGCCCTTAAAGCGATGGCAGAGGCAGCAGAAAGGAGCTCAAGCTGGATCTGGGCAAGGAGGAACGAAAAAAGTGAACTTCATAAGGATTAAATTCCCTACAGATGATGTGTGCCCCGTTAGCACATTGGTAAAACCGCGTACCGCAGTTCTGAAGCGCAGAATCGCCCAGGTTCGATCCCCGGCAGGGGAAAAAAAAAAAAAAAAAAAGACAACAGCAGAAGGGCATCCAGGAGTCATGACCTGGATGTGGCCCGGCCCCCCGAGAGTGTAAGGAATTCAGGGCCGAAACACTTGTCTAAAGGGGGTTACTTCTCTGAAGACCTTCTGTTGTCTAGCTCTCCCTAGAGTTTCTTTCTACCTTAGAACTGTCAGTGAAAATGAATGGATTAAGTTAATAGAACAGAATAAAGCAGGTCATTGAAAAAAAAAACCTGTTAGAGTAGCTAACTTAATTTGGAAATGCTATCAATACGGGCGTAAACGTTTTAAACAGTCAATGGACATGTGTTAAGTCTTGGTTATAATCAATGTTAAAGTACAATTGCGATTATAGGTACAGGACTAAGGATGAGGTAACTCTTGCAAAAAGAAAAACTCAAGAGAGCTTCTCAGAATATCCAGCCTGCAGGTGCTTTCTAACAAACCATTGTACCATGCAATATAACGCAGACGTCTATATAGTCTTCTCCATCTCATGACAATGGCGCTCGCCCAGTGCGCTAATCTGCCACTGCGGTCCTACATGGCAGCCATCATCATCATCATCATTCTCCTGCCCGTGATGGGCGTAGAGGAGAGATGAGAGACACTCTTGAAGCCAGCCGTCGCCAACCGGTCCTGTCCTCCGCCTGTCGCACCAGCGTGGGGCCATCCAACCTGGTCCATTCTTTGATGTTGTCCATCCAGCATTTGGCTTGTCGTCCCCTTCGTCTGCCGCCTCCCAGTGTACCCTGGAGGACCGTTTTGGGCACTGAGAGCTTCTCAGAATATCCAGCCTGCAGGTGCTTTCTAACAAACCATTGTACCATGCAATATAACGCAGACGTCTATATAGTCTTCTCCATCTCATGACAATGGCGCTCGCCCAGTGCGCTAATCTGCCACTGCGGTCCTACATGGCAGCCATCAGGAACTAGAAAAAATGACCATGTTCATTGGCAGATGTGGCCTGACTACATATATAGCGAATGAAAGAAGAACACAAAAAGGGGGAGAAGAAGAAGATTACAGGTTAAAAGAGACAGGGAACAGACATCAACATATGTGTCTGTGAATAGCTTTCATAACATGAGTCAGTGAATGGATGTCAAAACATGAAGCAGTGAATGGACGCCAAACAAGAATCATTGAATGGACGTCAAAACGTGAATCAGTGAATGGACGTCAAAACTTGAGCAATGAATAGATTCTAAACATGAATCTGTAAACAGACATCAAAACACGAATCTGTAAACAGACATCAAAACACGAATCTGTAAACAGACATTAAAACATGAGTGTGAACAGGAGTTGAAACACAAGTGTGTGAATAGACGTCAAAACATGAGTCGATAAATAGACGTCAAATAGAACAGGATTGTGAGAAGTTGTAATGGTGGAAGAGAATGAGAAGTAAGAAGACAGATGGAAAAATCGTCGCCAACACCAACATCACGATGACAAGAGTCCTATCGTACCATAGAGGGTAGACTTTCTCTCATTTCTACAGCTACTAGCAACTATCACTTGACAGATTGCTCCACTATGTCAATCATGACAGCTGTTTGATGTAGAACTAGAACTTTTTTATGCATTCTTGTGTCAGTGCCACCATGACAGATCTTTATACTGCGATGATGTGTCATGTGGGCTAATGTTCATACAACACTGCCGGCCCAAGGCGCCAGCTAGAGACGGCGATGATGACCACAACGACAACCTGCGGAGGGCAAAAATAAAACTCACTCTTCCGACAGCTCTCGAAGCCACAGCCATCACCATGACAGGCAGCAACACTACATCAAATATGACAACCCACAAAGGGTAAAACTGGAATTCTCTTTTGTCTAGCCTACTGTCTATGCCATACCCACTATCACTCCTGCTACAGCTACAGCTACGGCTTCCAGACCTTGAGACATGTCGTGGTGGTGATAATAGTGTTAGAGATAGTGGTGATAGTGGCGGCGATGGCGTGGTAGTGGTGATAGTGGCCAGTGATGGAGGTGGCGATGGTGATGATGAGTGTGGTTAAATCGGCAGCAATTCAGCCTTCACCCCCTTCTCTTTCCACCCCAGCATTCTAATCATACAGGACGCACACAGCACTCGGTGAGTGCTGCGATTGGCTTGCTTGATGCTGCTGCTGCTGTTGCAGTAGCGTTTCTCAGTGTCATGTGGGCTAATGTTCATACAACACTGCCGGCCCAAGGCGCCAGCTAGAGACGGCCACTGCCTGTGTCATTTCTTGGATTATCACTTCGCTTTGCTTCGGTCAGCTCTAAGGTCAGAGAACCACCAAGCTCAATTTTCAGTCGTGACAGCCCTGGCTGAGGTGTTGGGATTTCGGCTGCCTCAGGGAAAAGATGAAACTAGCCAGTTTGTGAAAGGTTAAAAGTCTCATCGCCGCTTTGTGTTTGTGTGTGTGTATGCTGCTGTCATGCTGTGTGCGTTACAGTGGAGCCTCTTTGATCTTGGAATGATTAGTGTGGTAATCAATTACAGTTCATTTTTATGGATTGCAAAGCATCTAAGCAATCTGTTTGTCTGCAGAATGAGGCTTTTGTCCAAGAGGCTATAGAATACAGAATCCAAAGCAAAATGACCACAGGCATTCAGGCAAATGAGAACCAGAAAAACAGAATAGACTCAGATCGCGTATTTAATATCACAAGACAAGGAAGACACGCACATGTTTTTGGCCAAGCGCATACCATAAAAGACAACAAAGAAAAATGTACAAAAGCTAGGAGGAAAAATATTGAGACATCCGTGCTATTTTGTTGAGAAAAGACATAACTGAATACAGCTCATTTTTTATTTGACCACAGACACTCCTTGTCTGTAAAATGATGTCTATTTTTATCAGCAATGAAGACTGTACACGATTTATTTCATCTGAATGAGGCAATAAGATACAGCGTCTTTGTACCAACGACACATGCATAGACTTCATTCATGCTCTTTCCTTCTCAATCTGGCTGTAAAATACATCTCATATGCAAATTTTCATTTCTCTTCTGAAGAAAGTTTCCTCTGATTGATCATATACAGTTCAGTTCTTTGTGTCTGGCGATACAGACTTCTTGCAACACCTTGTTCATAGAATACAGTTCATGTTTATCCATTATAAAAACTATATGTCATATTTTTCTTAGCAATGAGACACACAGTTCATTTTCATCGATAACAAAAAGCCTTGCAAGTTCATATACCTGCAGGAAGCTGATGGACAGGGTGAGAGAGTGAAAGAAAATATATATAGTAGAGAATACAACATGGGTCATTTTGTTCAACCTCAAAGACTTCAGTTGCTGTTGTGCTCATAATGGAGGTTTTATGTAATAGCCAGTAGATTACAATTCATTTACATGTAAGGTAAATATCTCGATCTAAGTTCTTGTCTTCTGAATGTAGTTAATCCTTTCATTCCATCAGATTAAGGTGAGACTGAGAGGTTGAAAAGATTAGTCGTGTAATAACAGAAGAACTTAACTGATATTTTACTGACCACTCAGACTTCAAGCAAACCCTTGTCTTCTGAATGAGGCTTGGTGTCTTAGGTAAGAAAATACACTTCTTGTTTGTTTATCAACCCCCCCCCCCCGTGGGGATGCTAGGGGCTCTTTCAGTATAATAGTGTCCTCATATTCTGGAATTCTGTGCTAGAATTTTCCTCTTTTCTGTCATTCTCTTTGTTTCTTTCTTCCTCCTTTGCTTTCTGTCATTTCTTCCTATCGTTTTCTGCATTGCTGGTTCATTCATCTGTATGTGATCGATAAAATCTTCCATATTATTTTTAGGATTGATAATTGTGTACATTAATTAAATGCAATATTTGGCTTTGGGGAAATGAAATATTCGGAAGCAGTTTTAGGTATTTCAGCCAGTTTTTGAGTATGTTTTAGTGTCCTAAGTCAAGCGCAAATTTGTATTCATGTGTGTTTTTTCTAAATCCCTTGTGCGATAAATTTGACGGAGTGTGAGTGTATGTGAATGCATTGAAATGAGTACTTAATTTTCTTTTTTTAATTTTTTTCCTGTTGGAAGTATTGTGCATGTTTTGAAATGGTCATAACCCTGATATGGCTCTACGCTGTCGGCTGAGTTTTAAACAAAAATAACAGTAATTAATTATTTATCGAGTAGCAGAGACTTCGTGCAAGCTGTTGCCTTCTGAAGATTAACCCTTTCACTCTGTCTCCGTACCGACCATCTTTTTTGCTTCCTGGAAGAATCTGATGAATACAGTGAGGAAGTGAAAGGGTTAAGGAAGCTGGTGGATAGGGTGAAACATTGAGAGAAGATTTCGGAAGCTGTTGAATAGGGTGAGAGTGAAATAATAGAGGTGGTGTTGGGTAGGAATGAAAGGGTTAAGGAAGTGTGATAGGTGAACTTAAAGATTTCGGAAGCTGTTGAATAGGGTGAGAGTGAAATAATGAGAGGGATATGGGTGAGGATTTAAAGGGTTAAGGAAGTAGTGGATAGGTGGATCATTGAGAGAGGATTGGAAGCTGTTGAATAGGGTGAGAGTGAAATAATAAGGGTAATGGATGAGAAGTAAAGGTCAATCGTTAACGGCAACGAAATAGTTCATCTATGACAAAGCCTTCATACAATATCTTGTCTTAACCCTTTGACTCTCCGCACCCTATTCACCAGCATCCTGCATTGTCAACCATGCTAGCAAAGCAAAATCATAACCCTTTGACTCCCCCACCCTATCCACCAACTTCCGGCAGGAAGTTGGTGGATAGGGTGAGGGAGTCAAAGGATTACGATTTTGCAGTTAGTGGACAGGGTGCGGGAGTCAAAGGGTTACGTTTTCGCAATTGATGGATGGGATGCGGTAGTGAAAGGGTTAATCAGTAAACTAATCGTGTAATAGGCACTAGAAGAATACAGTAACTTGATTATCCATTGCAAAGACTGTGCAACGTCTTCTCTTCTGAATGTGGCCAAGAACGCGCTACTTTTTTTCTGACAGCAGAGATTCTGTTCAATAACTTTTCTTCTCAGTAATGTTAGTACGTAATAGGAAATAGGATACAAGTTCATTTCTGTCTACAACAAAATCACCATGCAATTCTTAATGCGGTTAACCCTTTCATTCCTTACTCCTCTTTCCGCAGGATGTTTGTGGATTGGATGAGGGCATTGAAAGGGTTAGTTGTGCCATAAACGATAGAATACGTTTACATTTTTATCCACCGACAAAACCTCAGTGCAGTCTCCTTTAACCCTTTGACTCCCTCATCCTATGCACCGATTACAAAAACTTAACCTTTTGACTCCCTCACCCTATCCACCAGCTTACTGCGTTAAACTGGTGGACAGGGTGAGGAAGTCAAAGGGTTAAGGTTTTGCTTTGCTAGCATAGTTGACAATACCGGATGCTGGTGGATAGGGTGCGGGAATCAAAGGGTTAAGTTTCTGCTTTACTGGCATGGTTGACAATGCAGAAAGCTGGTGGGTAGAATGAGGGAGTCAAAGGGTTAAGTTTGTGCTTTGGTAGCTTGGTTGACAAGGCAGGATGCTGGTGGACAGGTTGCGGAGAGTCAAAGGGTTAATGCGGCAGTATAATACAGGTCGCTTTCATCGTACGACAAGAACTTGCGCAGTGTCTTAACTTCTGAGTGAGATTAACGTGTGATGAAGGCTAGAGTTTCACTGTGATGTACATGGGGTCGTGTCCTACTTTTATATATGGAAATGAATACCTGCAGCCTTCAACAGAAACAGAAAGAAGAAAAAGAAAAAAGCGAGCATCTGGAACTTACCAGATACATTTTATACTTAGAAACCGTGACATAGAATTGATTTTAATTTGAAAAAAAAATATAACTAAGAAGTTATGGCGATGGGTCTTAATTCAATCTGAAACTGACGAAATTCAAAGTATGGTTACAACTCTGAAATAGCTATACGCAGTCGGCTGGGCTGTAAACAAAAAGAACAATAACAATAGCAATGTGTTAAGATTTGATTGCAAAGTAGTTCAATTGTGGATAATGCGATAGAGAACCTGTTTCAGCGATTAAACCAGAAACCGAATTTGAAAAAATTAACATGGTCTGTGATTTGTTGAAATCTAAAAGTATTGGAGTAATTTCTTTTAATCTTAGGTAGATGTTAAGATTTCCATGACATGGCTCTGTTTGTATCAGAAAAAAATCTTGAAACTTTGACGCCTAGTCTAAAAATCATAGGAATCAAATTGTCAGTCCGTACAGTTTGTTTACTGTTTAACTGTGCCGAAGTGAAAAAGATTTCCGAAGTCAGATTAAAAAAATCAGTACATATTAACTTAATGCCAAAAAGAGCAACACAACAATTAAAACATCAAGAACACATGCAAAGCAAGCGTTAGTACTAATCGAAACATACAAATAAATAAATAAATAAAATAAAATAAATAAATAAATAATAAAATGAATAAATAAAATGTAAATAAATAAATAGATAAGCACGAAAGCTAAAACATCATGATTAACAACAAAATAAGCATTAGTGTAGACAAACCAGCTAAAACATCAACAACATCAAAGCATTTTATTTCTTGTTAAACTGAAGTAAAACAAAAGACATTTCTGTTGTCAGAATTATTAAAGAAAGTCAATACTCGCTGATTTTCTATCGATACAAAAACAAAACAAAACAAACAAAAAATCAAAGAAACAAAACCAAACGAAAACCCTTAGAACATCAACAAAATAGCCAGGCATTATAGATTCCATCCAACCAAATATATCGATTAGGCGCTGACGTCTTTTCAGCCCTGCATTACTTCAAAGAAACACAGAACTAGGAAGAATGATCAAGAGAGATATAATCAGGCTCACGCACTGGACTAGACTTCTTCAATTCAAGGTAAAAATCCATATACCCAACCCGCCATACTGCCATTTTATTCTGTGCAGTCACACTGAACCAGGAGCGTCAAAGTCAGACGCACCACCACCAGGCATGCAGAAGGCTTCTAACGAGCCATGGCGCCATGCAACACAACGGTATATGTCTACATGGCCATCTACATTAGACGAGAATGCCGGCCACCTGTTGAGGTCCGGTCAGGGGGTGGTAGCATTGGATCCTACTGCTTATCACAATCCACGTTCAGCTGTTAGAGGTCCCGCCTGTCTATCTTGTGACGCGGGATGGAAACTATACCATTATACAGCTTCTCTGACTGTGACCACAAACTTTCAGTTTCAGTTTCTCAAGATGACGTCTCCGCGCTCGGAACGAATTCCATATGCATTATCATCACAGGTGCCACGTGATGGAGAAGATCCAGAATGATCACAGCGCAAGCCTTAAGCCAGCACATAAACCCAGGAGCTGGCCAGGTCCTGAGATCCTACCTAGATAGTTCCATAACCCTGAGGTCGAAGGGGAGCGAGATGACAGAGACCTCAACTTTTCCCGGGGCCAGCATCACGAGGGCGTACGACCACAAAACTTCATGGCAGCTGGTAGGAAAAGGCTAAAACGGCCGTATACATCGCCAGATGTAACCTGACCATGCAGACGACGAACAGAAGACGAAGAAGAACGGTTAACCAGTCTATGAACAGACGTCAAAAACAAGTAATAAATGTCGACATAATCGGCGAATAGACCTAAACAAAAAATCGGTAAACAGTTTCGTCATGGATATCGAGACAATCCGCGAATATCAAAACAAAACGAGAAAATGTCGGTGAACACTTGCCCCATCCTCGTGAGATCGTAAGGGAGTGAGGTGGTAGAAAGCAACTTTTATCAGGGCCAACATGATGGACATGGCGTCCATGTCCTTTTCTTCGTTGTTTGATTTTCCACAACCCTGAATAGGGTCAGGCACCCATTCACTGCTGGAAAGACTGGAGGCGGTACGAATGGGTTTTTTTTCGGAAACAGACTCAAACTCGTGTCATATTAGAAGGCGTGATAGACGTTCAAGCAAAGTCGGTGAACGGACTTTCAAACAAAATCGGTGAATAGGAATAAAACGAAACTTGATGCCATAGACTTTAAATTAAAACAGTCAATGAATAGACTTTGACAATGCTTGTGAACATATTTTAAGACAAATTCGGTAAATAGACTTGCAAAGAATGTTGGTGTTTTAGAAATTTAAATAAGGTCAGTGAGTAGACTTTAAAAACAAAGTTGATGTAGACTTTAAAACAAAGTTAGTGAACAGACTTTATAAACAAAGTTGATGTAGACTTTAAAACAAAGTGAGTAGACTTTAAAAACAAAGTTGATGTAGACTTTAAAACAAAGTGAGTAGACTTTAAAAACAAAGTTGATGTAGACTTTAAAACAAAGTGAGTAGACTTTAAAAACAAAGTTGATGTAGTCTTTAAAACAAAGTCAGTGAACAGACTTTATAAACAAAGTTGATGTAGACTTTAAAACAAAGTTAATGATTAGACTTTAAAAACAAAGTTGGTGTAGACTTTAAAACAAAGTTAGTGATTAGACTTTAAAAACAAAATTGGTGTAGATTTTAAAACAAAGTTAGTAATTAGACTTTATAAACAAAGTTGATGTAGTCTTTAAAACAAAGTCAGTGATTAGACTTTATAAACAAAGTTGATGTAGACTTTAAAACAAAGTTAGTGATTAGACTTTACAAACAAAGTTGATGTAGACTTAAAACACATTCGTGAATGGACTTAAAACAGTCGCTGAATATACTTTAAAACAAATTCTGTGAATAGCCTTTAAAACAAAGTCGATGACTAGATTTTAAAACCAAATCGGTGAATAGAATTTGAAATAAAGTGATTTGACTTTAAAAGAAAGCTGACGACGAGATGCTCAAACAGAATTAGTAGGTTGACGTATAACACAATCAGTGAAAAGATGTTAAAACGACAGTCTGTTGACAGACAAAGTTGATGATAGACGTCGTTACAGTGTCTCCCCGCGACACTCAACACAACACAAGCGGAAAGATTAAAGGAGAAAATACATATTAACCCTTTAACTCCCGCATCCTGTCCACCAGCATCCTGCATTATCAATCATGCTGATCAAGCAAAAACTTAACCCTTTGACTCCCTCACTCTATCCACCAACATCCTGCATTGTGAACCATGCTAACCAAGCAAAAACTTAACCCTTTCACTCCCTCACCCTATCCACTAGTTTTTAAGTTTTTTTCCAGCTGACAAATAGGATACGAGAGTCAAAGGGTTAAACCAGTTGGTGAATAAACATAGCAGTAAAACACAGTCGTCAATTTAATGTTTAAAGACAGTCGGCAGATCTACATTAAAATGGCGATTAGTCTTTAAAATATGTGAACATACGTCAAACGTTTCTGGAAATCGTAGGTACAAGGATATTTAATGGGCTTTACTAGTCTGTCAGCAGAGCTAAACAACATGATAGCGTTCTTCATTAAAAAGAAAAAGAGGAAACAAAGATAAAAGAAAAAAAAACCCGGATCAGAGTCACCTGAACCCCCCCCCCCCCCCCCCTCTCGGCCAAAGAAACCCTTTGACGACAGATTTTGCAACAGACTATGAAAACAAGATGGTAAAACACTCTAGACCTACATAAACATCTTTGAAAAAGTGTGGAGATACTTTAAAACAGTCTGGTTACAAATGCAATTCGCAAATAAGTGTGACTGTCTTGTCTGGTTGTATCAAATACGCGTTCTGATTCTTTTTTTCGTGTTTTTTTTTTCCTGGTTCCAATCTGATTACAGTCTTCAGATCAAGAATCCTTAATATTAAAGTATGCCAGATCAAACAGGGTGTGTATGTGTGTGTGTGTGTGTGGGGGGGGGGTGTGCGTGCGTGCGTGTGTGTGTGTGTGTGCGTGCATGCGTGCGTGCGTGTGTGCAGTGTGTGTGTGCGCATGCGTATGTATATGTATACACACACACACAAACGCATATACATATAGATATATATATACACATATACATATGTGTGTGCGTGTGTGCGTGCGTGTGTGTGTTTGTGTGTGTGTGTGTGTGTGTGTGTGTGTGTGTGTGTGTGTGTGTGTGTGTGCGCATGGCTAGTACTCATGCTCTCTTTTTCTGGGCATGCCTGCGTGGTGTTTTCATCTTTCCATTAGTCACTGAACACGGAAATGGCTTACAAGGTCTTTAAGGTGCATATTTGATGTTCTGCGTGCGAAAACACACACGAAAGGGGTTGAGACACTTGCACATCTGCACTCAAGTCGACCTGAGAAAGATGGCAAAAGTACCCAGACCTGTTGACTAGAAGTCTGACCTCCTGACTAACTTGGCCATTGCGCCTGTCGATTAAACAGCGATAAAAAATGTCTGTGAACAGCTTTTAATACATTCAGAGAATACTCTTTAGCAAAATAACAGCAAACGGCACAACCTTGAGACAGGTTGATAAGTTTAAATACCTGGGAACGATCATTTCACCAGATGGCAGATGCACATCAGAAATAGCCAGCAGAATCGGCCAAGCCAAAACAGCATTCAAGAAGATGAAAAGCATTCTTACCAACAAATGCCTATCAATTAACATCAGGAAGAGAGTTCTTGAATGTTGTATAGGACCAATACTGTAGTATGGCAGCGAGAAGTGGACAGTCAACAAACAAAGCCAGAACAAGATTGAGGCAGCCGAGATGTGGTTTCTAAGAAGAATGTTGAGAGTTCCATGGACAGCAAAGAAAACAAACGAGACAGTCTTGATGGAGGCAGACACAAGTAGATCACTCATAAGGAAGATTAGGAAAAGACAGGCAACATTTATAGGCCATTTTATGAGTAAAGGGGAATAGGAGCACCTGGTCACAACGGGAAAGCTGGAGGGAAAGAGAGCACCGGGTAGACCCAGGGAGAAGATACTAGACGGACTTGCAGAGTGGCTGGGGACAAAGAGGGTGGAAGAGATTGTTGAGGCAACAAGTGATAGAGACAGATGGAAGTCCATAATCGCCAACGCCATGCAGCAAGGTACCTGATGATGATGATGATGAGTCTTACCTTTTAGACAAAATTTAAAACAGCGTTTAACCCTTTGACTTCTGCAGCCTACTCACCAACTGCAAAAACATAACCCTTTTACAATCTACAGGAAGCTGGTGGATAAGGTGAGGGAGTCAAAGGGTTAAGTTTTTGCTTTGCTAGCTTGGTTGACAATGCAGGATGCTGGTGGACAGGGTGCAGGAGTCAAAGGGTTAAAAAGTTAAAAGAGTGTCGTTGAACAGAGTTTAAAACAGTCTCCAGCAGCAGAACGAAGAAAGACAACAACAAAAACACAAAAAAACAACAACAACAAAAACGGATTTTGATGGCATGTCTTTACTGCAGAATTTTAGGCAGTCTTTCAGACACGTGCAGTATTAAGACAAGAATTAAAACGAAGTTTAAATCAGTCTTAACAGTCTTTGAACAAGGAGTCAATACCAACAGACATTAAAGTAAAGATGAATTGGAGAAAAAGCAAAAAGACAACCTCTGTGGAAAACTCATGGATGCACACTTAAGTCATTACCTCTACCATTGTCTGGACTGTTAACAAATGGAGCAATGACGACACGTAAAAAGTAATGTGAGGACAAGATACTTAGATCAAGTCTCTGAAAGACGAACACAAATTGTTTGGAGACTAAAATCAATAATCTCTAACAGAGTGTGAAATGTTTAACAAATAAAAGAAATGTTACGAGGAGGAAAAAGAATACAAAGTCAAACTGTGTGATGGAGGAAAATAGTGTACAGTTTCATTCTTAGCTTCTCAAGATAAGTCTCTGCACTCAGAACAAGTTAAATATGCACTGACGCCACTGATGCTACATGATGGAGAAGATCCAAAATTATAAATGGCACAAGCACATGGCTGTATATATACGCGCATAAGCCCCATATGTTGGCAAGGTCTTGAGAACAAAAATTGACCCGCTTGAAGTTTGAAATCCAAACCCCAGCATTATAAGCATGGCGCTGTAACAACTGTGCTGATATAAAGTGAATGCATGTAGAACCTGTGATGTCAGAAAGTGGAATGCAAGGTGGGGGCATGTAATGTGGGATAGAAACACGGTTTGATTTTACTGTAAAAGAGATAAGAGATCTGACATCCTGATATCACTCCAGCAAGAACTAAGCTCCATTCTTTTCTCTTTTGAGAGAGAGAGGGGAGAGAGAGAGAGAGAGAGAGAGAGAGAGAGAGAGAGAGAGAGAGAGAGAGAGAGAGAGCGTGTGTGTTGTATTTTGTTAAGTTTCAATCTGATTTTAGACTACTGTTGTTGTTAAGTCTTTTAATAATAATAAGAAGAAGAATAGAAGTAATTAAAAAGAACTTTTGAACAAAGTTTAAAATTTTTTTTGCAATTTCTGATTTGATCCTTGCATTTTGACAAGTTTAAATTCGTTGCTCCAGCTGCATCATTTATGATGTGTTTGTTTCGATTCTTTCCACACAGAGTCGTGCATGATTTTGATACATCACCAGAACAACTCTTACGTTAATATGACAATACTTGTTTAATGATGATGAATGCGTGGCGGCAGGCTGGACAGAGCGAGTGTCAGAGACGATGAACTGATGGAGAAGACAAGCACCAGGGACCGGACGACTGGCGTTTGCCTTGTAAGCCGTCAAATAGCAAGGTAACAGTTTCGATCTTAGCCGCTGTGAATTAGGCTGAATTGTTGCCTGCTCTCTTGGTTACTTTGTTTCCTCGTGTTCTTGTCATCTTGTGCTTGACTGAGCGATTCGCTTGCACACTAAAACCTGTGTACTGGCTCATTCTTATGTCTGCCTGTTTGGTAAAAAACCAATGTGAATATGAATATGAATTTAAAGCGAGGAGAAGGGATTGGTGCCACTCTCATAATGCTGGCCCTAGGAAAAGTTGAGGTCATTTTTACCAAATTCTACATAACTACTCTTGTTTATTGGTTTCATATATCGATCTGCTTCCAGGGAATTTCTTTTTATACTCCATTTGTGTGTTGTTCCATTTTCTGCGTCACCTTTTGGACAATCATACTTCTGTCAACTTCCTTGTATCTCTATTCGTCATGACTGTCTGATTACCTAAACGATCATCGACTGGACGGCAATGTTAGAAGGGCATTTCACCTACTGTTGTCAGAACCTCTTACTTCCAGCTATTTGTCTAGCTACTTTGCAGCGACTGTCAGTTTTGCGTAACGGTCTTCCTGTTCACAGGCTTGTACTTAAATCTACACCCCAACTACTGTTTTCAGAAATAACTTTCGTTGTCATCCTGTCCATTTATCTGCTTTTCTCAAACCCTTGGACTTCCCTCGCACCATTTATTCACCTGCCTTTACGCAGAACATCTCCCTTCGTCGTTGTGGTTTTTGTCGTTGTGTTTTTTTTTCAGTGTGGCATGTTAAAGTTGCAGTAACTGCCTTTCATTCTGCAGTTGTCTGCAGGAAGCTGGTGGATAGGGGTAAGGAATCAAAGAGTTAAATTTTTGCTTTGCTAGCATGGTTGACAATGCAGGATGCTGGTGGACAGAGTGCGAGAACCAAAAGGTTAAAGTAGATGTCACTGTTTCAGATGATGATTCACTGATAACAGTTGTCGACTGAAGTGTAACGTAACAGTTCTAAACACTGACTTACTGTCTGTAGTTGTAGATAGAAGTGGGACTTTGTAATTCTACAAATTGACTTACTTGACGCGGTTATAAAGTACAAAAAACAAAAAGTTTCATGAAATGGCTGACTGAAAACCGTTTTGCGTTGAATAAGACTTTAGTTTGAAGTCCTGGTAATTGATTTGTAACTGCAATTGTGAACTGAAGAAAGAGTAAATCAATGTTCCAGTGTCTGGTTTAGTAGCTGGAACTGTGGATTCAAGTAGGACATAACAGTTCTTGTAACTGACCTGAAAATAAATGGTTGTAGATGTAGAGTAAAATGGGACACAACTGAACATTCTAGGAACTGACTCTGTTAGTATTGGCTATGGTTGCCCCTGTGGGGATGCCAGGGGCTCTTTCAGTGTAAGTGCTATCCCTACCTTCTGGAAATTCTGAGCTAGAAATTTCCACTTTTCTGTCGTTCTCTTTGTTTCTGTCTTCCTCCTCTGTCATTTCTTCCTATCATTTTCTGCCTTGCTGGTCCATTCACCTGTAAGTGTTCAATAAAGTCCTATGTACTGTCTCTTAGGACTGATAACTGGGTACATGTATTTAAGTGCATTTTTGGCTCTAGGGAAATGAGATGTGCGGAAGCAACTTTAGGTAAATTAGGCCCGTTCTTATACATGTTTTAGTGTCCTGAGTTATGTTTAAATTTGTATTCAGGTGTGTTTTTTAAATCCCCTGTGCGATAGATTGGACGGAGTGGTCATCTCCTTAGATTATGTGCGCGAATGCATTGATATGTGTACTTACTTTTCTTTTCTTTTTTTCCTGTTGAAGTACTGTGTATGTTTTAAAACGGTTATAGCCCTAATTGGTTCTACGCAGTCGGCTGGGCTTTAAACAAAGATAACTGTAACAGCAACAGCTATAGTTGTGAAAAGAAGACCTATTTTGTCTACAAGATCTACTTTCCTATGAACGTGGGACTGTTGAATTTTCTGTAAATGACTCCACCACCTATGGTTATGAAATAATGAATTGTGTGTTTTGTCTACAGGATCTCTGCTGTTGCCAGCGTGGGACTCTTTTAAGTTCCAGTGACTGACTCTACCAATACTACCTATATTTGTGAAGTAAAGAATGACCCATTTTCCTCTACAATACCTCAACTGTTGCGAACGTGAAGCTTTTAAAATTTCCGGTAATTTTTGGCTTACTGTAGTT
>JAPXFY010000022.1:60825858-60830858 GCA_030674185.1 Monoplex corrugatus
GTGGTCCTGATGAGACTCTGCATCGGTCATAACCGACTCAGTACGCACTTGAACTACAAGTTCGCAGCCACACTTTCATCAGGCTATCTACTAGAAGGCCAGACAACTGAACACATACTGTAACGATGGCTTCTCTGTTAGGCGGAGAGCAGTAAATACGGTTGATTCCAAATCTGTCATAACCAAGCTCCATGGCAACAGGCAGGAAATGGAAAAAATCACGTTTCATCGCCAAATATGACTTGATGATGTAGATAGCGAAGGAGAGGAAAGAAGATTTTTTTTCATACGAGAAGTGTGTCTGAAGGAGACGTTGTAATGGAAAACTCTTTATGAGCGTAGAAAGTCAAGGAAATAGGACTGGAGGAGATGTACCCAAACAACAGACAGGAATGTCCGTGTGGTGTGACTTGATGGCCTTTACTGTCTCTGTTTGTCTATATCTCCGGTCCTCTCTTTTTTTTGTGGTCTTACTTTGTCTGTTTGTCTGTCTCTCCATCCTAGTCTCCTCTGTGTACCACTGTCTCTTGCTGTCTGATCCAGTCTCCACTCTTGATAAAACCAGGATCATCATGTGTGTGATACAGAAAGCCCTGTCTGAAGCAGACGCTTTAAGGTAAAACCTTTTGCGGGAGTGGAAAGTCGGGGAAACAGGCGTGGAGGTGGACCAGAAGAGCAGACAAGGATATCCTTTTGTGTAGCTCTCTGCTGTTTGTTTTCTCTATCTGTTTGTCTGTCTGTTTACATGGCTGTCTGTTCCAAGCCGCACCTGCTGAACCCCCTCCTTCCTCCTGTGGGGATGCCGGGGGCTCTTTCAGTAGAAATAGTATCTCCACCTACTGGAAATTCTGTGGTTGAAATTTCCTTTTCTGTCACACTCTTTGTTTCTGCCTTGTTCTTTCGCTTTCTACCATTTCTTCCTGTCATTTTCGACCTTGCTGGTCCATTCAGCTGTAATTGTTCTATAAAGGTTTACATACTTTCTCTTAGGATTGATACTTGGGTACATACATAAAGTTCATTTTTGGCTCTAGGGAAATGAGACATGTGGAAGCAATTTTAGGTAATCTGGGCCTTTTCTTATATGTTTTAGAGTTCTTAGTTATGTTTAAATTTGTATTTAGGTATGTTGTTTAAATCCCCTGTGCGATAAATAAATAATTGGACGGAGTGGTCAACGCCAGGGGCATGTCCTTGGATTGTGTGCGCGAATGCATTGATATGTGTACTTAATTTTCTTTTCCTTTTTTTTTGTTGTCCTGTTGAAGTATTGGGTATCTTTTGAAATGGCTATAGCTCTGATATGGCTCTACGCAGTCGGCTGTGCTTTAAACAACAAAAACAATAACAATGACCTGCTGAACCTGTTCAGCACGTGGCAGTCACTACACTTGCGGAGCTAAAAACGTACATAGGGCGAGAGAGCGGGGAGAGAATTGCGTGTCCCCTCCCATTTTGAACGTTCACTGTGCTGATAGTCAGGCACACAGGCAAGCCATGAACAACAAGACATTCAGTCACCAGCTATGACAAAGCCTTGCAGTGATGGAGAGCATTGACGGGACAGGTAGAGGAAGTCTCTAGCTTTGACTCTGCATGTTGGCGGTTATGTGGTGATAATCGTCTACCGTGGAGCTTGGAAGACAACCGCGTCCTAAAAACGTTTCTGTATGGAGAGCTTACACAAGGACTCCATGACCAGAAAAGACCACTGAAGCGACACAAGGATACTTTGATAGCTAACTTCAACAACTGCACCATCAACAGGGAAATTTGTTGTTGTTGTTTTTGTGTTGTTGTGGGTGGCGTTGCACTGTGGCCACGCTCTCTCAACGGGGAAAGCAACCCGAGTTTTACATGGCAAATCCATTGTGACAGAAAGAAACGAACATGAATATGAATGAATCTTTATCACAGGCGCCCTCGTGTGTCCTTGTTATAGACCTCTAGACTATTTCCTTGACTCTCCCTGTTCACAAAGGATTCCATCACAGCACGTCTTCTTCAGACAGACGTACTGTACGACAAAGTAACTTGTAATCTGGGTAAAGGCGGACACAGACGGTATAGGCTTTGGAGGAGACAGAATGACGGAGGGTATAATTTGATTAAACAAATCATCTCAGGCTGTTTGTATACTCACTCCCACCGTCTCAGGAACAGCACAAAGAGACGGTCAGACCACAGAGTGAAACCAGCTCTGCTACCGATCAAACCACCAGCTAGAAATACACACCAAAATAAAACGAGAAATCGTATTTGATTATCGAAACAAGATGAGGAGAAAATTCTCAGCAACTGGCTTTCGTCAAGTCGCGTTACACAAAAGATAATAGAGAAACACTGTAACTAGATTCACAACAAAACCAACGCATCAGGTAACTTCCCTGATATTTCATTGTAAACAAGGTTTTACTAAACGCTACAACACATCAGGTAACTTCCCTGATATTTCATTGTAAACGAGGTTTTACTAAACGCTACAACACATCAGGTAACTTCTCTGATATTTCATTGTAAACAAGGTTTTACTAAACGCTACAACACATCAGGTAACTTCCCTGATATTTCATTGTAAACAAGGTTTTACTAAACGCTACAAACACATCAGGTAACTTCCCTGATATTTCATTGTAAACAAGGTTTTACTAAACGCTACAACACATCAGGTAACTTCCCTGATATTTCATTGTAAACAAGGTTTTACTAAACCCTACAACACATCAGGTAACTTCCTGATATTTCATTGTAAACGAGGTTTTACTAAACGCTACAACACATCAGGTAACTTCCCTGATGTTTCACTGTAAACAAGGTTTTACTAAACGCTACAACACATCAGGTAACTTCCCTGATATTTCACTGTAAACAAGGTTTTACTAAACGCTACAACACATCAGGTAACTTCCCTGATATTTCATTGTAAACAAGGTTTTACTAAACGCTACAATACATCAGGTAACTTCCCTGATATTTCATTGTAAACAAGGTTTTACTAAACGCTACAATACATCAGGTAACTTCCCTGATATTTCATTGTAAACAAGGTTTTACTAAACGCTACAATACATCAGGTAACTTCTCTGATATTTCAGTGTAAACAAGGTTTTACTAAACGTTACAGCGAGAGGAAGGAAGGGAGTAGGGAGAAACTAATCAAACAGGACATTTTAAAATACAACTGTCATACAAACAAAACACAATTAAAGGTGTGGCGTATAAAGCAAATGAAACAAACAAGGAAGCAGAATCAAACAAACAAAGAACCCAAGATGGTTTAGCCATTCTACCAGTCTCCTCTTGTTATGTACTGTTGTTATTTTCAGTGATCTGCGTTCATGCTCAACCCCACCCCCTCTCCTAATCAATAAAAGAATTTGTTGTTGCTTTGTAAGGTGCAACGAGCATGCTTTGACATGGACTTTTTGGATTGTACAAATGGAACTTTTATTAAATATATATCAAAATTATCACAGAAAATCCAGATTTTTTTTATTGTCAAGGTTACTGAGATTTTAAAGACAAAAAAGATAAAGTCATATGAAACGAAGAGAATGGTAGCCTGTCACAATAAAGAAAGAAGAATGTAAGTATTATCAGAAGTTCATAGAAAAGTTTTGATACAGTTTCATTAAAGTCCCGATTTTAGACACAGTTTAAATGCATGTGACCATGTCCTTGGTGATATCATATGACATCCAAACTTGTGTCTACGCGATTTTTCTGTCTACATATTTGACCAAAAATTGAGAAAGATCCATTGAAAAACAATTGAGAAAATCTTTTTTGTGTGTCACAGACACACAGACACAGACACAGACATACGCAGACACACACACACACACCACACACACACACACACACACACACACACACACACACACACACACGCATACACACACAGCACACACACATTCATACACAAACAAACACATATACACGCGCATACACTTGCACACACACACACATTACATACACACACACATGCACACACACATGCACACACGCACACACGTACACACACACATACCCACACACATACATAGACATACACACACACACACACAGACATATACATACATACAGACGCTTACGTACGCACACACGTAGACACGCACACACACACACACACATACATACACATACACGCAAGCACACACTCTCACACACACACATACACACACACCACACACACACACACACACACACACACACACACACACACACGCACCACCACACACACACACACACACACACACACACACACACCATAGGGCTACTGATTACAGTCCCACTCATATCCACAGACATTATCATTACTTATTCAGAGATGGCCACTGCCCTTGAGGTATCCCATTCTGTGACAGCGTTCATTACCATTTGGGACCCAAGCGCTGGGTCAAGCGAGTGCAATTGTTGGCATGCAAAGACAATTTCACTATCATCTGTTTCATGTGCGGATGTCCCTCAGCTGCATCTTAGGATGGTTATGGATGGTCTACCTCGTTATCGAGCATCTCCATCACTACCTGAACACTACTACCTTCGTATGCTTTTGTGAAGCTTCCGATCGATATAAATTTAATGTTAAAGCCCACTTGGGACAATGAGCCACAAATCGTGGTTTTACCGTCCAAACACGATGAGCCACGATCGTGGCTCTGTTCGTATCTCCCGCTAATACTGTCCAATCTATAAAGTGAATACATACTGACCAATCAGAAGGCTTCTTTTTCATGGCCTCTGCCTCGTTCCTTTTACGCAGTAATCGTTTTGCTGTTCTTTGATTGCTTTCTACAAGGTTTTGCACAAAAATGAGTGAGACTGGTACCGACCGTGAGGTTGACAATTGGGACTTTTGTTCACAGTGACTCTGACGATGATTATGATGCAAATATGGCTTTGTTTTGGGTTCTAAACGAACAGGAGAAGTTCGAGCACATGAAGGTACTTTTAGCACATCAGACATTGATGGAATGCGGGCAGTCACTGATTGAATG
>JAPXFY010000022.1:60833358-60845858 GCA_030674185.1 Monoplex corrugatus
AGTGATTTTAGACAAAAACAAAACAACAAAAAACCATAATAATTGATAACAATGATAATAATGATAAATAAATGATAAATAAAAGATAAAACAAAATAGATAATAAAATGAACATAAAAACAACAACAACAAACAAACAAAAAAAACAACCGAAGCGATGTTGGGAAGGGGAGTAGAAATAGGAAGGGTAAATGCAGGTGTTTACGTGTAGTCAGTCTTGGTTTAAAAAAAAAAAAAATAAAAAATAAAATAAAATAAAATAATAAAATAAAAAATAAGAAAATAAAAATGAAAATAAAAATTTTTTTTAAAAAAGTTCAAGTTTAAATTCATATTACTTTTAGTTTGTTTGTGTGTGCGCACGCGTGCGTGTATGTGTGTGTGTTTGTGTGTGTCGTTCGTTCTTTAATTTAACGTCTGTTCACTATGAGTGATATTAGACGGTGTGTGTGTTGTGTGTGTGTTGTGTGTGTGTGTGTGTGTGTGTGTGTGTGTGTGTGTTGTGTGTGTGTGCGTGTGTGTGTATGCGTGTGTGTGTGTGTGCGTGTGTGTGTTTCTCTCTCTCTCTGTCTCTCACTCGCTGTCCTTCTTTCTCTCTCTGACCCTCCCTCCCTCCCTCTCTCTCCCTTCCTCTCTCTCCCTCCGTCCCTCCCTCTCTCTCTCTTCTGTCTGTGAGCTAGCCTGTAGCGAGATCAGTGTAATCAACTTTGTCACACAAGAAGTCTGCTTGAAGAAGACTTTGTAATGCAAAACTCTTTGTGAGAGCAGAAAGTCAAAGAAAACAGGTCTCAAAATATCTTTCCGCGCGACAGTGCCTGTGAGTGCATGTGAGGATTACACTGCTTGAATCGTATTGAGTCTGGATAAAACAACAACAAGCGCGTGTTCAAAATCATACCAGACAGACGCCGTAGCTGAATGGTTTCTTTATTTCTCTCCCCCCCCCCCCCCCCCCCTCGTTTCCTATGTCACATTAATGGCCAGAAAATCCAAAAAAATGTTCACAATGCTTTGATGATAATGACGAAAGGGTTAACAAATTATGATGCTGTGGAGTTCCTTTCTGGATTGAGACTACGTGACAATGCTGTAACCTACGCTTACGTTGATAATATATCACAGCGAAAACCAGGCCTGAAAGATACAGGCACCTGCTTGTGTGAGCAAACGATTTAAGCGACATCCTCAGTGACAAATGTGTGGGGTAGATGGAACCCAACAGCGTGATCCTAGTCTTCCCAATGAGCCCACAGCCCTCTCAATTCTTGGTAGGAGCAGGTTGGGTCCAGAAGACTTCACACTGCTTTTAACAGGACTGACGGGGATTCGAACCCACAAGCTTCCAATTGGTAGGCTGTTGCGCTAACCTCTACACCAGAGCGACTGCTGGACTCGAACTTCTAATAAGAAATAAGAAAGCTTACGTTTACCAGTCGCCGTGGTGTAGTGGTTAACGTAACGGACTACCGACTGGAAGGTTGTGGGTTCGAATCCCCATCAGTCCCTTCAAAAATCGTTGTTGGATTATTCGGCTCTGACCGGCACCTACCCGTGCTATGGGCTCATTGGGAAGACTGGGACCACGCTGTCGAGTCTCATACACTTCACGGATGCGTCGTTAAGGGTATTGCTCAAATCTTCTGACCAGCACTGCAGGTCTCTGTATCTCTCGGGCCTGGTTGACGCCAGGGTATATTATGATAGTAGAGCCCGAATCCTAGATGGAACTCCATAGTCTCATGATTATCATCCTCAATGACACCATCATCATTGCATTGTAAAAACTGTGCCAGCTTATGTGGCCGTTAAAGTTGGAGTAGAAAATGGGACCAAAAAAAAAAAAGCACAAAGGTAACCTCTCTGAGTGCATTGATCCTTTCAAACACAAACAAACAAACAAACAAACAAACAAACAAACAAACAAACAAAAAATTACGTTCAACCCAACCTGGACAAGGTGTGACGAATAAAGAGCGGACATTTCCCACCCCACCCCCTCCCGATCCCCCCAGGTTAACACAGTCACAGATCGTCTTGTGCCTGAACCCCTTTAAGTCCGTCCAATATTTTCTCCCTGGGTCTACTTGGTGTTCTTTTTCCCCCAGCTTTCCTGTTGTGACTAGGTGCTCTAATTTCTCTTGCCTCATAAAATGTCCTATAAATGTTGCTTGTCTTTTCCTATCTTCTTTATTAATGATCTTCTTGTGTCTGTTTCTTTCAAGATTGTCTCGATTAGTTTCTTTGCTGTCTATGGAATTCTCAATATTCTTCTCAGAAACCACATTTCAGTTGCCTCAATCTTGTTCTCACTGTGCGTGTTGACTGTCCATGCCTTATAACCGTACAACAGTATTGGTTCTATATAACATTCAAGAACTCTCTTCCTGATGTTAATTGACAGGCATTTGTTGCTGAGAACGATTTTCATCTTCTTGACTGCTGTTTTAGCTTGGCCGATTCTGCTGGCTGTTTCTGGTGTGCATCTGCCATCTGGTGAGATGACCGTTCCCAGATATTTAAACTTATCAACCTGTGTCAGAGTTGTGCCATTTGCTGTTATTTTGCATGAGGGGATTTCTTTCTTTTTTTCTAAACTGATAACGGGGCTAAAAACAGCACGAAATTTTGTGTGAGGGGATTTCTTTCTTTTGTCTAAACTGATAACAGGCCTATAAACAGCACGAAATTTTGCGTGAGGGGATTTCTTTCTTTTTTCTAAACTAATAACAGGCCTATAAACAGCACGAAATTTTGTGTGAGGGGATTTCTTTCTTTTTTCTAAACTAATAACAGGCCTATAAACAGCACGAAATTTTGTGTGAGGGGATTTCTTTCTTTTTTCTAAACTAATAACAGGCCCATAAACAGCACGAAATTTTGTGTGAGGGGATTTCTTTCTTTTTTCTAAACTAATAACAGGCCTATAAACAGCACGAAATTTTGTGTGAGGGCATTTCTTTCTTTTTTAAACTGATAACGGGGCTAAAAACAGCACGAAATTTTGCATGAGGGGATTTCTTTCTTTTTTAAACTGAAAACGGGGCTAAAAACAGCACGAATTTTGCATGAGGGGATTTCTTTCTTTTTAAAACTGATAACGGGGCTAAAAACAGCACGCAATTTTGCATGAGGGGATTTCTTTCTTTTTTAAACTGATAACGGGGCTAAAAACAGCACGCAATTTTGCATGAGGGGATTTCTTTCTTTTTTAAACTGATAACGGAGCTATAAAAAGCAGGAAATACCTTGAAATAAACTGAAAGAGACAGTCACGTCTTGTCTCACATGTTAAGTTTAGAGTTAGTTGAAAAATCACAAACTTACACGAGTACCAGAACTACAGTGGCATTCATCTGTCTGAACCCCTCGTCCTTTCTTCTGAAAGTGCCCCTCTTTCTCTGTCTACTGTTTAATCATAGCACGTAAAGCAATATTCGTAGTAAAATAGTTTAATCTTAAAGTATATTCTTCTGATGTATTTAACTCTTCAATGTAATTTTTGAAATATTTGTATTTGTTTCTTTGGACAAACACATACACAACACACACACACACACACACACACACACACACACACACACACACACACACACACACACACACACACACACACCACACACACACACACACACACACACACACGCACACACTCGCACGCACAAGCGCGCGCTTACATACACACACACGCTGACGGTCACACACACACACACACACACACACACACACACACACACACACACACACACCACACACACACACCACACACACACACACATTCGAATACATGTAAACACTTTAGTGTATTCATAGTCAATTGCTTTACTCTTTCTGCTTTTCGTCTACTTTGTTTAAATGTAATTTGCTTGTTTGTCTGTATATTTGTTTGTTTCTTGGTTGTCGTATTTCATTATCCTGCGTACTATCGTTCTAATGCATGTAGATTAGCAAAGGCAGATACATAAGTTGGCCTTTGTTCGAATATACATCTTTCTCTCTCTCTCTCTCTCTCTCTCTCTCTCTCTCTCTCTCTCTCTCTCTCTCTCTCTCTCTCTCTCTCTATCTATCTATCTATCTATCTGTCTGTATGTCTGTCTATCTATTTATCTATATCTGTCTATCTATGTATCTATCTATCTATCTATCTGTCTGTCTGTCTGTCTCTCTCTTGTTCTTGTACTCTCTCTCTCCTCTCTCTCTCTCTCTCTCTCTCTCTCTCTCTGATATATGTAACTCTCTATATACATGTACATATATACATACATACAAACGTGTATATATATGTGTATTTAACTCTTCAATGTAATTTTTGAATGATTTGTATTTGTTTCTTTGGACAAACACATACAACACACACACACACACACTATGAATACACTAAAGTGTTTACATGTATTCGAAGTGGGGTGTGTGTGTGTGTGTGGTGGTGTGGTGTGTGTGTGTATGTGGGTGGTGGAGTGTGTGTGTGGGTGGTGTGTGTGTGTGTGTGTGTTGTGTGTGTGGTCAGTGTGTGTGTATGTGCGCGCGCTTGTGGTGCGTGTGTGCGGTGTGTGTGTGTGTGTGGTGTGTGTGGTTGTGGTGTGTGTGTGTGGTGTGTTGTGTGTGTGTGTGGTTGTGTGTGTGTGTGTGTGTGTGTGTGTGTGGTGTGTGTGTGTGTGTGTGTGTGTGTGTGTATAAAGTTCCATTTATTTTCATTTTATTGCTTTTAACCAGATAGCAGTCATCCTTGTCATTTATAAAACATCTTGGTGAAGATGACACTGTAGTGGGAAACTGTCTGTGAAGGCAGAAAACCAGGGTAATGGGTTTAGAGGTACATTTGCCAGACGACAGTGTCTATAAGCAGAACACGCAATGGTAGCGGACTTTTGATCCGTACAAGGAAAGGTTAATCAATGTACGTGCGTGTTCAGCTTTTACCCATTGGGCCTTCAATACCTAGTGATTCTTCTGTTACTACGTAGTGATTCTTCTGTTACATCTCCAGGGACTAAATACAGGTTCATATTTCAACAGAATCACTAACCGAAACAAGTAGAGTGCTGGCTTTACAACTGAGCGATCAATGTGGTTAGTTTGGGTCTTAGAGAATTGGATCAGAGTAGGCGTTTTTGAAGTCCACTGAAGTGATCAAGCAGTAGAGCAGAGTCTCCTCTGGTGTGTGGCCCTATGGTCGCTTGACATCGCTGGTTACCGTGGCTTCTCAAAACTTGTATTTTGACTGACTGAACTGTTTGGTGGTATGTTAACGAGCAGGAATGAGCGGTATAGGTCAACGCCACTGAAGTGGCGGAAAAAAAAGTACCAGAATTGAAAGTATACCATGTTTGCATGTGTCTGGATGCAAAATGATATGAATTGTATGTTGACTTTTTTATGGGCATCGTTTTTGCCTTAACAGTAGCTATCTATACACGTTTTGTTATAACTACGAGAAAAATGTTAATATGAATAATATACGTGCCTAATTGAGATATGACTCATGTTAACGTTTTGGACACAATAGTTTTTGTCTTCATAGTCATGACTAAAATCGCGTGATTGTGGACATCCTGAAGGAACCTCGACTTAGTTGTCCTGATCATATATTATCCTGTCCTCGTCTTGACAGTGCGTGCAGCCTTCGTAGCTTACACTATTGACAACAGTTACTGATCTCTTCATTCACAGGCACATTCCTGTCAAAAGCTTTTTCTGTTTAACACGTAGTTAAGCAAAGACAATCAGAAATACAACGTTAAATAATCCCGCGTCCCAGCCTTCCATTCCTGCACGCCCTGTGAAATTTAAAAAAACAAAAACAAAACAAAACAAAAAAACAACACAACAACAGAAACACGTAATTATATGGACAGGAGACTCGGCCAGTATGGAAACAATGACACCAGTATAGTATTGACTATAAAGGCAAAATAAAGGACAGTGTGTCAAAAGTTCTGAAACTCTTGTATAAAAGGGAAGTGGTACCGTGTCTGGCCATCTTGATTCATAAATGTTTTGAAATAAGCAAGCGACCAGTATGATGTCCATTAGGTATGTATGCATGTATACGCTCAGGCTTAGATTGTTTTATCAAGATTTTGCGCTATATAAATAATATATTATTATTATTATTATTATAGACTAATGTTATACCTACATATTCAGCTGACTTAGTGACATAAGGTCTTTATGTGCCATAAGTCAGTAAAATTCATGTTTGAGTTCGAGTTCGAGTTCGAGTTCTCTCTCTCTCTCTCTCTTTCTCTCTCTCTCTCTCTCTTCTCTCTCTCTCCTCTCTCTCTCTCGTCTGTATGTGTGCGTGCATGTGCGTGCATGCGTGCGTGCGTGTTGTAGCCAGTTGCCTCATCTCAATTTTCTTTACAACACTGGTAACGGTGTTGCCATGCCGTAAACCTCCTGAGACCAAAGTCAATCGGCGGTCTCTTTGTTCGTCTGCGTCACGCGCGAGTCAGTGTGCGTGAGTACAAGAAAGCAATCATGACTTATTCCTGGGATCTATGGTTCTGAAATAACCCCATGTTTACACACTCTGAAATCATTAAATGACATATCTCAAGGGACTGCTTATCTTGAAATGAACGCAAAGTTGGTTTATGGTGAAGTCATTGATAGCTGTTGCGAAAATCATTCAGTTTTGGGTGATCACAAACGATTCCAATGGTGGACTCGGGAAATTAACCCTTTAAGTTTGATTCTTTGCGAATAAAGATACCACACACATCGATCCACTCGTTTAGGAAGAAATACACGTTTAATCCTTTGACTCCTGCACCCTATCTACCAACAGCAAAAACTTAACCCCTTGACTCCTTCACCCTATCCACCAGCTTGCTGCATGAAGCTGGTGGATAGGGTGAGGAATCAAAGGGTCAAGTTTTTGCTTTGCTATCAGGGTTGACGATGCAGGATGCTGGTAGATAGGGTACGGGTGTCAATGTGTTAATCAACTAATTGATAATCGTCCCCTGGTTCCCTCGACAGCCAGGATTGCACAAGCAGGCAGATTAAAGAAGAGGAAGAAGGAGGACTGTTGCAGCTACATACAGATCTACCTTTACAGTATCATCATCATCATCAGGTGCCTTGCCGCATGGCGTTGGCGATTATGGACTTCCATCTGTCTCTATCTCTTTTGCCCCAAGCATCTCCTCCACCCTCCTCGCCCTTCAGCCACTCCGCAAGCCCGTCTAGCATTTTCTCCCTGGGTCTACCTGGTGCTCTCTTTCCCTCCAGCTTTCCCGTTGTGACCAGGTGCTCCAAATCCCCCTTCCTCATAAAATGGCCTATAAATGTTGCCTGTCTTTTCCTAATCTTCTTATGAGTGATCTACTTGTGTCTGCCTCCATGAAGACTGTCTCGTTTGTTTTCTTTACAGTATATCCTTATCAAAATTTTTGGGAGCGTTATGTCTATAATAATGTTTCCATCATTCTTGTGGTTTCGGCTTAGGGTTTCTATGTCACTGTTCTCCTTGTCCTCTCCATTTCAAGACCATGCCAACACATAGGGTTTGGAGCAGGTTTAAGTAGTCTGCCAGATAATTATTGGCAGATTTGGGTGAAGCGCATATAAACGTATGCGAACACGATGAGTCCCTCAAACTGTGAATTGTAAGTAGTGAGAAAATCTGTGGAGAGCTGGACAGCAGAAGGTCCTCAGAGGAGGAACCCCTGTCAAGCAACTGTTTCGGCCCTTAACTTTTGACAGTCTAAGTGGGCAGGGCCGCATCCAGGTCATGGCTCCAGGATGCCCTTCTACTGTCGTCATTTTTTGGATCGAACCCACGCATCCAGGGTGGTCAGGTATTTCAAGGCGGATGTCTTAACCGCTTAACTATCGGTCACCAGCAGAATACAGAGGAAATTTAAGCCTTATGAAGTTAGAATAAGGATTAGAAGAAAAAGAAAAAGAAGAAAAAGAAGAAGAAGAAGAAAAAGAAGAAAAGAAGAAGAAGAAGAAGAAGAAGAGGATAAGTAAAAGAAAACGATGACTGACCATCAAAATTTCGGTGAAGTTGCTTCATGTCAAACGAATTCCACGTACAACACTTGGCACGAGTAGACTTAACCCTTTCACCCCTCAGCCTATCTACCAGCTGCAAAAACTTCACCCTTTTACTCCCTTACCCTATCTACCAGCTGCAAAAATATAACCCTTTCACTTCTCCACTCTAGCCCTAAAACTGAATTCTTCACTCTCTCGTACTATCCACCAGCTTCCTACCCAGACACTTTAACTTTTCACTCCCTCACCCTAACGACCAGCTGTCTGTGAGTAGGTTGAGGGATTGAAAGGGTTAAATTTCTGCTCTGCTGTTTTGGCTGATATGCGGGAAGCTAGTGGATAGGCTGGAGGAGTGAAAGGGTTAAGTTTGTATTTGGTTATCATGGTTGTTTATGCAGGAAGCTGGTGGACAGGTTTAGGGAGTCAAAGGGTTAAGTTTTTTTCTCTATCATGTCTGACAATGCAGAGAGCAGGTGGGAAGGGTGAGGGACTCAAAGGGTTAAGGTTTAGTTTCGCTATCATGGCTGACAATGCAGGGAGCTGGTGGACAGGTCGTGGGAGTCAAAGGGTTAAGGTTTTGTTTCGCTGTCATGGCTGACAATGCAGACAGCAGTGGAAGGGTGAGAGACTCAAAGGGTTAAGGTTTTGTATCGCTATCGGGGCTGATAATGCAGGAAGTTGGTGGACAGGTTGAGGGAGTCAAAGGTTAAGTTTTTGCTTTACTATTATGGCTGATGATACAGGAAGCTGGTGGATAGGGTGAGGGAGTCAAAGCGTTCAGCAAATGGCAATTACTGAGAGTACATTCAAATTCTGTCTCCCTCTCATTCACCGTTGTTCATGTCTCTTTTCTCTTATCCAGACAGTAATCCTCTTTGTCCTATAAAAAGTCTGTCTGGTGAAGACACTGTAATGTAAAACTGCGAGCCGAGCCTTCAGTTTGGAGTTTGACCGCACTCGGGACATTTTCATCATATGTACTCCACCCAAACCTACAAACAATTTATCTTGCAGGTTTCTTCAGCCTTCGCAAAACCCTATGCACTGTCCAGGTGTTAAAATGGGGATGGGAACGAGAACTATGAAACGGTGGTACCACCAGAATGATTGCAACTTTCCCAGAAAGCCACCAGAACAGGTGTCTGTGTCTCTTGTCTGTGTCTTCCTCCTTCTCTGACTCTATCTCTTTCTTTGTCTCTCTATCTATCTGTCTTGTCTGTTTGTCCGTCTGTCCGTCTGTCTCTGCCTGTCTGTCTGTATCTGTCTGTCTGTCTCTCTGTCTCCTCTCTTTGTCTTTCTCTCATTTTTGTCTTCTACCCTTCTTATTTTCATTCTTTGCCCCCCCCCCCCCCCTTCTCTCTCTTTCTCTCCTCTCTCTCTCTCTTTCTTTCTGTCTCTCTCTTTCTCTCACTCGATCTATCTATCTGTCTCTCTCCTCTGTTTCTCTTTCTCCTTTCCACCGTCGCTCTATAATACTTAAAACAGCAACGAAAAGAATAACAAACAAAAAAGGACCAAAAAAAACAAAACAAAACAAAGCAACAATAACAACAACAACAAAACGCAATAGGTCGAAATAGGTCAGAAGTTGAGCAAGTAAGAACACTCATTTTGCATTGAACTCTCCGTACTCTACCCTCACTCACTCTCTCTCTTCTCACACTCTCTCCTTCCTATCTTCCTTTCCCACCCCCCCCACCCCCACCCCCCCTCGTCTCTTTTTCTTTCTTGCTAACCAGACAGTAATCATCTCTGTCATACAAGCGGTCTGTCTGAAGGAGACGTTGTAATGCAAAACAGTTTGTGAGGCCAGAAAGCCGCCAGAACAGGGATTTGTGTGTGTCTCTGTCTGTCTGTCTGCCTGTTTCTGTCTCTCTCTCTCTCTAGCTCTCTCTCTCTCTCTATGTATGTATGTATGTATGTATGTATGTATGTATGTATGTATGTATGTATGTATGTATCTAAATATCTATCTATCTATCTATCTATCTATCTATCTATCTGTCTTTGTATCTATCTATCTGTCTATCTATTTATCTATCTATCTATCTGTCTATGTATCTATCTATCTGTCTATCTATTTATCTATCTATCTATCTATCTGTCTGCCTGTCTATCTATATATCTATCTGTCTGTCTTTCTGTCTGTCTGTCTCCCTCTCTTGCTCCCCTCTTGCTCCTTCTCTGTCTTGTCTCTGTCTGTCTATGTCTGTTTCTCTATTGTCTCTCTCTCTCTCTCTTTGTGCTTCTATCTTTGTCTGTGTCTCTCTTTTCCTCTTAAATCTCCCGTCCCCCTTTGTCTATCTTTCTTAATTAAAGGAGATCTCTTTCTCTCTCCTTTTCTCTGTCAGTTTGAATACTGATGTGTTGGGGAAAAAAGTTAGCAGCATTTAGATGGACAAGCAGACAAGCCAACGTTTACGTTGTGGGCTGGGATTAAACTCCAGACTCATAACTTGAGTCCTATAGCTCTGTCGGCAGTGTCTGGCAGCCTGCTGTGTGAGAGCTGACAGTTACAGTAATCTGTGTGTTCTCTTAAACTGTCCTGTGGCTCTGAATTCTGTGTTTGCTCATAAACTACACTGTGACTCTGACTTCTGTGTGTGCTTGTAAACTATCCTGTGACTCTGAATTCTGTGTTTGTTTGTAAACTATCCTGTGACTCTGAATTCTGTGTTTGGTGGTAAACTATCCTGTGACTCTGACTTCGTGTTTGTTTGTAAACTATCCTGTGACTTTGAATTCTGTGTTTGGTGGTAAACTATCCTGTGACTCTGAATTCTGTGTTTGCTGGTAAACTATCCTGTGACTCTGAATTCTGTATTTGCTGGTAAACTATCCTGTGACTTTGAATTCTGTGTTTGCTGGTAAACTATCCTGTGACTTTGAATTCTGTGTTTGTTTGTAAACTATCCTGTGACTCTGAATTCTGTGTTTGTTTGTAAACTATCCTGTGACTCTGAATTCTGTGTTTGCTGGTAAAGTATCCTGTGACTCTGAATTCTGTGTTTGCTGGTAAAGTATCCTGTGACTCTGAATTCTGTGTTTGCTCGTAAACTATCCTGTGACTTTGAATTCTGTGTTTGCTGGTAAACTATCCTGTGACTCTGAATTCTGTGTTTGTTTGTAAACTATCCTGTGACTCTGAATTTTGTGTTTGTAAACTATCCTGTGACTCTGAATTCTGTGTTTGCTGGTAAAGTATCCTGTGACTCTGAATTCTGTGTTTGTTTGTAAACTATCCTGTGACTCTGAATTCTGTGTTTGCTGGTAAAGTATCCTGTGACTCTGAATTCTGTGTTTGCTCGTAAACTATCCTGTGACTTTGAATTCTGTGTTTGCTGGTAAACTATCCTGTGAATCTGAATTCTGTGTTTGTTTGTAAACTATCCTGTGACTCTGAATTTTGTGTTTGTAAACTATCCTGTGACTCTGAATTCTGTGTTTGCTGGTAAAGTATCCTGTGACTCTGAATTCTGTGTTTGTTTGTAAACTATCCCATGACTCTGAATTCTGTGTTTGCTGGTAAACTATCCTGTGACTCTGAATTCTGTGTTTGTTTGTAAACTATCCTGTGACTCTGAATTCTGTATTTGTTTGTAAACTATCCTGTGACTCTGATTTCTGTGTTTGTTTGTAAACTATCCTGTGACTCTGATTTCTGTATTTGTTTGTAAACTATCCTGTGACTCTAAATTCTGTGTTTGTTTGTAAACTATCCTGTGACTCTAAATTCTGTGTTTGTTTGTAAACTATCCTGTGACTCTAAATTCTGTGTTTATTTGTAAACTATCCTGTGACTCTAAATTCTGTGTTTGTTTGTAAACTATCCTGTGACTCTGAATTCTGTGTTTGTTTGTAAACTATCCCGTGACTCTTATTTCTGTGTGTGCTTGTAAACTATCCTGTGACTCTGAATTCTGTGTTTGTTTGTAAACTATCCTGTGACTCTGATTTCTGTGTGTGCTTGTAAACTATCCTGTGACTCTGACTTCTGTGTTTGTTTGTAAACTATCCTGTGACTCTGAATTCTGTGTTTGTAATCTATCCCGTGACTCTGATTTCTATATTTGTTTGTAAACTATCCTGTGACTCTGATTTCTGTATTTGTTTGTAAACTATCCTGTGACTCTGAATTCTGTGTTTGTTTGTAAACTATCCTCTGACTTTGAATTCTGTGTTTGCTCGTAAACTATCCTGTGACTTTGAATTCTGTGTTTGCTGGTAAATTATCCTGTGGCTTTGAATTCTGGGTTTCTTTGTAAACTATCCTGTGACTTTGAATTCTGGGTTTCTTTGTAAACTATCCTGTGACTCTGACTTCTGTGTTTCTTTGTAAACTATCCTGTGACTTTGAATTCTGTGTTTGCTCGTAAACTATCCTGTGACTTTGAATTCTGTGTTTGCTGGTAAACTATCCTGTTACTTTGAATTCTGGTTTCTTTGTAAACTATCCTGTGACTGAATACGTACTGTGTCCTTAGGTGTGACTGAAT
>JAPXFY010000022.1:60850858-60858358 GCA_030674185.1 Monoplex corrugatus
CTCGCTTTAAAGACATTAATCATCAAACTGTTAAATTGTCAGTTCTCTTTCTATCTCTGTCTCTCTCTCTTTCTCTCTCTCTCTCTCTCTCTCTCTCTCTCTGTACCTTCCTTCCTCCCTCTCTCTCCCTCTTCTTCTCTGAACTTGACACAGACGCAGTAATTGAAACATTCATATGGTGGATAAAGAGTCAGTCCTCACTGACTGTGGGCTGCAGAACACACAGACAGCCTTTCCAGCTATGTATATTTATTATTTAGCCAGTGTCTGCTGCCTTTCTAAAGGCCACACACAACTCGACAAGTCTCGGTGCACATTGTTTTGACAGTCAGGTTTCATGTTCTTTTCTTTTCTTCAATTGTTCCAGTGATAGGCTGATACAATGCTAGTGTTAAAATGTAGACTAGGTAAAACATAGGCTAGGTAGGGTAGGCTGATACAATACTAGTGTTAAAATGTAGACAAGGTAAAACATAGGCTAGGTAGGGTAGGCTGATACAATACTAGTGTTAAAATGTAGACTAGGTAAAACATAGGCTAGGTATGATAGGCTGATACAATACTAGTGTTAAAATGTAGACTAGGTAAAACATAGGCTAGGTATGATAGGCTGATACAATACTAGTGTTAAAATGTAGACTAGGTAAAACATAGGCTAGGTAGGGTAAGCTGATACAATACTAGTGTTAAAATGTAGACTAGGTAAAACATAGGCTAGGTAGGGTAGGCTGATACAATACTAGTATAAAAATGTAGACTAGGTAAAACATAGGCTAGGTAGGGTAGGCTGATACAATACTAGTATAAAAATGTAGACTAGATAAAACATAGGCTAGGTAGGGTAGGCTGATACAATACTAGTATAAAATGTAGACTAGGTAAAGCATAGGCTAGGTAGGATAGGCTGATACAATGCTAGTGTTAAAATGTAGACTAGGTAAAACATAGGCTAGGTAGGATAGGCTGATAGAATACTAGTATAAAAATAGACTGGGTAAAACATAGGCTAGGTAGGAAGGCTGATAAATACCAGTATAACTACACTAGGTTAAACATAGGCTAGGTATGGCCTCAGGACCTGGCCAACTCATGGGTTTATGTGCGGACTTAAGGCTTGTGCCATGATCACCATACACATGGCACTTGTGACGTTAGTGCACATGGAACTGGTTCTGAGCGCGGAGACGTCGTCTTGAGAAACTGAAACTGAACCTTCTTTCCCTTATGTCTTAGAAAAATACATTTTCACGTTGCTTGCAATACTTTTTGGCCCCTTGCAACAAAGGTTCTTTGTTTTTTTCCCCAACTGTATCACATTATACATACACAGATAGACGCAGACACAGATAGACACACACGTACGCGTGCGCACACGTGCATACATAACACACACACAGACAAACATACTCATATATACATATAATTTTATGTGTGTATGTATATATATATATGATAACAGAGTAATGGTAATGTTGATTCTATGACAAAGTAAGAGTAATGCTGATAATAATGTTGAGAATGATAGCAACAACAACAATAACAACGATAGTAATAATAATAATAATAATACTAATAATAATTATAACAACAACAACAATGATAGTAATAATAATAATAATAATATAGTGATGATGATAATTATAAGAAAAAGAATGATGATGATGGTGATGGTGATGATGATAATAACAATGACGATGATAAAATATATATTAAGCAAATGAATTAAAAAGAAAAAATAGTAATAACTCTAAAAAGCGAAGAAGAAGAAAACAAGGACATTACTTATGATAATTATGATCATGTCAGGACTTATAAACCACAAAATAAATACAGTCTGAAGCAATGAACAGTGAATAGACATTGCCTTAAAAATAACTAACATGAAATCTTCTGATACGTTAAAACCTCCAGATCATAAATCAGGAACAGTCAGATAGATATGTCAGAATAAAACCTTAATCAGTTTTTGGTATAAATACCTTTTTTTGTGCGTGTTAAATTCAGTTTTATATTTCAGTCCTATTTCATTTTCAGAATCAAATTATTTGAAAGACAACACAGGTACAAATGATCCAATATGAAAGTCTGCACCATTACGAATGCACGTGAGTTAGAGTCAAGGTGACGGTTATACAACAGATGGTAAAAAGCAAGTGAAGGGAAGTTTCATTGTAATTAGTTTGTGATGATATGGAGGCGTATTTGCCTGTAGTTTTGCTAGGAAAAAGACGATTGTTAAACACTTTTACTGTCTATTCTCTTTCTCTCTTTCTCTCTGGCTCTGTCTGTCTATCTCTGTCTTTGTCTCTTTCTCTGTCTCTGTCTCTCTTTTTGTCTGTCTCTGTCTGTCTGTCTCTGTCTCTCTCTCTGTTTGTTTGTTTGATTGTGTGGGAGAGAGGAAGAGAGAGGCAGAGAGAGGGCCAGAAACACACACACAGAAAGAGAGTGTGTGTGTATGTGTGTGTGTGTGTGTGTGTGAGAGAGAGAGAGAGAGAGACAGACAGACAGACTGACAGACAGACAGGCAAACAGACAGACAGATAGACAGACAGACAGAGAAGGCGTAATCTCTGGGCCTAAGGCGCCAACACGCAACAAGGACACACAACAATGCTGAATGCTAGAGAGAGTTTTTGGCCTTCAATGGAAGTCCACAAGTCTTTAAAGTCATTAATTTAGCAAAAATTTTCTGAAAAGCTCTATTGACGAATTCGAAGCTTGTTGGAAGCCTGAATAAGCTTGCCACTCAAAATAATTATATATTTTGAACCTTCAAAGAACTTTTGCTAGTTTGTGTAGTTGTCTCCGTTTGTTTGTTTGTTTGTTTTGTTTGTTTGTTTGTTTGTTTGCTTGTTTTCTGAAATATCATTCTTCCTAAAATGTTCAGGGTTTCGTTGACATTTACTGGTTAAAATGGAGCATACAGCCTTTCAAATCTTTGTCTCGTAATATTCAGGTTTTCATGTCTTTAGTATTCATAGAAGAATGGTGGGGAGACAGACAAAGAGAGAGAGAGAGAGAGAGAGAGAGAGAGAGAGAGTGAGTGAGAGAGAGAGAGAGATGGGGGGGGGAGAGGAGTGGAGGGTTTAGAGTTTGTTCAAGAGGGATTGATCGCGCTTGGACAATTCCATTTGCGCTTCACCCAAAATCTAATAATAATGATAATAATAATTACAATATTTATATAGCGCAAAATGTTGATATAAATCAAATCTAAGCGCTGAACATACACATACGCACGCATGCACACACACGAACACATACACATGGCTATAAATGGGGAAAAAGAAGAAAAGCAATGGATAATTATAGAAAACATATTATATACAAATATGAATTATAATTTGATTCCACACCGAGTGGAGACAGGCTGCAGTGGGGGTTGAGTGAGGTCAGGATTTTATGCAGAGGAGAGTGGACCAGAAACAGAGAAGGCTCGTGGACCATAGGTATTGAGCTTATATGCGTGGAAAGCGAAAAGTGAGAGGATCGGAGGCAGAGCGGAGGGTACCTGAGAGAACATAGATCTCAAGTAAGCTTGACAGGTAATCGGGAGCTGCGTTATTGAGGCTTTTGTAGCAGATGGTGTCTAGTTTGTACTGTATGCGCTTTGATACAAGGAGCCAGTGAAGTTGTGACAGGAGAGGTGAGATGTGGTCAGTTTTTTTTTCTTTTTGAATACAAGGCGTGCAGCATTGTTTTGAATGCGCTGTAGGATGTGAATGGTGGAGGCAAGAAGACCAGACAAAATCTGCCAGTAAATTATCTGTCAGACACTTTGAGCTTGCGCAAAACCCTTCGCGCCGGTAAAATGAAGGGGAGAAAAGAACCTATGAGACACTAAGTTAGCACCCACCTGAACGACCGGAGCATTATAATGGGTAATAAATAAGTAAATTTACGGGCTGGGATTGGACTCGAGACATCAGGTCTTGATTCCACAGCTTTATCAACATAGACAGCCAACTGCCAAAGACAAAAAGAGAGAAGATGATATCAATTTGTATTTCAAGGATTATAGACATGCGCTCTAGGTTTCTCATGATATTTTCGCTGTAAAGTGGAAACAGATCTGGTGACAAAACACAACCCTGTCTGACTCCTCTATTGATGTTTTGGAAAGAGCTTATATCGTTTTCTATCCTCATTGCAGCTATTTGTTCCCAATACATATTTCTGATTATCCGTAGATCTTTTCTATCAGTATTGAGTCTTTCTAGTTGATTGATCAATTCTTCATGTCTTACCTGATCGAAAGCCTTGGTATAATCAACAAAGCATAAATATAAATCCTTATTCATCTCGATCGACCTCTCTATGATAGTTCTTAGGATATATATGGCATTAATAGTCCCTTTCCCTTCCATAAATCCACACTGTTCATCTGCTATTTCTCTTTTGATTCTACTCCTTGTCTTCATCATGATTATTCTTAACAGGATTTTTGTTACATGACTCATCAAGCTGATTGTGCGATGGAGTTCGCATTCTATAGCCCCTGTCTTCTTTGGAAGTGCAATGAAAATTGATTTTGACATATCTTTGGGGATTTTTCCAGTGTCGTAAATTTCATTTAGGGGGTCTGTTATTTTTTCTATGCCAAATTCCTCCAGGGCTTCAATCATCTCTGTAGTAATGTTGTCTGATCCTGGGGTTTTTCCTGGTTTCATCTTTTTCGGTGCTGCTCTAACTTCATTTTTCACTATGGGTGGTCCATCAGCGTTCTTTCTTATAATGTGTGCTTCGTTTCTGTCATCTTCAAAAAAGGTCTTTAATGTACTCTCCCCATCTGTCTAATATTTTGTTATTTTCCATTTTAAGCAACCAGTTAATGTGCATGTATTTTTCCTGTGGACAATTTCTTCAATTCGTCTGTACATACCCTGATGATCCGTTTTGTGTCGGTCTTCTATTTCTTTGCATTTTGTTTTCAGCCAAGCTTCCTTAGCTTCATTGCACCTATTCCTGATTTCTTTGTTATTTTCCCTGTATATCTCCTCGTTTCTCTTTGTCTTCCTCCATTCCTCCATCAAGCCTGAAATTTCTTTTGTCATCCAGTTCTTTTTTGCTTTTCTGTGTACTTTAGGGATTTCTTCACAAGTTTCATTTATCGAATTTCTCAACTTTGTCCATTGTTCATCACTGTCACCAACGTCTTCCAGAGCAATGATTTGTTTTGAACATGTACGTTAAATTTGTTATGTATCACTTTATCTATCTTTAGGAGTCCAAGATTTAGTTTGTTGTTGCGTTTGGTCTGTTTCCTTTTCCTTAATTTCAGCCTAAATCTTCCCGCTACGGGATTGTGTCATTGTTGCAGTTTGCGCCTGGTAGTGTTTTTGCTGACAGTAAAAAATTTCTAAATGTTTTTTTTTTTATCAGGATGTAGTCAGTCTGATTTTTGGTATTATCTCCTGGACTCATCCAAGTCCATTTTCTTCCATTAGGATGCTCAAACCAGGTGTTTTCTACTATGAACTCGTTCATCTGTGCCCATTCTACAAGTTTCCCTCCCCTTTCATTTTGTGTACCAAGGCCATGAGGTCCAACTATATCCTCCACCCTATCCTGTCCCACTTTAGCACCATAGAGGACTAAAATGTCTCATTTAAATAATAATGAAATATGCATAGTCTGCTTGCATCATTGCTCACAAGCTTTTTCGTTAAACTAAAAGACCAACAATAAATTTCATAATAATAACAACGAAATGAAATAAATAACAACAATAAGTAACCAAAATTACTCTATCAATTATATTAAAATCTAACAAACACTTAGTTCTACTACTTCATACCAATTAATGATCACATTCAAAGAAAATAATATGGTTATATAAGGACCATTGTACTGATTGATAATAGGAAAGACCATAATAATAAATATATTAATAATAATAATTTTAATGTCAAAAAACAAGATTAATAACAACAAACTACATTAACTAATAAACTACCACATCATTCCAAATCTCAGTCGATTTATATTCTGCTACATTAGTCTTTTTACCATATAATGTTTCGTAATGGTCCTATCGACAAATGATGTGATGTTATAATATTATAATGTATGAATAGATGGTGTAGTAATGTTGTGTAATGATAGTAGTAGTAATCTGTCATGTGGCAAAAAAAAGAGAGTGTTCAACAACTAATTATCTATCTACGGTTACCTCTATCTCCTACTATGCTATCCATTAATATCTATCTATCATTAATTGGCTTTTTTCTTCATCTATCTGTTTTCTCTATCCCCATCCTAATTGTTGTGTGTGTTTTATGTGTAGTCTGTCTGTCTGTCTATCTGTGTTGTTTTGTTGCTGTCTGTCTGTTTGTGCTGTCTGTGTTTCCATGTTACAATTGAGAGGACGAGGCAGACAAAGAGTCGTCCAAATAATCATACTCAACTGAATCTATCTATCAATCATTATCAAACATAATCTATACACAACAAACACGTGCACACAATATAATGAAAAATTTAACAATTGTCAAACGAGCACAAATGACAACAATGAGAAAAAACAACAACAAACAACACAGCAAAGATGCAAATGACAAGACACAATGACATAACGCAAAAGTAACATGAGCCGCACAGAACCGTGTCACCCAAGAACAAGATTCATGCTGCGTCTAACCTCTGTGCTGAAAAGAGGGGGTGTGGGTGGGGGTGGTTTAGCACGGAGAAAAATCAATAAATCAGTTATACGTCTTAAAGCCGCCACCATTGTTGCCATCAGACAATTTCGTGTTAAGCTAGCGCGTCTCATGTCTTGCTTGGTGTCTTTTTTTTTTCAGCGCGTGTTTTGTTATATGCACTCGTGCTGCGTGTCTGTCTCTTTCCGTTTCCATTCAGTTCAATTCAAGACTCTTTATCAATCCACATGTAGATTTTTTTTAAAAGTACATCGCACTTTAGCGGTTTCCTTTTTGCTTATCTTGTTTCCTCCATATTGCTACATCACTTTAATGGCCACTGAAGATGGGACAGTTTTTCGCAATGCAGTGATGATAATGTCGACGATGATGGTGGTAATCATGATGCTGTGGCGTTCCATCTAGGATTGAGACTGTGCGACAGGGGCTGTACTCTACGCTTACTATCATAATATATCCCTGCGTCATTCGGCCCGAGAGATACAGTCACATGCTGTGTTTGTTAGGAGATTTTAGCGACACCCCCAATAACACATCCGTGAAGTGGATGAGATTCGACTGTGTGGTTCCATTGTTCACAATAAGTTCATAGTATGTTCATCTGTGGGTAGAAGGGCTGGGACTGAAAAATTCCACAATGTGTTTTGGAAGAACTGATAGGAATTGGAACTCACAGCCTTCCAGTCCGAAGTCCGTTGCGTTGACCACTACACCACGACAACTGGTCACATTTGGAAATTAAAATAAGCGTACGCTGGACTGGAACCACACGTACATCACTCTTACATCTACTTGAAAAATAAATAATAATACAAAAAATACGAACACGAATCTATCGTCA
>JAPXFY010000022.1:60863358-60873358 GCA_030674185.1 Monoplex corrugatus
TTGTCATTGCATTTTTTTTCTCTCTCTTTTTTTTTCTTTTTCGTTTCTTATTTATGATATACGTGATGGTATCTTGCTGGGGCTTGGTGATGTTATGTCTCTGCAGCTATTTTTGCGTCGAACAATTTCTTCAGGTCGCTCTCAAGGCTTATAATTATTGTTTTTTGTTGTAATCTCTCTCTGTCTCTCTCTGTCTCTGTCTCTGTCTCTGTCTCTTTCTCTCTCTCTCTCTCGTTCTCTTCTCTGTCCATTTTTAATATGTCAGTACAACTTTTATTTTAACCTGACAGTAAATAGTTTATGATGATGGCAAAGTGTTTGTTTCTTAGTTTGTTTGTTTGTTGTGTGCACGCTAGCTGCGTGCTTGCGTGTGGTGTGTGTGGTGTGTGTGTGTGTGTGTGTGTGTGTGTGTGTGTGTTGTGTGTGTGTGTGTGTGTGTGTGTGTGTGTGTGAATGAGTGAACAAATGTTTGCGTTCGTTCTTTGATTTAACGTCTTTTCACTATGAGTGATAGTAGACGAAAATGTTTGCGCGCGCGCGCGTGTGTGTGTATGTATGTATGTATGTATGTATGTATGTATGTATGTGTATGTGTTGTAGTGTGTGTGTGTGTGTAGTGTGTGTGTGTGTGTGTGTGTGTGTGTGTGTGTGTGTGGTGGTGCGTGTGCGTGCATACACGCCCACGTGCCTCCGTGTGTTTGAGAGAGAGAGAGAGAGAGGCAGAGGGAGAGAGACAGAGAGAAACAGAAACAGAGTGGTATTAATTGCTTTATTCATCGCCTTTATTTTTTCTCACTATCTTTGTGATGCTTCCCTTTGCATCACAGCGATAGAGGTCGGCATGTGTTTGCTATGCCATCGTCCGCCTGTGACACTTATGCACTTGTGGAGGGCTTAGGTCTGGTGAGAAGATGTATATTCATTGCTTTTTATTTCCCTCTTATCCCTGTGGGGACGCCGGGGGCTCTTTAAGGATAAGTAGCATCCTTACATTCTTGAAATGTGGTGCTAGAAATGTCCTCTTTTCTGTCAAGCTCTTAGTTTCTGACTTGCTCCTTTTTGCTTTCTGTCATATATTCTTGTCGTTTTTTGCTTTGCCGGTCCATTCACCTTGTATGTGTTTTATAAAAGTAGCACACTTTTCTTGGGGTTCATTATTGGGTACGTGCACACGGGCATTGTTAGCTCTAAGGTAACGGGACGTGCAGAACAGTGTTCGGTAATTTGACCAGGTTTTAAATATGTCTTAGTGTCCTTAGTTGTGTTTATACTTGTATTCAGGCTTGTATTTTTAACACACACCCTCCGGTGATAAATTGGATGGAATGGTCAATGCTTAGGGGCTTATCCTTGGAGTGTTGGCGAATGTATTGGTATATGTACTTAATTTTCTCTTTTCTGTGTGAAGTTTGTTTTATTTTGAGTGTGGTATTGTGTTCGTTTTGAGATGGTGTCAGGCTCGCTAAGACCTGGTCTTGCTAAAGCGGGATAGACAGAATTTACAGACCTAATTACTTATCTCCCCAACACAATAAACACACAACTTCTGCGTGAAGTTTGTTTTATTTGAGTGTGATATTGTGTTCGTTTAGAGATGGTTCTAGTCCATGACTGCGCAATCGGCTGGACTTTAACCCTTTGACTTCCGCACCCTATTCATTAATTGCAATAACTTAACCTTTTGACTCCCTCCCCCTTTCCACCAGCTTCGCGCAATAAGCTGATGGATAGAGGTGAGGGAGTCAAAGGGTTAATTTTTTTTGGTTTTGCTAGCATGGCTGGTAATGCAGGATATTGATGGAGAGGGTGCGGGGGTCAAAGTGTTAAATCAAATAATAACAGTAATGATAAGAGTAATTTCCCACTTACCCCCCCCCCCTTTTTTTTTAAAAATTTTTAAAAATTTTTTAATACAATGTTTGGTTGGACTTTCCTCTCTCCTTTCAAACCTGCTGCATGGATTTCCAGGATGTAGATCTTGCTCCAGAAAAAAAAAATTCACTGCACGACCTGCAGTCCACCCAGCTGTAAATGGGAACCTGACCCTGTTCATGGTTGGATGAGGTGAAGCAATGAGAGAATGCGATGGACATCCTCTGACGTGCCCTGAACAACTGAGCACGTCACCTCACTCTCTGCATTGTCAAAACTGTCTGACAATTTTTGCCTTCACATGTGTTTCTAGCTTAATTGTATTCAGACAGCAACGCGGTTGAAAAGAATACTGTCAATGTCAGACAGGATTATGAGTCACCCGTGTATAAAAATAACGACAAGGGCGGCAAGTTTAAGATGAAAGAAAACAAAGGAAAGGGACATTAAAAAAAAAAGAAAGAAAGAAAAACAAAGAAAGACAAAAAAAAGGGAGGCAGACGAAAAAGACAGACTGACAAAAACGAAAACAGAAAATAAGAAAGACAGATAGAAAAGACAGAAAGAAATAGAACAAAGAAAAAAACAAAGAAAGATACAAAAAAAAACTCAAAAGACAGAATGACATAAAAAGAAATAGAAAGAAAAAGAAACAAACAAACAAAAAAGGAAAGAAAGAAAATAAGAAAAAACGAAAAAGAAGTCTCAAAAAGACAGAACAGGAAAGATGGATAAACAGGAAGTACAGGCAGAAAAAAAGACAATCAAAAAAGGAACGACAGATAAACAAACAAACAGATAAAATGACAAATAGAAAAAGACAGACAGACAGAGAAAAACGAATAGAAAAAATTGACTTACAGAAGAAGACAGACAGACAGATAGACAGACAGACAGAGAAAGACAGAAACAGACAAAAGGACGGGCAAATGACAGGTCACCTTTTGACGACCACGCAGACAATGTGACGTTTGATATGAGCCACAGGGGAACTATGTCAGCCAAGAATAGACTCATGCTGCAAACTGTCCTCCATCTTGAAAGAGGAGTGGGGGGGGGGGGGTGGTAGATGGTTGAATAGAAAATCTACGTATATGTATATTTATCTTCTGACGCCAGCATTGTTGCGACCCGACAGTTTATTTAATTTATTCATTTATTTATTTTTCATCGCTGTGTTGTTTGTTTATTTCGGTGTTATATGCTGCGCACGATCTTGAAAGAGGAGGAAGAAGAGGAGGAGAAAGGATAAGGGAGTGGGTTTGAAAAATCAATATCTTATATATCTCCTGCCGCCGAGTACTGTTGCAAGCCAACAGTTTGTTTTTAAGCCAGCAGGTCTTTTTCCTGGTTGTCATCTACTTTCTTCGGTGTCAGATGCTGTGCTGTGCTGAGTATCGGATTAAACAAATGCATTTATGTCGTGTCTTGTTTCGTACATGACAGTTTTCTGTTTTTGGTAAGTCAGAACCGAATGTGTTAAAAAACAATGGTTGCTAAGGGGAGATTAGAACAACTGACATGGAGAAATATCTGTATGTCTACCTGTCTGTCTGACTATCTCTCTCTCTCTCTCTCTCTCTCTCTCTCTCTACCTCTTATCTTCAACACATACACACACACACACACACACACACACACACACACACACACACACACACACACACAGAGAGAAGAGAGAGAGACATACATACATATATATATATATATAAAATTACATACATACATTGCAGATTAACCAAAAACCAAGACAACAAACTAGACTTTATAGCCCTGTCCTTTGGCCTGTGTATGACCTTCCTCGAGGGACCGTCTATTCAGGATTGAACAACAAATCAAACATTTTTGAATGAATATATATATGAGAGACAGAGACGTGTTTTGAATTCTAATGAAATATTACAAAAAGAAAGCAACAACAACATCAACAACAAAACAAAGAGAGGTAAAGGAACACGCCCGCTCTTACATGCACACGTATCTTAATGTACACATTACACATACAAACATACACAGACTGACTTAGACACGGATGAAAACATCCAGCCTTTTCAGAACGAACTGACCAAAACACGGTCAGGTACCCGGATATAAGACGAGACGCCACCTGTACGATACTCGAACTCATGCAAGTCAGATGAAAAGGCTGGAGCTGTACGAACCTGTACGCAGACCAGTCTTCAAAAAGGCAGACGTGTTGAATAATGCATCGCTAGGCGCGGTCTCTTACTGACAGTCACGGCTAGCCGAGAGCTGTTTAACCTGGACATCGATGATTCTTGAACAATCCTTCCGATCCTGAAATTGGATGAAAACGACAACGTTGCTGAATAATACATAGCTGAGCACACTTAGTTTCAGACTGTCTGGGTTCATAGAGAACTCTTGTCGTTGACTGGGATCACTCCTTAAACTGCCCTTCTGACCCTATAACTGGAAGAAAGACGACAGAATTGCTGAATGATAAACAGATAACTGGGTTGTGTGTCTGATGGTCTGGCATCACAGAGAATTCATTTCCTCCGGATGCCAGTGACCCTTCAGCTGGTCATTTTCTGAATCCTATCTTTATTTTTGTTGTGGATGATTCCAAAACTAACCTTTATGACCCTGTACGAGGCAGAAAAGCGAAAGAATTGCTGAGTAATAAACAGATGTATGGGCTTAATGATCTGGCTTCATTGGGAACTCATTTCCTCCGGATGCCAGCGGTTCTTCAACAGGCCATTTTGTGAATCCTGTTTTTATTCTTGTTGTGAATGATTCCAGAACTGGCCTTCTGACCCTGAAACTGGCAGAAAAGCGAAAGAATTGCTGAATAATAAACAGACGGCTGGGCTCAATTTTCTGGCATCATAGATAACTCATTTCCCCAGATGTCAACGATTCTGTGACTGGCCGTTTCTGAAACCTGTCTTCGTTTTTGGTGTGGATGAAACCAGAACTCCCCTTTTGCTATTGTATCTGAGGACAAAAAAAAAGCGATAGAACTGTTGAATAATGCATGACCAGGTGCACTCTGCTGTTGGCAGTTCTGAGTTCATTGAGAACTCTTATCGCTGACCGATTCCACTCTCAGACTGCCCTTGAGATCGTGCGTCTTGATGAAAACGGACAAAATGGCTGAATGACAAAACAGATGGTTGGACTCTGTGTCTGCCAGACTGAGGTCATTGAACACTCCTTTCTCTCGTTGGGGATCATTCTTTCTGACGTACCGTGCACGTTGCGTGTTTCTGGCTCGTGGGAGTGGTAGTGACGTGCTTTGCTGTCTTCCCCCTAAACCCACACACTCACGCAGACGCTCACCTACTCCCCCCTCCCCCCACCACACACACGCGCACATGCACGCACGCACGCACGCACACACACACATGCACGCACGCACGCGCACGCTGAACAGGCAGTAAATAACAAACGTCCATTTCCCGGTTAGATAACAAAACGATAGAGAGAAACACGTCTTCATACCAAGTATAATCATACGCGCGTGCGCGCACGCACGACACACACACACACACACACACACACACACACACACACACACACACACACACACACACACACAGAGTTACAAACACACATAGTACAAACATACATACATATGCAAACCACACACACACACGCACGCACGCACGCACGCACGCACGCACACACACACACACACACACACACACACACAGATACATACACATACAACAATACATACATACATACATACATACATACATACATACATACATACATACAAACAAAACATACACACACCACACGCACGCGCGCGCACACACTATTTTGATACAGAGGAGACGTGATGCCAATAGACAAGCCAAGTCTGTGCTGATTACAGTCATGCTGTGGACACCGACAGATGGCGCTGTCTGTAAGACCACTTAGCACCACTTGTCTCCCTTTCAGCCCGCACGCTTGTTGCGTCAGGATTATCTCCCCTCTCTCCTCACTCCTTCCCCGTTGTTTAGAATTTGGACAAGGTAACTGAGGTGATGCATAGAGCTCATGAGCCCGTATCACTCACGTACACGCAGGCTGGTTAACTCTTTTGATACAGTACCAGTCGCCTTGGTGTAGTGGTTAAAGCAACGGACTACCGACTGGAAGGTTGTGGGTTCGAATCCCCATCAGTACCTTCAAAAATCATTGTGGGATTTTTCGGCTCTAACCGGTTCCTACCCAGAGTTGGGCGTGCTATGGGCTCATTGGGAAGACTGGAACCACACAGTCGAGTCTCATCCACTTCGCCGATGCGTCATTGAGGGTGTTGCTCAAATTTTCTGACCAACACCGCAGATGTCTGTATCTCTCGGGCCTGGTTGACTCCAGGATATATTATGATAGTAAGCGTAGAGTACAACCCTGTCACGCAGTCTCAATCCTAGATGGAACTCCATAGCATCATGATTATCATCCACACTGACATCATCATCATCGCTGTTTCAGCTTCTGTGGCCATTAATGTGGCGTAGAAAATGGGACAAACAAACAAAAAAAGAAAAAAAATGGTGAGCACAAAGGTAACCTCCCTGAGTGCAATGATCCTAAAACCAAAAAGAAAAAAAAAAGAAAAAAAAACTCTTTCGATACAAGCCATGGAACCTGAATCTCATGTCAGGAATCCAAAACAAGTGCGACCACTCGCGTTCAAGCAAACAGGAACCAGATGAAAAAAGAACAAGAAATAAAGAAAAAAAAAAGAAAATGGAATCAGAACACGTGTTGTCTGGTCTGGCTGTATTAAATACGCGTTCTGATTCTATTTTCGTGTTGTTGTTTTTTTTTCCTGGCTCATGAAAGGTGTTCAGCCCCAGCTGGCAACATGAGAAAGAAAAAAAGACAAGAAGAAGACGAAGAAGAATCTGCCCATCTCCATCTTAATGGTTCAGTCATTCTGGTGTAATCAACTTAGTGTTTCATAGGTCTCAGCGTGCTCACCCATCCCCATTTTCCCTCCCAAAGAGTGTAAGACTGTGTGTATGTGTCTGTTTGCAAGGTTGGTTTTGCATTCGTATGGAAGCATTGGGGTGGTGGTGGTGGTGGTAGTGGTAGTGGTGGTGGTGGTGGTAGCATGCGCTTTGCGCTTACACGTGTGTGTCTATATTCATGGTTGTGTTTTTTATATTCATAATAGGAAAAAACGACAGTATTAAATCCAAGCTGACAATGTTATGAATCTGTTCTGTCTGCATTGAGGAAAGTTTGAAGTACAGAAAATATGCATCACATAGATTGCGTCTTTTCAATTACAACATAGGAAGCTAGTATTAATTCAATCCCTAAGAACAATCAAGGAATATTTTGTTGATGTTTGTCATGTTTGCCTAATGTTCCTTGTTTGATTGCTTAAATATGAATAAGAAACTTCAGGATGGTATAATTGTTAATCTTTGGTTACTTCTTGATTGTGATCATGACAGTGTGAGAAATCGCCGTTTCTGCAAATCAGTCATATTAAGTGGTGATACTGAAACGACGGCTAAGACTTTTCTACATCAGTGTAGATCTGTGAGGAAATTGATAGTTTTGACAATATATACTAAAAATATAACGGAATTTGACTAAGTGAATACGAAAAGAAACAAGATGGTTAAGCCATTCTAACAATGTCCCGTTTATTTCAAAAAAGAAAAATCTCTTCCGGTTACTTCTATAGAAAGAAAGAAGGGTGAAAAGATAGTGTAGGTGTGTAGGGTGGTGTGTGTGTGTGTGTGTGTGTGTGTGTGTGTGTGTGTGTGTGTGTGTGTGTGTGTGTGTGTGTTTTGTGTTGTTGTGTGTGTGTGTGTTGTGTGTGTGTGTGTGTGGTGTGTGTGTGTGTGTGTGTGTGTGTGTGTGTGTGTGTGTGTGTGTGTAGGGTGTGTGTGTGTGTGTGTGTGTAGGGTGTGTGTGTGTGTGTGTGTGTGTGTGTGTGTGTGTTGTGTGTGTTGTGTGTGTGTGTGTTGTGTGTGTTGTGTTGTGTGTGTTGTGTATGGTGTTGTGTGTTGTGTGTGTTTGTTGTGTGTGTGTGTGTGTGTTGTGTGTGTGTTGTTGTTGTATGTGAGTTTTGTTTTGTATACGTGTGTGTGTATGTTCGATCACGCACCTGCGAATTAATGCGCCTGCATTCGGGCATAAAATTTGTGTAAGATCCATGTCAATTTTACTTTGTATTTTCTTTGTGATATTTGTGGTTAGAAAAATGTACAGAAGTTTTGTTTGTCAGTAGCCTTGTCATATTTGCATGTAAAGATGTACGTCTTCCCAAGAGGATAATTACAACAAATACCGAACTGTCTGCATATTTTGATCAACATGGAATACGTTTTCAGCCAGTCTGATTATTTGGTTATCTATTAATTTTTTAATTTATTTATTATTTGTTTATTCGTTTATTTATTTATCTATTTATTCGTTTATTTATTATTTTATCTATTTGTTTATTTGTTTGCTTGCATGTTTGTTTAGTTATCATTTGTTGTTGGGTTTTTGTTGTTGTGTTTGTCGTTTGTTTGTTTGTTGTTCGTTTATTTATTCATTTATTTATTTATGTGGTGTACACGAACCTCATCCGGATTGCTGAGATGGATGGAGAGAATGAAAAAAAAAAACCCTCACCCCAGAGAAATAGAGAACAAGAAGTATGTAGAAGCAACCACTTCCCTCCCACCCCTAAATCCCCCTCCCCCCCTTACCCCCTACCTACCTCTGTTCCCTGAGAAGTGAGGAAGGAGTGTGAGACAAATCAATCAATCATGTCATAGACATAGATAGGGAGATAGGCAACTAGCTCGTGGCACTCTGTGGTATATATGGATAGGGAGATAAGCACCTAGCTCTATAGCACTCTATGGTATCAATGGATAGAGATACAGGCACCTAGCTCTGTGGCACTCTATGGTATCTATGGATAGGGAGATAGGCACCTAGCTCTGGGGCATTCTATGGTATCTATGGATAGGGAGATATGCACCTAGCTCTGGGGCACTCTATGGTATATATGGATAGGGAGATAGGCATCTAGCTCTGTGGCACTCTATGGTATCTATGGATAGAGAGATAGGCACCTAGCTCTGTGACACTCTGTGGTATATATGGACAGGGAGATAGGCACCTAGCTCTATAGCACTCTATGGTATCCATGGATAGAGAGATAGGCACCTAGCTCTGTGGCACTCTATGGTATATATGGATAGGGAGATAGGCACCTAGCTCTGTGGCACTCTGTGGTATATATGGATAGGGAGATAGGCACCTAGCTCTATAGCACTCTATGGTATCCATGGATAGGGAGATAGGCACCTAGCTCTGTGGCACTCTATGGTATCCATGGATAGGGAGATAGGCACCTAGTTCTGTGGCACTCTATGGTATATATGGGTAGGGAGATAGGCACCTAGCTCTGTGGCACTCTATGGTATCTATGGATAGAGAGATAGGCACCTAGCTCTGTGGCACTCTATGGTATCCATGGATAGAGAGATAGGCACCTAGCTCTGTGGCACTCTATGGTATCTATGGATAGGGAGATAGGCACCTAGCTCTGTGGCACTATATGGTATCTATGGATAGGGAGATAGGCACCTAGCTCTGTAGCACTCTATGGTATCTATGGATAGAGAGATGGGCACCTAGCTCTGTGGCACTCTATGGTATCTATGGATAGGGAGATAGGCACCTAGCTCTGTGGCACTCTATGGTGTCTATGGATAGGGAGATGGGCAACAAGCTCTGTGGCACTCTATGGTATCTATGGATAGGGAGATGGGCACCTAGCTCTGTGGCACTCTATGGTATCTATGGATAGGGAGATAGGCACCTAGCTCTGTGGCACTCTATGGTGTCTATGGATAGGGAGATAAGCACCTAGCTCTGTGGCACTCTATGGTATCTATGGATAGGGAGATAGGCAACAAGCTCTGTGGCACTCTATGGTATCTATGGATAGGGAGATGGGCAACAAGCTCTGTGGCACTCTATGGTATCTATGGATAGGGAGATGGGCACCTAGCTCTGTGGCACTCTATGGTATCTATGGATAGGGAGATAGGCACCTAGCTCTGTGGCACTCTATGGTGTCTATGGATAGGGAGATAAGCACCTAGCTCTGTGGCACTCTATGGTATCTATGGATAGGGAG
>JAPXFY010000022.1:60878358-60880858 GCA_030674185.1 Monoplex corrugatus
TTTCTTGCAAAGTCAAAGGGATCTTTGCAGAAACGATCTTGAGTCTTCTTCTTTTTGCTCTTTCTTCGCCTTGCTGATTCCACTTTGCTGAGAGCATTGTGTTTGGCTTTCAGATCTTTCCAGAGTTCCAGGAGCCCTTGCTTCTCGAATTCTGAGGCATTTTCATTCGCTTTTTAAGCTTCCTTTTCTTCCCCGGATGCTCTCCATCTGTTGCTGTCTTCTGGATTTCTGGGGAGGCGTTTTTGTCTTTGGCTGCTTCACTCCATAAGTGTCCCTGCAGATAGAGTATTTGATGTCTCCGTATGTGTCAAGTTTGTGTTCCAGCGTACTGTTCCCTATTAGCGCATTCAGCTTAAGGACATTCAGCTATCAAACGATAGTCTTCAATTGTCTCCACAACAACAACAACAGGAGCAACAATAACAAGAACAACACCAATGGTAATAACAATGCTGATAATAATAACACCTTGTATGCTGGTCAGGAGTGGAGGTTAAATAGTTTTCATATGAGGTGTTTACGAAAAATTAAAAAAATTAAATGGAAAAATACAGTCCCGGATACAGATGTACTCAAAAGAGCTGGCATTCAGTCACTATATCCCATCCTGCGGTCTTCACGTCTCATGTGGCTTGGTCACGTTGCGTGCATGGATAACTCCAGAATCCCCAAGCAGATACTGTATGGGGAATTGTCTGAGAGCACGCATAACGTTGGACGACCCACGCTTCGCTTCAAGGACCAGCGTAAAACGTCCATGATGGGATTTTCTATCAGTGTTGCGAACTGGGATACGGTTGCCCAGATCGATGGGATGGAGAGCTGCTGTTTTCGCGGAGCAAAGAGCTATGAAGAGGATAGAGTCGAGCGCGCTATAGAGGCCAGACAAAGACGCAAATGCCCCACGTGGATGACTCCACAGTATACTACTACTGTAGTCATTGTCAGAAACTGTGCCAATCGCACATTGGTTGTTTTAGCCATGAGCGTCGCTGTGTTTTAAGATAACTAATTTTCCGCTGCCGACCGTCGCCATCGACGAAAAATGCCACAGTAATAATAACAATTATAATTATTGTTGTTATTACTATTATTACTATTTATTATTAATATTTGCATTGTTGTTGTTATTTTATTATTATTGTCTAATACTAATGGTAATTATCATCATCATAAAATTAACGACAAGAACAACACTTATGACAATCATGATCATAACAATGATAATGATGATGATAATAACAACAATAATGATAACAATAATGATCATCATCATCATTATTATTATTCATTACTATTATTATGTAGTGATAATGATAATCATCATCATTACAAAAAAAATAACAACAATAACAATAGACACAGCGTTATTTACCAACTAACACTCTTCATCGCCGCATAAATACAGCAGTGCTCACCAAACGACAAGTCTGAACGGTATGTTCGTTATTTTGAGGTACAGTGGCATCAATTGGTCATAGATAGAAGTTGGACGAGTTGCCAGTTAATGGATTTATGTCTGTGGCCATGTTGTTTATGGCTCAGACGACCAGGGAGGCCATATCAGGGCAGACACGGTATTAACAGTAAAGATGATGTAAGAGAGTGAGACAGCGAGCAAAAATAGGAGAGGGGAGATGGTGTATGTGTGTGTGTGTAAGAGAAGAGAGAGTGTGTGTGTGTGTCTTGTGTGTGTGTGTGTGAGAGAGAGAGAGAGAGAGAGAGGAGTGTGTGTGTGTGTGTGTGTTTGTGTGTGTGTGTTTGTCTGTGTGTGTGTGTGTGAGAGAGAGAGTGTGTGTGTTTTGTGTGTGTGCGTTTGTGTGAGTGTGTGTGTTTGTCTCTGTGTGTTGTGTGTGTGTGAGAGAGAGGTGTGTGTGTGTGTTTGTGTGTGTGTGTTTGTCTCTGTATGTATGTATGTGTGTGTGTGTGTGTGTGTGTTGTGTGTGTGGTGGTGTGTGTGTGGTGTGAGAGAGTGATGAGAGGTGTGTGTGTGTGTGTGTGTGTGTGTGTGTGTGTGTGTGTGTAATGTATGTGTTCGTGTTGGTGTCTGTATTTGTGCGTGTGTGTTTATTTATGTGTGTGTGTGTGTGGGTGGTGGTGGTGTTGGTCTGTATGTTATTTATGTATGCGTGTGTGTGTATGTGTAATGTGTGTGTGCGTGTAAGTGTGTTTGTGTGTGTGTGTACGTGTGTGTGTGTGTGTTGCTGAGTGTGTGTGCGCGTGCGCGCGCGCGTGTGTGTGTGTGACTTATGTGCGTATGCACAAGCATGTTTGTGGTTCAGTGTGTATGTATCTATATCTATCTATCTGTGTACAGATACACACACACACACACACACACACACACACACACACACACACTACACACCACCACACACACACCACACACGAGTGCACGCACGCACGGACGCACGCACACACACACAACACGCACACACAAACACACACACACTCACACACACAATTGTGGGTGAGTGTGTGTGTGTGTGTGTGTGTGTGT
>JAPXFY010000022.1:60888358-60895858 GCA_030674185.1 Monoplex corrugatus
AAAAAAAGGGACAGATTGAAAAGGAATAGAAGAATACGCGAGTAGACATGGAACGGCGTGAAGAATGGGCAGCCTTCCTTTGCCCTCTCCTTCCATCCCCCCACCCAAAGAAAAAAAACAACAACAAACAAACAAAACACAACAAAACGACAGACTTATAAAGCAAATGGGAGAATGACAATACACTCACATGATTTTGTCCCTTTCTTGTTTCACATATATGCAGTATGATTAAAGTCGAGACACGAAGTGTTGAATCCATGCGGTATCAAAGAACGGCCAGGTGGCATTGAACAAACCTGCTTAGAATCAGTTCATCTTTTTTTCTTCTTAGTCATCCATCATAAATCATCATCATCATCATCATCATCACCATCATCACCATCATCACCATCATCATCATCTCATCATCATCATCACCATCATCACCATCATCATCATCATCATCATCATCATCATCATCACCATCATCATCATCATCATATGCCATGCTGCATGGCGTTGGCGATCATGGACCTCCTCCAAAATGAATCCATCTTTTGTCTCTGCAAGTGTATCCCCCATCCTTTCTGTCCTCATCCACCTCGCAAATCCGTCCGATATTTTCTCCCTGGTTCTAGCTGTGCTCTTTTTTTATTTTCTTCAGCTTTCCTGTTGTGATTAGGTGCTCAAATTTTTCTCTTGCCTCATAAAATGTCTTTTCCTAATCTTCTTCATTAATGTTCTTTGTGTGGTTTTTGCCTCTTTCAAGATTGTCTCGTTTGTTTTCTTTGCTGTCCAAGAAACTCTTACTATTCTTCTTAGAAACCGCATTTCAGTTGCCTCAATCTTGTTCTGACTTTGCTTGTTGACTGTCCAACATCTGTACAACAGTCTTGTAGTGCTAGCTGGAAAACCTGTGTCGTCCTCTCGTTTCAACTTCCAACAGGTCATATCGTCTCTTTCTTTGGTCTGCCAGATTATTCTTATCGCCCATAGCCTGACTATGACTCCACTGACCACCAACTATGATCGCTTTGGATGTACTCCATCACATAGCGTAAGTGGCGTCCGTACGTACGGAACTGATTCTGATCGCGGATTCGTTATCTTGAAAAACTTAAACTGAAACAGGCCAGTAAGCTTAACCCTTTGACTCCCTCACCCTGTCCACCAGCATCCTGCATTGTCAACCATGTCAGCAATGCAAAAACTTAACCCTTTGACTCCTACACAGGAAACTGGCGGATAGGGTGAGGGAGAGAAAGGTTAAGTTTCTGCTGTTGGTGGATAGTGTGCGGCAGTCACAGGGTTGATGGCAGCCAGGAAATGACAAAAAAAAACAAAGAAAGAAAGAAGGAAAAGAAAGAGAGAGAAAAAGAAAGAAAAAAAAAAAGAAAAGAAAGAGAGAGAAAAAGAAAGAAAGAAAAGAAAGAAAAGAAAAGAAAGAGAGAGAAAAAGAAAGAAAGAAAAAAAGAAAAGAAAAGAAAGAGAGAGAAAAAGAAAGAATGAAAGAAAGAAAAGAAAGAGAGTGAGAGACAGAGAGAGACAGATAAAGAAAGAAAGAAAGGAAACGAAAGAAAGAATACGGAAAGAAGAAAAAAAGAAAGAAAGAAAGGAAAGAAGAAGGAAAAGAAGAAAGAAAGAAAGAAAGGAAGGAAAGAAAGAAAGAAAGAAAGGAAGAAAGAAAAAGAGAAGGAAGGAAGAAGAAGAAGAAAGAAAGAAAGAAAGAAAGAAAGAAAGAAAGAAAAACCTGTCCATATTAATCGCCAGATGTGGTGTGATCCTGTGCATGGCGAACGACAGAAGAAGGAGAATCGCCCAAGTCCACAGCATGCCCAGTCATATCTGATATTACAGAACACTGTGCCTTGCCCTAGAGTCGAACCCACAATCATTCGTTGTCAGCGTAATGCTTTATCCCATTGAGCCAATGGGCCATGGTAAAAAAAGATCTTACATGATTTTTATAGTGATTGTGGGTGATAGACTCCCAACGGCTGACCACCCAACAGCCAGAAAATTGTCTTTTCTTGACCGTTTATGTTTGAGGAAGAAAAATCATATGGATGAAGTATTGCGTAAATGAATTAATAAACTGATAAATATTGACATTCACAAGTCAAGATTTATGTGAACTGTCTGGCTCTGTTAATATTGCCGTGGGCTCAGTCCCAACCTGCGACATCGACACTGGCTTGGTTGGTGCCCATCTTGTTGCTCCAGTCAGTCTGGTGGTGGTGGTGTTTTGAAGGCTCTTTTTCCCTCCCTCCTCATCATCATCATCAGGTGCCTTGCCGCATGGCGTTGGCGATTATGGACTTCTATCTGTCTCCATCTCTTGTTGCCTCAAACATCGCTCCCACCCTCCCTGTCTTCAGCCACTCTGCAAGTCCGTCTAGTATCTTCTCCCTGGGTCTACCCGGTGCTCTCCTTCCCTCCAGCTTTCCCGTGGTGTTCCAATTCCGCTTTCCTCATAAAATGGTCTATGAATGTTGCCTGTCTTTTCCTTATCTTCCTTATGAATGATCTTCTTGTGTCTGCCTCCATCAAGACTGTCTCGTTTGTTTTCTTTGCTGTCCATGGAACTCTCAACATTCTTCTTAGAAACCACATCTCGGCTGCCTCAATCTTGTTCTGGCTTTGCTTGTTGACTGTCCACGCCTCGCAACCGTACAACAGTATTGGTTCTATATAACATTCAAGAACTCTCTTCCTGATGTTAATGGATAGGCATTTGTTAGTAAGAATGCTCTCCAACTTCTTGAATGTTGTTTTTGCTTGGCCGATTCTGCTGGCTATTTTTGATGTGCATCTGCCATCTGGTGAAATGATCGTTCCCAGGTATTTCAATTTATCAACCTGTCTCAAGGTTGTGCCGTATGCTGTTATTTTGCATGAGGGGATTTCATGTTTTTTACTGATCACCACGACTTCAGTCTTCCTGCTGTTTAGTTCCAACCCCTTACCTTTGCTTTCTATTTCAAGTATATTCACAAGGTTTTGTAGGTTCTTTTCACTTTCTGCAATTAGCACGGTGTCATCTGCGTATCGAATGTTGTTTATCATTTTCCCTCCAACCTTTAATCCAGAGTCTTCCTCTAGTTTCTCACGATGTTTTCGCTCCCTCCCTATTCCTCCTTGTTCCATGACTTTAATAGTGTGTCTTGTTTTGTGCAGGCGAAAACTTAACTCTTTGAATCACTCACCCTATCCACCAGTTTCCTGCAGGAAGCTGTTGGATAGGGTGAGGGGGCTAAAGGGTTGAGTTTTTGCTTTGGTAGCATGGTTGACGATACAGGACGCTGGTGGACAGGGTGCAGGAGTCAAACAACTAACAGAGCACCAAGCAAAAGGTGTAAGAATCAAACTTGAAAAATGGGGTGGGGGCGGTGGTGTAACATGATCATATTTGATAACAAGCTATGTCATACACGTCCTTATACCTAGACTGCTCAGCTTGGCGCGCGACAACTACACCAGCGTTGAAGGCGCGACGTGACAGGCGCCCCGCCATTTTATTTGAGGACTGGAGCCATGGGCTGGGTTTCCAGATACGCTATGCGTGTGCTTGTCTGCCGTGTCATAACAACACGGCCTGCTGCCTGATGTTCGTTTATCATGTGCAGAGGAGACAACAATGTCTCATCTACTCTCTCTCTCTCTCTCTCTCTCTCTCTCTCTCTCCTCTCTCCTCATCACACACACACACACACACACACACACACACACACACACACACACACACACACACACATGTACACACACATACTCTCTTTCTCTCTCTCTGTGTCTCTGTCTCTGTCTGTCTGTCTCTCTCTCTGTCTCTCTCTCTCTCTCTCTCTCTCTCTCAAACACACATATACACACACGCACGCACAAACAAACACATATCAACACTCACAAAGAAACAAGAGAGGGTTGAAAGAGTGCATAGGTACGCTAGTATTGAATGTCTGTTATTCTTTATTGTGACAAATGTGGGATAAATAGGCTGAAGCTCTGACACCGCACTCACATATAGCTAGCGACATGTGTCTTCTGTTGTCGATCTCTCTCTGTCACGCCCACGAAAACTAGGTATGACATACCAAAGAAGTTCCACAACATGGGAGATAATTCCTACGTAACTGTCAAGAATCAGTAAATCTCAGCAGCACCTTCGATGACGCATGTCGACTGTGTGTTCATTCAGTCTTTCCAACGAGCTACGCCATAGTACGCTTGGTCAACTCATGCTCGGGGCTGAACAGTCCCACAATGGGTTTTTTTTTTATTGTTTGAACTGATAAGGGTTTGAACTCAGACTTCCCATTTAGTCGTATGATATATTAATCGCTTGGCCACACTGACTGGTTTCTTCAATTATTTTAAAGTATTTTTTCATACTCATACTCATAGCACTTAGGCAGGGTTCTTTGTGTGCTCACCTTTATTTCTTCTTTCTTTCTTTCTTTCCTTCTTTCTTTCTTTCTTTCTTTCTTTCCTTCTTTCTTTCTTTCTTTCTTTCTTTTCTTTCTTCTTTCTTTCTTTCTTTCTTTCTTTCAATCTTTCTTTCTTTCTTTTGTTGTTGTTGTTGTTATTGTTTTGTTTGTTTTTTTTACTCATTTTCTACGACACCTTATTGACCACAAAAGCTGGGAGAGTTTTTGCAATGCGATGATTATGATGACGATGAGGATGATAAACATTAAGCTATGGAGTTTCAGGATTGAGACTGTATGACAGGGTCTGTAAACTACACTTACTGTCATAATATATCCTGGTGTCGTCGACCAGGCCCGACAAATATAGACAAAAGCTGTGCTTGTGGGGAGCAACACGTTCAAAGAGGCATCCTTGAAGTGAACGAGACGCGACTATGTGGTCCCAGTCTTCCCAATGAACTCATAGCACGCTCAACTCTGGTTAGGAGCCGGTTGGAGCCGGAAAATCCCACAATGACTTGGAAAGGACTGATGGGAATTCGAACCCACAACCTTCCAGTCGCTGGTCTGTACCAGTAAGCACTAGATCACGATGACTGGTGTATTACTGATTTCCTCCGAACAAATACGCTTGCTAATATTTCATTCTAGATATGCATGCTTTCCCGAAATAGTCTTGCCTACGTCTTTGGTGTTATTCAGAGAGATCATTAGAGCAACGTGCGAGAAAGGATCAAGGCAATCACAGGTATGTGAGGGTGATTCTCTCCTTCTCCACTGCCTTGTAAACACATGTGGCACAAGATGGTCAAGCCATCCTACGATTTCACCTTTTATAATCATAAATAGTTGTTATATAAGCACTGTTCTCCGAATTCATTTTGGACTCGCTACGCTTCACTCACACATAATCAGATTCTTTAACCTATTGACTCCCGCAGCCTGTCCACTAACATCCTTCGTTGTCAACCATGCTAGCAAAGCGAAAACTTAACCCTTTTACTCCCTCACCCTGTCTACCAGCTTCCTGTGTAGGAGTCAGAGGGTTCAGTTTTTGCTTTGCTGGCATGGTTGACAATGCAGGATGCTGGTGGACAGGACGAGGGAGTCAAAGAGTTAAGCTTACTGGATGAGGGAGTCGAAGGGTTAAGTTTTTGCGAGTTGGTGGATAGGGTGTGGGAGTCAAAGGGTTAACGGATCACAGAGTTCAGTCTGTCAGTGGAGCTGACCTCATTCCACTGAGTTGTTGCATAATCTGCATCTTTGGTAAGTGTGCATGCCGGATGTTTACATGTTCCCGTAAGCCAGCAACTGACATGACGTGACTTATAGGATCTTTAACGTGTACATTGTGTGAATACTGACAGCAAGCAGTGTGAGTATCTGAGGATTAAGGCTGTGCTTGTTATTACATGTATATACAATATTCATTTGTTTGTATAATAACTGCAATGAGTATTGTATGTGTTTTCTTTTTTCATAACTGTATAGCTACTTTTGCCCCCCCCCCCCCCCCCCCCTGTATACACACAAAAAGGGTTTTTGTTACTGGCATGTCTGCACACATGATGACCTGGGACATCGGAAAAATCTCTACCACTCTTTGTCCACCAGGTGGAGGTGTCTTGGCGGATTGAACCTAGGACCTTCTAATCAGAGGTTCGACGATTACCCACTCGACTACTAAACTAATTACAAAAAAAAATCCTGAATATCTCAAGTTCACTGTGATGACATGCACGGCAAAGAAAACAAACGAGACAAGTCTCGAATGAGGCAGACACAATAAGATCATTAATAAAGAAGATTTGGAAAAGGCAAGCAACATTTATAGGACATTTTATGAGAAAAGGGGGACTTAGAGCACCCGGACACAACCGGAAAACTAGTGGGAAAGAGAACACCAGTAGACCCAGGGAGAAAATATTGGACGGACTTTCAGGATGGCTGAGGATAGAGAGGGTAGGAGATGTACTTGCAACGACCAAGGATAGATTCGTATGGAGGGCCATGATCGCCAACGCCATGTGGAAGGGCACATGATGATGATGATGATGATGACTGTGATGACGTTGCAAATTTTTCGGGGAAAATAAAACCTGTGATATACTGCCACAACAGTGGAAAAAGATTTCAAATGTTTTTAGAAGTTTCCTAAAAAGTACTTTTCACACACTTTCCTTAAAAAGTGCGGATTTTGGGCACTTTTGCTTGTCTGTGTGACCTTGTTCTTGCAGCACTATATTCCAAACTAATAATTTCACGAATTGTCAACAGTCTACAGCACTGACGGAAATCTACCGATGAAGAGCTGAGACTATCTCGTTCGTTCATTTTGTCACAGACAAACAGACGTGTACACATCCGTACACACAGACGTTAAATCAAAGAACGAACGAACACACACACACACACACACACACACACACACACACACACACACACACACACACACACACACACACACACACACACACACACACACACACACACACACACACACAACATGTATATATGTATGTACACGCCTGCCTTTCGTTGATATAAATAATTTCACCTTTTCTTCTTCTTCTTCTTCTCTTCTTCTCTCGCTCTCTCTCTGTCTCTCTATCTCGCTTTTCTTTTTTTTTCTTCGAAATAAACAGAAATAACTCCCAAGGTGGACGACTGTACTTTAAAGTTCCTGATTCTTTTGGTCTTTCGCTGCTTATTGATTATATATAGCTGTACAGAACTCTGTGCTGATTAACATGGCGACAGAAACGTCAGAACCCAAAATGTGAGCTATTTTTACTGAAAATTGCATTGTTTTGCACTGTGCTGACTTAACACACAAAAAAAAAGGCAACTAAATTTAGCGCCCTAGTATGGCAAAACATGCTTATCCCTGCCTCTCCCCCCCCCCCCCCTCCCTTCTTTCCTCCATCTCTCCGTCTGATCCAATTTTTATTGTTCTTATATATTGTAATAACAGACTTTTGTATGAAATTTCGGCTGCTGTCCCAGGAGATAATATCACCACACTGCTGTGCCGCTCATTATGTTTTCTTTGTGATAATATCACCACACTGCTGTGCCGCTCATTATGTTTTCT
>JAPXFY010000022.1:60905858-60910858 GCA_030674185.1 Monoplex corrugatus
GGGTTAATGGCGTAGATGCTGGACATTTTCACGTTTCCTTAACCCTTTAACTCCTGAATCTTATTCACCAGCTGCAAAACCTTACCCATTTGACTCCCACCAGCTTTCTGCAGGAAGCTGGTGGATAGGGTGAGGGAGTCAAGAGTTAACTTTTTGCTTTGCTAGCATGGTTGACAATGCAGGACATTGATGGACAGGGTGCCGGAGTCAAAGGGTTAAGAGCTACATGACATTGATATGACTTAAGAAGATTTTTAACGTGCATAGTCCATTTGATATTCAGCATACGTGTATACACACATAAGACATTGTGTGTCTAAAATCACTATTGTGAACAGACATTAAATAAAGATTCCATTCCATTCCATATACACACATAGGGGAAGGGGGGGGGAGGGGAGGGGTAATCGCCGGCAGATCTGCATTCATGTTGATCTGAGAGATCGTGCGTCTACACACGTATGGGTTCCTGGCACCGAAAAGTCTGCACACATGTTGACCTGGGATATCGCGGGAAAAAATCTCCATCTTTTATTCACCAGACGAAGGTGTCTTGGCGGATCGAAGTCAGGATCTTCCGATCGGAAGTCCCATGTTTATCCAGCAGGCTGTTACAGCAGGCCCGTCAATGTCATGGAGGAACTGGTATTGGAACAAGGCTATTTTCAGGAGGCGAAAGACTTTTTTGACTCGCTTGTCATTAAAAAGATTTGAAGTTCGCAGGTTGTTTTTTTTTCAAAAGAAATTCTTCTTGATCGGACTATTCCTTATGCGCTGCACGTAGATCTGACTATAACAATCTAGAAGATTCGTTGAGCCTGTGCAGTACTCTATGCGCCAGCAAGAACTTGAAATGGGAGAGGAGAGGTAGGAGGAATGGGACTCTTAGCTGACACCACCAGAGTGATATGAGTATTAAAATGGACAGACGACAGACCAGGGTTTGTTTGCGTTTGTCTGTTTGTTTGTTTGATTACTCACAAACACATTGCCATTTCATTTAGTGCCTTTCTCCAACTGGACGAAGCAACAGGGAAGTTTTGTATCTGGTGTTTATTTGTTTGTAGTCGTACGCTTAACAAAGGCCACTTGGCCAGAAAGAAAACAATAAAAGGAGACATGATGATAAAGGGAATCTAGCCGTGAAAATGAGTAGAAAATGAATGAATGTTATCTAAGTTCGAATGATGTTCATATTAACCAAAAAAAATGAACGAATGTATGGAAAGCTTGAATGACCAGCGTGCAGTTACTGACCACACATCACCTGAAGCAACATTCACCGAAAACAACAGACAGCCCACGAAAAGGATGAACCAGAAACATCAAGAACACACAGAAGGGGGACAGAAAAAGGACCCAACACATCCCATCGCAGAAGCAAAGTTGGACCCAGACTCCAGATACAGAATCAGATGCCCACAGCAGCCCATGAAAGTAAAAGGAAAGGAGACAAAAGGAACCAAAGGGAAGAGTCCACTGTAAATATAATGCTAAAGACCACAGAGTGAGAGAGAGAAAGAGAGAGAGAGAGAGTGCAATGAATAGTATAATGCATGCACTTGTGTCCATCCAAGGTACATTAAAAGAAAGAGCTAAGATTCCCCCCATTCTACAGAGCAAACACGCACTGTAGATAATACTGGGAAAATCTGATCTCAAAAAAAAAAAAAAAAAAAGGACACTTGGCCGAAAATTTGCGCCTGTCTTGTCTTGTATTAAATACGCGTTCTGATTCTATTTTTGTGTTTTTCTGCTTCCTGTTTCTTTCTATCTTTCTTTCTTTTTGTTTGTTTGTTTCTTTCTTTCTTTCTTTCGTTGTTTTTTCAGTTGCAGCTGGGACATAACTCAAGACATGAGATCTTGATTCCATGATTCTATCTACGGAACCGGCCAACCACCCATAAAAAATAAACAACAACAACAACAACAATACTGTGGCCTGCCACAGGTTCCAACCAACGACCCTTGCCTTACGAGCATGTCGTTCTAACCACCAGCACTAATGGAACGCTAAAACTGTGAACATACGATTCCTGCTGGAAAGAGTGAATGCAGGTGTAAATCATTCCGACCACTGCTATGATGGTCAGAACACTTAGTTTTTCCTTCGATAATGATACGGTTTTCTAACTTACGCCACGGTCTACCCCCCCCCCCCCTCCCACTAGCTGTGCACAGATTTTTGACAGTGGAAAGACTGACAGCATGTTCATAAATAAAATGCAAGGATTGTAATAATTTTCATTTTGACATTCAGTCACCAACTGGCAAGCATGTCAGATGGGCCTTGTAAGAACTAACAGAGCTAGCATGTATTGTACCAGTAACGGTGCAGTGGATTCCTGCCCACTTTGGCATCTAGGGAAATGAGCAGGCACACTGTCTGGCAAAGACTGGAAATTAGAAGCACTGTAACAGCAAGTGTCATGAAGAAGTTAGAAATCTTGTTACAGCAATTGACATAATAAAACTAGAAAAGTGGTAACAGCAGTTGTAATGATTTCACTAGAAGGTTTCGTTGAACCATTTGTCAGAAGATAACTGGAAGGGTCAAACCGGCAATTGTCAAGATGAAATTAAACGGGTTGTAATAGCAATTGTTATGACGAAACATAAAAGGATGTGACACATACCCACAGAGAGAGAAAGAGAGAGAGAGAGAGAGAAAGAGAGACAGACAGACAGACAGACACAGGCAGACAGAGAGACATAGACACAGACACAGACACAAAGACTCAGACTCAGACAATTAAAATGTACATTGGCCTATGACCACAATACAACAATGGGACGGGCGGGGATGGGACCGGCATTTTGTTCATTTCCAGTGTATTTTACAGTTCGATGTAATCCACAGTCTGGGGTAATCCCAAATGTAATTCATCCGTGATACATAATAATACATTTACAACACCTGTCTGACTATATCAACATCATAATAATTTCCTATAAATCCAATGCTCAACCATGACTCTTCATATATTATTTATCGTCACTGGATAATCTGTCAACATATCAATCAGTATACCAGTCATTAAACATAACCAATCATACAATCAATCAATGAACCAATCTATCCATCAATCAATCTATGTATGAATCATTTATCCATATGACTGTTCATCAAATCCATGTAGACTATTTATCAATCAACAGTTTATCGAACAGACTGTCAAACTTGCCAACCTGTTAATCAATCAATCAATCATACTGACCGGTCAATCAAAATGTCATCAAGTTGACAATCCCTTCTTCAATCAACCGATCAATTAATTCTACAGTAAGTCCACCAATCCACTAATTCAACAAATCCCAATCAACGGTTTATCAAATGAATAACAATAATTTGACCAATTATCGAACAAATCACCAAATTAACAAAGATTTGAAAATCATTAACAATCAATCACTAGTCACCTATCGTTCAACTGAACGAATCAGTCAACTAATGAATCACTTACTCAACAGTCATTCGATCAATCGATCAATCAATCAATCAATCAATCAATCAATCAGTTACCAACTATTCGATCAATCGATCAATCAATCAATAAATCATCAATCAATCAGTTACCAACTAACCAATCAATCACTCAGATATATAACCCACTCAATAATTATTAATCAGTTAAACCGTCGCTTGCGTGAATAGTTCATACATAGATCAGTTAACAAGGAAACAAGTTAATCAATTCACAAAAGTGCAATCAACAAAATAATCAGTTTGCTAACGATCAGATGGCTGAAACCCAACAAATAATTCTGTGGTGATCTTTCCGTAATGTTGTAAATTGAGTAAGATGCCAGGTTGACTCTAAGCGCTAAGAGTAACACCTCTGCAACACTTCAGAAAAAGATACAAAAGCCTGCAATCTAAAATATCTGAATGTGGATGAACTGGAAAGGGAGGATGACCACACAACTGCGCAAGATATAATAGAAATACTGAATGAGCATTCCTCCACCCCAACCTGGCGGTACGAAGACATTACCGTAAAGTTCGGGCTATAAGCCGCGACGTTTTTTCCCCAGCTTCAACCCCTGCGGCTTATAAAACGATGCGGCTTATTTGCGGATTTTTCCCGATCCCAGGAGCGTCACGTTCTCGTATATTCTTAGCTTCTCTTTAACTCACCAAAATCGTGTTTACCGTTCATGAATTTTTCGGTGAGCTCCATATTAAAGTGTTAACTGTTCACGTAAAAGAGTTAACTGTTAACTGTTCAGATTTTTTAATCAAATCCACACACATTGAAGCATTTGAATCTGTATTCAGATCTGCTCTGCTCAAGCGTACACCCTCATCATGCCGTAAACGCGACGTAATGCCTACGAAGCAGCCTTCAAGTTGAAGGCGATCGACCTGGCCATTGAAAAAGTGTGGCTTATAAACCAGTGCGGCTTATGTGTGAATATAGTTCAGATTTTTCTATAATTTAGTGGGTGCGCCTTATATACCGGTGCGCCCAATAGCCTGAACTTTACGGTACCTGTGCCTACCGCTTGGGGAAACAATACCCACATAGATATGAACCTCGGCCCATACTTGTACAGTTTTATCGATGGGCCGATAAGATGGCTATTTTGAAAGACAAAATGATCAGGGAAAGACTGCGAGAAAGCGGTATTAGTGTAGCATCTGATCTAACCTCACTCCAAAGACAAATGTCTGGATTTCCATCGCAGTCAGGGGAAAACAGCGTACATACTGAATGGACGCCTGCATGTCAAAGATCGAGGCAGGCCCCACAATGTTGGCATGCATGATGACAGAGACAAAGAGAGAGACACAGAGAAGATAGACGAGAGAGAGAGAGATAGAGAGGGAGAGAAAGGGAGAGAGAGAGTAATGGTAAGGGAATGGAAGAAGAGGAGAGGTACAGAGATGGGGTAGATTTGATTTGTCTGATATAAATCAGGTTTATGTCAGTACCCACCTCAAGCGGAATGGCTGACGAGGATAACCATCCCAGAACAGTAGGGGTACAGAGGGCTTA
>JAPXFY010000022.1:60915858-60920858 GCA_030674185.1 Monoplex corrugatus
CAACAACAAAATCAGACAACTGTCCAGTCAATCTCCATTTCTAATTAGATCTGTGAACGGCACATGAAATGGTTTGGCCACGTGTCAAATCTTCTTCCTACCAAGCCACGTGTCAAGCCTTCTTCCTACCAAGCCACGTGTGAAACCTTCTTCCTACCAAGCCACGTGTCAAGCCTTCTTCCTACCAAGCCACGTGTCAAACCTTCCTCTTACCAAGCCACGTGTCAAACCTTCTTCCTACCAAGCCACGTGTTAAACCTTCCACTTACCAAGCCACGTGTCAAGCCTTCCTCTTACCAAGCCACGTGTCAAACCTTCTTCCTACCAAGCCACGTGTCAAGCCTTCCTACCAAGCCACGTGTCAAGCCTTTTTCCTACCAAGTCACGTGTCAAGCCTTCTTCCTACCAAGCCACGTGTCAAGCCTTCTTCCTACCAAGCCACGTGTCAAGCCTTCCTCTTACCAAGCCACGTGTCAAACCTTCCTCTTACCAAGCCACGTGTCAAACCTTCTTCCTACCAAGCCACGTGTCAAACCTTCTTCCTACCAAGCCACGTGTCAAACCTTCCTCTTACCAAGCCACGTGTCAAGCCTTCTTCCTACCAAGCCACATGTCAAGCCTTCTTCCTACCAAGCCACATGTCAAGCCTTCCTCTTACCAAGCCACGTGTCAAACCTTCCTCTTACCAAGCCACGTGTCAAACCTTCTTCCTACCAAGCCACGTGTCAAATCTTCTTCCTACCAAGCCACGTGTCAAACCTTCCTCTTACCAAGCCACGTGTCAAACCTTCTTCCTACCAAGCCACGTGTCAAACCTTCTTCCTACCAAGCCACGTGTCAAGCCTTCTTCCTACCAAGCCACGTGTCAAGCCTTCCTCTTACCAAGCCACGTGTCAAGCCTTTCTCTTACCAATCCACGTGCCAAACCTTCTTACCAAGCCTCGTGTCAAGCCTTCCTCTTACCAAACCACGTGTCAAACCTTCTTCCTACCAAACCACGTGTCGAGCCTTCCTCTTACCAAGCCACGTGTCAAGCCTTCCTCTTACCAAGCCACGTGTCAAACCTTCTTCCTACCAAGCCACGTGTCAAGCCTTCCTCTTACCAAGCCACGTGTCAAACCTTCCTACCAAGCCACGTGTCAAGCCTTCCTCTTACCAAGCCACGTGTCAAGCCTTCCTCTTACCAAGCCACGTGTCAAACCTTCTTCCTACCAAGCCACGTGTCAAGCCTTCCTCTTACCAAGCCACGTGTCAAGCCTTCCTCTTACCAAGCCACATGTGAAGCCTTCCTCTTACCAAGCCACGTGTTAAGCCTTCCTCTTACCAAGCCACGTGTCAAGCCTTCCTCTTACCAATCCATGTGTCAAGCCTTCCTCTTACCAAGCCACGTGTCAAGCCTTCCTCTTACCAAGCCACGGGTCAAGCCTTCCTCTTACCAAGCCACGTGTCAAGCCTTCCTCTTACCAAGCCACGGGTCAAGCCTTCCTCTTACCAACCACGGGTCAAGCCTTCCTCTTACCAAGCCACGTGTCAAGCCTTCCTCTTACCAAGCCACGGGTCAAGCCTTCCTCTTACCAAACCACGGGTCAAGCCTTCCTCTTACCAAACCACGTGTCAAGCCTTCCTCTTACCAAGCCACGGTCAAGCCTTTCTCTTACCAAGCCACGATTCAAGCCTTCCTCTTACCAAGCCACGGGTCAAGCCTTCCTCTTACCAAGCCACGGGTCAAGCCTTTCTCTTACCAAGCCACATGTCAAGCCTTCCTCTTACCAAGCCACGTGTCAAGCCTTCCTCTTACCAAGCCACGTGTCAAGCCTTCCTTTTGCACGGTTCACTAACAAAATGCTGTGGTAGACTGTGAAGAGAAAACGAATGACAACTGGCCCAGGACCAGCTAGCAAGAAACCATCCAGAAGGATGTCCAGCGAGCAAACAAGAGCTGAAGTGCGTTCACAGTGCTGACAGCTGGCCGATCCAAGTGCAGAGCATTAACCCTTTGACTCCCGCACCCTATCCACCAACTGCTAAAACTTTACCCTTTGACGCCCTCACCCTATCCACCAGCTTTCTTCAGGAAGCTGGTGAATAGGGTGAATGAGTCAAAGGGTTGTTTTTGTTTTGCTAGCGTGGTGGAAAGTGCATGATGCAGGTGGACCAGGGTGCGGGAGTTAAAGGGTTAACCAACCACCTGAAACATCGACGACGCCAGCAGTGACTGAACCGAACTGAAGTGAGTGGAGAGAGATGACTGTCTGTGATAAGAATGTGTTTGCAAGATTTTCTCAGCCGTTTCTGGAAGATCTTCATTAAATGTAGGGTCAAAGTTTAGATCGTTGAGGGGTCGCAGTTGCTTAAGTTTCAAGGTCATACAACAACTTAAGTAATATTTTGAGCGTGCCCAGCGCAATAAGACTAATAATGAATCTACAAAGGGGGCAAAGTTCTGCTATGAAAAAAAAAGAAAGTTGATGATAGTATACCACTTTGTATGCAAAATGGTCAGAGAAACTAAACGTTGATATTTCTTGGGGAAAAGGCATTTTTAAAAATCAGTGAATTAAATGATGTGAAACTAAAGTAGTTGCAGTTGAGAATAATCTATCGGATTATTGCTACCGATATCATTTTAAAGGCAATGGATATAGCAGCTACGACAAATTGTACATGGTGCAATAATACAGAAGATTTTATTGAACCTTTCCTGTGGAACTGTTACTGTGTCCGTAACTTTTGGAACTTATTAGAACATTTAATCAAAGAAAAAAGCGAAAATACCTTAAGCATCAAAATCACACGGAACCTTTATCGTTAGGTATTGATTATACTGTAAATACTTGCAAAATCATTTATCTTTAAATTCAAGATTGATAAGTGTATTTCCAATCTACCTACTTTTCAAAGACTACTAAATATGACATTCACAATTGAACAATATAACGTCAAAATAAACTTTCACTTGTCCATTTTTATGCTCAGTGGAATACATGACAATGTTTTCTCAGCAGAGAACAAATGTGTCTTTATGACATGTGTTTAAATCTTGATGTTCACTTTGAAAACTCCAATAAATAAAATATTGTTCTATATATTTTTGTATGTTTATGTTGTGTGTGTGTGTGTCAACACGGCTTTTTCCTATATGTATAAAATTGATGTAATTTCCTGTTGCCACATTATTTGTTGATGTCTGTTCATTGTGAAACAAAAGAAAAAGAAAAAAGGTTTAAAGAAAGTTTGAAGGTCATGGAGCCAAGGCCACCCGTGTCAAAAAGTGTCTAAAATCATAATTTTTTCAGTAAGTGTAAACAACACTCTCTCAGAAACCTTTGACAATGTTTTCGTTCTGTATTCACCACAGTGACAGTCTACCATTGTCCTCACCTCACGTCAAGACTTATTTTGTCTGATGTTTCTTTAAGGTAACAATGGCCTTGAGAAGTACAAAATCAAGGCGATAGCAGAGGGGCATCCAGGAGTCATGACCTGGATGCGGCCCGTCCCTGTTAAGAGTGTCAGGAGTTAAGGGCCGAAACACTTGCTTGACGGGGGTTTCTCCTCTGAGGACCTTCTGCTGTCCGACTCTCCCCAGAGTTTCTTACTACTAGATCTGCCTTGAGAAGTACAAAATCTCGATTTTCTTTAACATTTTTTGTTTAAAAGGGAAATTTTCAAAATGGTTTGACTTTCTTATTTGCCTTGACTTGTTCCTTCCGTTCCCAGAGATTATTGGGCCATGGAGTCCTTCGCTGCCATTTCCTGCTGGGTTATGTCTTTGACAGTCTGCTTTGCTTTCCTTCACGACGTACGAACTTGGTTTCACACCTGCGTCCAGGATTGCAAGTGGATTTAAAATTGGAAGTTTTTCAAGAGAGATGCATTGCACTTGGGCATGTGCGATCCACCCAGATCCGTTGGCCATTCTCTAACAATCTCTTTGAGCCTATGCAGAACCCTATGCACTGGCAGGGTCTTGCAGTACAGAAGGGGTAGGCGAACAGCAAGGTCTTAAAAATATTCAGACAAAAAGAAATAATAATAATAATAAAAATAGAAAAACAAGCATTCAAGCAAAGAAGCACATAAATGAAATGGGAACTGGTAATTAATGATGAAATTTACGTGTGTAAATATCTGATTCAAATTTATGCAGAGGGAGAGACGGAGTAGAGGAGGGTGGAGCAGGGTGGTAATCAAAGATGAAACTGTCTCCTGTATGAATGTGCTATATAAATCTATGGAGAGAGAGAGGGGGGAGAGAGAGGGGGTAGGGGAGAGAGAGAGAGAGATTTTGCATTATTTGCGTTAAATCTCATCGTAAAAATTTGTTGAATTCCCTACGGTAAACACAAATGTCCTTGATGTCTGCATAGGAAAGGCCATCTCTGAATTTAGATGTCCTTAACGTATGCGTATTGAAATGGAAAAAAGAGCATAATCCCTGAGTTCAAATTCCTTGATGTAGGCGTATCTAACTCTTTGACTCCCACACCCTATTCAGCAGCTGCTAAAACTTAACTCTTTGATCCTGAGGGAAGCTGATGGCTAGAGTGAAGAAGTCAAACGGTTAACTTTTGCTTTGCTATCATTGATGACGATGCAGGATACTGATGGACAGGGTGAGGGAGTCAAAGGGTTAACTTTTGCTTTGCTATCATTGATGACGATGCAGGATACTGATGGATAGGGTGAGGGAGTCAAAGGTTAACTTTTGCTTTGCTATCATTGATGACGATGCAGGATACTGATGGACAGGGTGAGGTAGTCAAAGGGTTATAGTAAAAGAGGGGACAATTGGATAGGAAAGGGAGTCAAAGGGTTAAGTTTTTGCTTTGCTATCATTGATGGCGATGCAGGATACTAGTGGATAGGGCGGGGGATCAAAAGGTTAATGTAAAAGAGAGGAAGTTAAATGTCCTTAACGCATGTGTAGATAGGATAAAAGAAGGGCATGAACTGATATCTCTGCATAATGTAGATATAAGAGAGGGCGTCATCGCTGC
>JAPXFY010000022.1:60925858-60933358 GCA_030674185.1 Monoplex corrugatus
AGAGAGAGAGAGAGTGAGAGATAAAGTAAGAGAGTGAGAGAGATAGTGAGACAGAGAGTGACAGAGAGAGAGTGACAGAGAGAGATAGATAGAGAGTGAGAGAGAGAGTGAGAGAGGAAGTAAGAGAGAGAGAGAGAGAGAGACAGTGAGACAGAGAGTGAGAGAGAGAGAGAAAGTGTATGTGTGAGAGAGAGGGGGGGGATGAATAGAAGAAGAAGTAAACCAGAACCAACGCTTGGAATCGCCCAAAGTGGCCATGTGGTTAGCACAACGGACTACTCACCGAGGAGTCACGAGTTCCAACCTCCGTCAGTCCACACAATGAACGTTGTGGTATTTTGTCGGCTCTTGACTTAACTCCTATGAAAAGCTGAGCGTGTTATGGGCTTGTTAGGAAGACCGGGGCCACTCAGTCGAGTCTCATCTCATCCACTTGACTGATGCGTCGTTGAGGATGTCGCTAAAATTTCCTGACCAGTGCTGCAGGTGTCTGTATTTCTACAACACCAGGTTCATCATCATCATCATGTGCCCTGCCGCTTGGCGTTGGCGATCATGGCCCTCCACATGAATCTATCCCTTGTCACTGCAAGTACATCTTCCACCCTGTCTGTCCCCAGCCACCCTGCAAGTCTGTCCAGTATTTTATCCCTGGGTCCACCTGGTTGTTCTCTTTCCATCCTGGTTTCTTGTTGTGACCAGGTGCTCTAATATCAGGAAAATAAGAAAAGAATGCAGTCCTCGCAATGCAGTCTCAATCCAAAATGGAACTCCGTACCATCATCATCATCTTCATTCCCATTGTCATGAAATCATCAGTGCTTGTGGCATCGTGAAAAAGCGTCTTAAAATTCTGTGTCCTTTTATGCGTTGATTCCGTGGTGATCTCAGTTTCTGTTCCCTGTATCAATCCAATAGAGAACTCCATAGCAGCAGCAGCACTTTCATTCCCATTGTCATGAAATCATCAGTGCTTAACAGCATCGTGAAAAAGTGTCCCAAAATTCTGTGTCCCTTCACGCACTGATTTCGTCGTGATCTCAGTTTCTGTTCTCTCTACCACTTTCACGCCTATAGTGAGTTCAAGTTGGGGACTTCGATGATAGTGAGTTAGGATGGTGGAGGGAGAGGGATGTCAAAGGGGGGACGTGGGGTTCGTTTTATCTCGACGACTGAGTGATTACATTTTTTATGTTTTAGAGGGCTTGGTAGGCAGAGTAGTTGATAAGTTTGATTAGAACAGGCACAGTTGAACTCTACCGAAGTGACCCAGTCAGTCACACTGAGAGAGAAAGAGAGAGAGAGAGAGAGAGATAGAGAGAAGAGAGAGAGAAGAGTGAGAGAGTGAGAGTGATGAGAGAGAAAGAGAGAGAGAGAAAGAAGAGAGAGTGTGAGAGAGAGAAAGAGAGAGGGAGGGAGATAGAGAGAAAGAAGAGAGAGAGAGAAAGAGAGTGAGAGAGAGAGACATAAGAGAGAGACAGAAAGAGACAGACAGAGAGAGAGAGAGAAAGAAGAGAGAGAGAAGAGTGAGAGAGAAAGAGAGAGAGAAAGAAGAGAGAGTGTGAGAGAGAGAGAGAAAGAGAGAGGGAGGGAGATAGAGAGAAAGAAGAGAGAGAGTGAGAGAGAGAGAAAGAGAGAGAGTGAGAGAGAGAGAGACAGAGAGAGAGAGAAAGAGACAGACAGAAAGAGACAGACACACATACACACACACACACACACACACACACACACACACACACACACACACACACACACACAGCGCAAGGCAGTGTAGTTTCCCCTAGAGAATGCCGCCGGGGCAGCTTGACATTGCTGGCTCTTATAATCTCCTTGTTACTGGGCTTTCGACTGAATACATTTAGGGTTGGTAGCGTGTTGAAGATTCGGAATGAGTGGCGTGGGATCAGTGCCATTAACCCTTTGACTCCCGCACCCTATGCACCAACTGCAAAAAAATTAACCCTTTGACTCCCTCACCCTATCCAGCAGCTTATTTGATTGTATGTAGCCTATGGGACAGATTCTTTAATGCATTTAAGATCGGGCAGGATAATCGTGGGCATGGTTTTTAACTGTTGTCTTTTTAATTAACCTCGGAGTTGTTTTCAACATGGTATTAGCCCTGATGTGGCTCTAGTAGTCGGATGAGGTGTAAGCAATATATTATTAATAATGTACTAACTAAGCAACATAACTCTTGAGAGTCACGGAGTTATCTCCCATGCAGAATGTCTCAAATCCAACACAGTTTGCGCTACCCATTCAGCTAGGCATAGACGCAGCCAGAAGGCATAGAATTGCAAGCTCAGAACATTCCTAAAAAAAAAGGAATGCCCAAGTCTGCCCCTATACCCTGCAACTACACCCACACACAACCACGAGGGAGGAGAGAAATACATGCAATATACTGGTCTCATGTTCAAGATTGACACAGTCTTTTATTCTTGAACTGACCAAACACACACATAAAGACAAGACAGAACATATACAGGGTTGCTTCCAAGGCATATATGTAACACCAAAGGAAATTTCCTTTAATAGTAATATACGTTTTCATTTTAAAGAAAGAAAGCGTGGGGTGGTAGTGAGAGGAAGAGAAACAGGGGCAGGGTGGGGGAGTGAGAGAGAGAGCGAGAAAGACAAAGACAGAAAGACCGAGAGAGAGAGAGACAGAAGGGAGAGACAGAGAGAGGAGAGAGAAAGAGGGAGAAAGAGAGAGAGAGAGGAGGAGGAGAAGAAGGCGAAGAAGAAAAAGAAAATGAATGAACCAGAAGCGGATGGAGAAAAAAAAAAAAGAAATAGCACAGCAGAAGAGAGTGCGTAGGCATTCAAAAACTGCGGATTATGGAACCACCGTAAGCAGCGTTTGGTTTGTGTTGGGGGAAAACAGAAGTCTTTGCCAGCCATTGTAGAGACTAAACTGAGGATGACAGATCTTTGTAGTCACGCAAGCTCGTGTAAATATATTATCTGGAAAACATTTAAAGATAGCGTGTTTGGGACAGTCGAGAGGAGGTTCCTTTTTCTTCGTTGAAAACATGGCGAGAGAGAGAAAGAGGGAGAGGAACAGAGAGAGAGAGACAGAGACAGAGAGAGACAGAGAGAGATGGAAAGACAGAGAGAAGAAGAACAACAGAGACGAAAGAATAAGAAAGAAGATGCAATAGAAGAAGAAAGAAGAAACAAAGCAAACGTCAACCCAGGAACTTTCACAAGAAACGCTCATTATCTTGTGTCAGTACTTATTTTTATTCTTTCTCCCACCCCCACCCCCACCCCCCGCCCGCCCCCTCCCTCCTGTCATCATGTGAAATTCAGGCTGCTGTCTTCGAGGAGAAGGCGTCGCCGCTGTGCAACGCCACCCGTTCTTTATCTGTACGCGTGTATATCTGTTTACCTACGAAAGTGGGTTTTACAAAATTTTGCCTGGGACAGCTCCTTTTTTTTTTTCTTTTCTTTCTTTGTTTTTTTTTCTTTTTTTTTTTCTTTCTTCTTTTTTTTTCCATGGGATCTTTGACATGCGCTGAGTTTTCTGCACACAGGAGCTCCATTTGTTGTCTCGCCCAAATGACCAGCACATCCACTTAAGATATACTGAAGGTACTAGTCGCCCTAGTGTAGTGGTTAGCGTAGCGTAACGGATTACTGACTGGAAGGTTGTGAGTTCGATTCCCCATCAGTCCCTTAAAAATCATTGTAGGATTTTTTGGGCTTCAACTGGCTATCACCAGAATTTAGCGTGCTATGGGCTCGTTTAGCGTGCTATGGGCTCGTTGGGAAGACTGGCACCACACAATCGAGTCTCACCCACTTCACGGATGCGTCATTGAGGGTGTTGCTCAAATGTTCTGACCAACACTGCAGGTGCCTGCATCCCTCGGGCTTGGTTGACGCCAGGATATAGTATGATAGTAAGCATAGAGTACAGCCCTGTCACGCAGTCTCAATCCTAGATGGAACTCCACAGCATCATGGTTATCATCCTCATCATTATCATCACCATTGCGTTGTAAACGCTGTTCCATTTTCTGTGGTCATAAAGGTGGCGTAGTAAGAGGAGAGTGGGGGAGATATAATGTAGGTGGTTGGCAGGGGGCAAGGGCATTAGAAAAAAAATCCCTGTTAGATACGTGATTCAAACCCGGGTTTTTCGTGTCTTAGGAAGGTGCTTTAACTAGTAGGCCACATTCTTCTCTAAAGTGAAGTATGCCCTAACGACCTCAAGCACAGGAGAATTACATTACTTTACTAGCTATTGCGGAAATTCAACTTAGGATGACAGCGCTTTAAAGACACTCGATCGTTTAAATACCGAGGCAGGATTGCACAGCGAATCTTACGGACTCTAACTGTGCTTCATCATCATCATATACCCTGCCGCATGGCGTTTGAGATCATGGCCCTCCATACGAATCTATCCCTTGTCTCTGCAAGTACATCTCCCACCCTCCCTGTCCTCAGCCACCCTGCAAATCCGTCCAATAGTTTCTCCCTGGGGCTACTTGGTGCTCTCTCTCCCTCCAGATTTCCTGTTGTGATCAGTGCTCTAATTTATCTTGCTTCATAATATGTTCTACAAATGTTGCTTGTCTTTTTTTTTAATCTTTTTTTTTAATCTTCTTCATTAATGTTCTTCTTGTGTTTGCCTCCTTCAAGACTGTCTCGTTTGTTTTCTTTGCTGAGGGGGAACTAAGCAAAGCCAGAACAAGATTGAAGCAGCCGATATGTGGTTTCTAAGAAGAATGTTGAGAGTTCCATGGACAGCAGAGAAAACAAACGAGATCGTCTTGATGGAGGCAGACACAAGACGATCATTCATAAGGCAGATTAGGAAAAGACAGGTAACATTTATAGGCCATTTTATGAGGAAAGGAGAATTAGAGCACTTGGTTACAACGGCAAAGGTGGAGGGAAAGAGAGCACCAAGTAGACCCAGGGAGAAAATATTGGACGGACTTGCGGGGTGGCTGAGGACGGAGAGGGTGGAACATGTGCTTGCGGCAACAAGGGATAGATACATGTGGAGGGCCATGATCGCCAACGCCATGCGGCAGGGCACATGATGATGAGAGAAGCTACATTTCCTTTACTAGCTATTGCGGAAATTCAGCTTAGGATGACAGGGCTTTCAAGGCATGCAGTCACGTAAATACCGAGGCACGATTGCATAGCGGGATCTTAGGGCGTTCTTAGTGTGCTTAGCAGTTAAAATGTTCTTAAAGGTAGGAAATCAGTTACCATAGACTTGCTTACTATTTGAGTGTACTCGCGTAAAATTCGTCTTTTCTAAGTTTGCTTAGACCCAAAGCAAACTTATCTAAGCTCACAACCTAAGATCGGCTATGTAATTATGCCTGGTTTGGAAATTGTTTAAAGATACATGCAATCGGAAAATGGAAAAGAACTCATTTTTAAAGAAAGAAAGCATTGGGAGCCAGAGAGAGAGAATGAGAGAGAGAGACAGAGACAGAAATAGAGATAGGCAGACAGACAGAGAGAAAGAGAGACAGAGAGAGAGACAGAGAGAGACGGAGACAGAGAGAGAGATAGGCAGACAGACAGAGAGAAAGAGAGAGAGAGAGACGGAGACAGAAATAGAGATAGGCAGACAGAGAGAGAGAGAGAGAGAGAGAAAACATCTTGCAGTCAGAACAACCACAGCATGTATCGTGTCAAGATAATGTTTGATGAAACAGAAGACAAAAAACGGGATATCCGGAAGCCATGATTATCCTATGTGCCCGGATCAGGAAGAACGGTAACACACCGTGTCTTAAACCAACAAAAGAGGGCGGCGGAAGGAAAAGACAACAACAACAAAAAAGACAAACAAAACAAAACAAAAACGGAAGAGAAAAATAAATACAAAGAAAAGACACAAAACAAGAAAGAAAAAAATCCCAATTTGTAAAGAGGAAAAAAAACGAAAAGAAAAAAGAGGAAGAAAAAATTACTGAAACAATAAAAGAAAAAAAAAAAGAAAAAATAAGACCGGAAATGAAAAGAGACAGGGCAAAAAAAAAAAAAAAAAAAACAAAAAAAAACAGAAAAACAAGGACGAAAAAGGAAAGGAGAAGTTTTTTAAAAAAAAAGAGAAGGGAAATGGGAAAATAAGAAACAAAAAAGAACGAAAAAAGAAAAGCAAAGAACAGGAAGGAAGCAAGCAGTGAAACCATTTTAACAATTTTCCTCTCATCCCACATTTCGTCCCTGTCCGTCCTCTGCATCCCTGGAGACGTACAGGCTGTGGGTTCAATTCAATTCAATTTAATTCAATTCGGCGCGAAATACTTGAGTATCTTTATAACAGGAATTGAATATAAATGCTGTTAGAATGCCAGTGACAGTTATAAGCACAATCACACCTACGTTGAGCACATATGCATGAAGCACACACGTACGCATAACAGCTGTAGATAAAGCATATGAATATTCTTAGGGAGATAGAAGGAAAAGAATAAAAAGCATAAACACACACACACACACACACACAACAAGCACGCATGCACGCATGCACACAACACACTCACACACACACACACACACACACACACACACACACACACACACACACACACTCAACACGCAGCATGCACACACACACTCACTCACTCTCTCTCTCATCTCTTACTCACAACACACACACAACACACACACACAAGCAGCAAGTGCGCACGCACACACACATACACACACACCACACACACACCCCACACACATACACGCACACACAAAAGCAAGCAAGCGCCACACACACACACACACACACACACCACACTCACGCTAGCAAGCATGCACGCACGTACACACACACACACCAGATACACATGCACACAAACACACGCACACGCACACGCACACACACACACACACACACACACACACACACAAAGCGCTATAGCACTAGTAAAGCGCGTGCAAACAACAACGACACACAAACTGCGCGTAGCGTGCACACACACAACACACTCACACAACACACACACACACACACACACACACACACACCACACACACACACACACACACACACACACACACACACACACACACACATAATTACACTCCATGCTAACCTGCAGAACATCCGAGGAACGTGACCGATTTGGACACACGGAATTGTCGCGCCATATGGATGGAGTTCGTATCACCTCGCTAGGATTGATCGCCATCCAAAACAGTCGCCCTTGAGGCTTGTAACCCTTATTATTTATTCGTTTAGACGGTATTGCTTCTTGCTCAGTCTTATTTGCAACATTATTATGGTTGCTGATTTACATTGTTTGCTTGTTACCTCATGTTACGGATCATGCAATATAAGCAGATCATCATCATCATCATCATCAGGTGCCCTGCCGCATGGCGTTGGCGATCATGGACCTCCATCTGTCTCTATCTCTTGTTGCCTCAAGCATCTCCCCCATCCTCCTCGTCCCCAGCCACTCTGCAAGTCCGTCCAGCATTTTCTCCCTGGGTCTACCCGGTGCTCTCTTTCCCTCC
>JAPXFY010000022.1:60938358-60948358 GCA_030674185.1 Monoplex corrugatus
CTTTGATATAAGGAGCCAGTGAAGTTGTGCCAGGAGAGGAGATATGTGGTCAGCTTTTTTCTTTTTGAGTACAAGGCGTACAGCATTGTTTTGAATGCGCTGTAGGATGTGAATGGTGGAGGCAGGAAGACCAGACAGGAGTGAATTGCAATAGTCAATGCGAGACATTATGAAGGAGAGAACGAGTTTTGCAGTTGTTTAGACAGAGAGATACTTCCTGATCAGGCTTATACGATGGAGATGATAGTAGCAAGATCTGGCAGTTTGAGAAACAAAGTTGTTCATGGACAGGGTAGAGTCAATGCAGACACCAAGGTTTTTAGCTGAATCAGAAATTGGGACTGATGTGTTACATAATGGGAGAGAAAGAGGAGGCAGCTGAGAAAGTTTTTGACGGGTGCCAATGAGGATAGCTTCTGTCTTGTCGTCATTAAGCTGAAGTCTATTGTGTGTCATCCAGTTCTTAATGTCCGAGTAACACTCAGTGGTGCGAGTCAACAGGCGCTGTATATTATCAGGTGAGTCACTGTCTTGAAGTTGGGTGTCATCAGCATAGAAGTGGTGTTTTATAGAGTGGGAGTTGATGATGGTGGACAGGGGGGAGGTGTAAAGAGTGAAAAGAACAGGGCCAAGGACAGATCCTTGTGGAACACCACAGGTCAGGTATGCAGGTTGAGAGTAAGTGCCATTGATGAGAACAGTTTGTTTTCTGTTTGATAGATATGAAGTGAACCAGGAGAGAGCAATGTCAGAGATGCCAAAAGTATGATAAAGTCTAGAAAGGAGAATACCATGGTCAATGGTATCAAAGGCTGCAGACAGATCAAGGAGTGTGAGGAGAGAGACTTTGCCAGTATCAGTTGCAAGGAGGAGATTGTTGAGAATGTGTAGTAGGGCAGTTTCAGTGCTATGGCACTGGCGGTAGGCTGACTGGAAAGGATTGAGGAGATTGTTGGCAGACAGGTGAGAGTTCAGCTGGTTGAGGACGACTTTTTCAAGGAGTTTTGATAAGAAAGAGAGATTAGAGATAGGCCGGTAATTTTTCAGTTCATTTGGGTCTAAATTGTGTTTCTTGAGGAGAGGATGAACAATAGCAGACTTGAAAGAATCTGGGACAGTTCCAGTTTGAAGAGAAGTGTTGATGATGTCAGTGATGAATGGGAGGAGAGTAGGGAGACAGTCGGAGTAGAGAGAACCTGGAAGAGGATCTAGTTCGCAGGTTTTGAACGACATGGATCTGATTGTGTTGAAAATTTCTTCTTGTGAGACTGGGGTAAAAGTAGTAAGAGGTGTGCCACAGAAGGAAGGGTCAGGTGGGCATGGTTGACAGGGTGTCCTGTCAAGCCTGTCACGAAGAGTTTGTATTTTGGTGGTGAAATACTTGGAGAATACAGATGGGAGTTCTTCATTTGTATGTTTTGTTGGGAGAGGTAAATCTTTTCGTGTGCCAAGGAGATGATTCATGGTTGTAAAGAGTTCTTTTGAAGAAGAGGAATTCAGGATTTTGGTTTGGAAATAGCTGTTTTTGCAGATGCAATGAGGGTGGATACTTTTGTTTTAGAGGCTTGGAAAAGTTGCCTGTGTACAGTGAGTTTGGATTTGCGCCAGCGGCGCTCTGCTCTGCGGCGGGCACGTTTTGCACAGGCAATCTCATGAGTGAGCCAGGGGGTAGGGGGGCGGTCAGGTAAAAGACGGGTTGTGGCTGGAGCATATACTGAAAGAACCTCCAGCATCCCCACAGGGGCCAGCCTGGTAGCTAAAGGATGGAGATTTCCCCCCATCTCCAAATGCAGACCTGCTCTTGGTCGATTCTTCCTTTGTATGTATACGCGGATAGACCATCAAATATGCACGTTAAAGATATTGTAAGCCATGTCAGTATTCGATGGCTTATGAGCAACACGTAAACATCCAGCATGCATATCCTGGAAAATAGAGTATGACTGCCATGAAGGTGATGTTAAACATATTTAAAAACGCACGCCATACACGTAAATTCCCACACTTCAAGTTGAAGTAGAAGCTGAGGCCCGTTTCTCACACGTTAGGGTAGGCGAGGGTTTTGGGAGATACGCTAGGTAAGAGCGTTCCTTTGTTCCATCTCGTGGCAAGCGTGGCTAGATGTTCGCTAGGTAAGGGTTACGTACTTTCTCTTGACGACTGATAACTGGGTACATGTATTAAGTGCATTTTTGGCTCGAGAGAAGTGAGATTTGCAGAAGCAGTTTTAGGCAATTTAGACCCGTTTTTATATATGTGTTAGTGTCCTTAGTTATGTCTAAATTTGTATTCAGCTGCGTTTTTTAAATCCCCTGTGGGCGGAGTGGTCAGCGACAGGGACACCCCCTTAGATTATGTGCACGAATGCATTGATATGTGTACTTATTTGCCTTTTCCTTCTTTTCCCCTGTTGAAGTATTGTATGTTTTGAAACGGTCATAGCCCTGATATAACTACGCAGTCGGCTGGGTTTTCAACAAACAAACAAACAAACAAAAAGGGCAGGTAAGAATAAGAGAACCTTTCTAGCAAGGTGGAGATGACGGTCGTGCCTTTGTGTTTGATGACGCCACCGTCGTCTGTTGTGAAATAAGCGCTGTACATTGGCTGAAATCTACTTCCGCCACTCGTCCATTTTATAGCACACTTTTTTCCCGCCCTCGTCACTCGCTATCTCGCCAATTACGCGCCACTGGAGTCCCCAAACGAAAAATACAAGCGCACGAAAACAACCAGCTCTGCTTTCGTTGTGCATACTCATAATAACAATAATCGCTTAATAATCGAATCAGGCGATTTTGGCGTGACCAGTACTAGTGCAAAGGTCACTATAGTGGTCCTCTTTCACTGACAGCTTCTGTATGTACTACTAATCAACACAGAAAGCCTTGACATCAACTGACCCTCGTCCCCACCTTCCCACCTGAAGCAACAACAGACACCAAGGTCACTGTAGTAGGGCATGAAGAGGACGTAGGGAAGTTTTCATAATGCTATTATCTGATCGATAAGGATAATGAGAGCCTTGCTGCTTGACGCCAGGATACGTTATGAAAGGACGTGTAGAGTACTGCTTTGTCACGCAGGTTCAGTCCAAAAACGAACCTACATGTCATCAACGTTGTTATCTTCTTTCCCGTGAATTAGCACACTGTCGTGAGACTGTCAAGGATTCCGTGGCTGTTTATGCCTTGTCCTTCTCGTGATCTCAGTGGGTTTTTTTGTTTTTGTTTTGTTTTTTGTAGTTGTTGGTTTTGGTGTGAGGGTCTTATATGTTTTTTGTTTGTTTTTTGTTTGTTTGTTTTGTTTGTTTTTGTAGTTGTTGGATTTGGTATGGGGGTCTGTATGTTTTGTTTTTTTGTAGTTGTTGGATTTGGTATGGGGGTCTGTATGTTTTGTTTTTTTTGTAGTTGTTGGATTTGGTATGGGGGTCTGTATGTTTTGTTTTTTTGTAATTGTTGGATTTGGTATGGGGGTCTGTATGTTTTGTTTTTTTTGTAATTGTTGGATTTGGTATGGGGGTCTGTATGTTTTGTTTTTTGTAATTGTTGGATTTGGTATGGGGGTCTGTATGGTTTTGTTTTTTTGTAATTGTTGGATTTGGTATGGGGGTCTGTATGTTGTTGTTTTTTTGTAATTGTTGGATTTGGTATGGGGGTCTGTATGTTGTTGTTTTTTTGTAATTGTTGGATTTGGTATGGGGGTCTGTATGTTGTTGTTTTTTTGTAGTTGTTGGATTTGGTATGGGGGTCTGTATGTTGTTGTTTTTTTGTAGTTGTTGGATTTGGTATGGGGGTCTGTATGTTGTTTTTTGTTTTGTAGTTGGATTTGGTATGGGGGTCTGTATGTTGTTGTTTTTTTTGTAGTTGTTGGATTTGGTATGGGGGTCTGTATTGTTGTTTTTTTGTAGTTGTTGGATTTGGTATGGGGGTCTGTATGTTGTTGTTTTTTTGTAGTTGTTGGATTTGGTATGGGGGTCTGTATGTTTTGTTTTTTTGTAGTTGTTGATTTGGTATGGGGGTCTGTATGTTGTTGTTTTTTTGTAGTTGTTGGATTTGGTATGGGGGTCTGTATGTTGTTGTTTTTTTTGTAGTTGTTGGATTTGGTATGGGGGTCTGTATGTTGTTGTTTTTTTGTAATTGTTGGATTTGGTATGGGGGTCTGTATGTTGTTGTTGTTTTTTTTGTAGTTGTTGGATTTGGTATGGGGGTCTGTATGTTGTTGTTTTTTTTGTAGTTGTTGGATTTGGTATGGGGGTCTGTATGGTTGTTGTTTTTTTTGTAGTTGTTGGATTTGGTATGGGGGTCTGTATGTTTGTTGTTTTTTTTGTAGTTGTTGGATTTGGTATGGGGGTCTGTATGTTTTGTTTTTTTGTAGTTGTTGGATTTGGTATGGGGGTCTGTATGTTGTTGTTGTTTTTGTAGTTGTTGGATTTGGTATGGGGGTCTGTATGTTGTTGTTTTTTGTAGTTGTTGGATTTGGTATGGGGTCTGTATGTTTTTGTTTTTTTGTAGTTGTTGGATTTGGTATGGGGGTCTGTATGGGTTTTGTTTTGTTTTTTTGTAGTTGTTGGATTTGGTATGGGGGTCTGTATGTTGTTGTTTTTTTGTAGTTGTTGGATTTGGTATGGGGGTCTGTATGTTTTTAATTTGTTTGTTTTTGTAGTTGTTAGTTTTTGTATGGGGTCTTTATTTTTTAATTTAATTTGTTTCTTGTAGTTGTTGACACCTGTCAATTACATGTAACCAAGATTACTCCAGTGGTAGACTAATAAAATACAGTATAACATATAGACTAGGTAAAACATAGCCAAGGTAGGGCCTCAGGACCTGGCCAGCTCTTCGGTTTATGTATAGGCTTAAGGATTGTGCCATGATCACCATGCACATGGCACCTGTGACGTTAGTGCACATGGAATTCGTTCCGAGCGCGTAGACGTCATCTTGAGAAAACTGAAACTGAAACTTTTGTATTTGTTGGTTTTGGGGGGTGGGGTGTGGTGGGGGGGGGGTTGTTCTTGTTTTGTTTTGTTTTTTGTAGTTGTTGGTTTTGGTATGGAGGTATTTTTGTTTTTGCTGTTTTGTTTATTTTATTTAATTGGGGGGGGGGGGGTACTTTCTTTTTTTTCAAACTAAATTTAGGTTGATGTCTTTAATATGAGGTGGACATGGAGGTTGTTGGAGGGATAAGTGCTGGAAGTTCGTTGCTCTGTCGATTATTGTCCTACATCCAGTGAATTTGTTTCTTTGTTGTCCTTAATGTGGGCCTAACGGCAAAAACGTATGCCTGTCTTGTTTTTTTAAAAAAAATACGGGTTTTTATTCTATGCACATGTATTCTTGATTTGCTGCCGGCAAGCTAACAACTAGCACCTGGAGAAACCCAGTCCCTGTGGGTCGCCTGCTAGCGGTTTGACAAACTCCAGCAATCCAAAAACCCAGACCTCAAAGAGCATTGATGGTGTTAAAGACAAGCAAAAGAACTGTAATTGTAAACTAGCTAGAGGTAAGGCCTGGACACAGCCATCGAAAGTCACGCGACAAGGTGAAATTGAAACGAAGAAACAAGAAGAAAAAAAAACATGCAAAGAAAGAAACAAACAAACACCCAGGAGACAGAAAGACTCAGCTGAAACTATCGGGTGGAAAAGTTTGGAGATGGCCGTAGGAAGTCACGCGACTGTATGGAATTGAAACAAACAAACAAACAACAAACAAAGAACAGACAAACAACAGACAAACAAACAAAGAAACAGGTATGAAGTTTTCTAGAGACGATTGAAGGCAAAAACAAAAGGATAGAGTGCGATGGTCGTATGGTCAGAACACTGGTCTTCCAACGGAAATGTCTGGAATCCGAACCAAGTGCGACCGCTTCGCGTTCAAGTAAACTCATCATCATCACCATCAGGTGTCTTGCCGCATGGCGTTGGCGATTATGGACTTCCATCTGTCTCTATCTCTTGTTGCCTCAAGCATCTCTCCACCTCCCTTTGTCTACAGCCACTCTGCAAGTCCGTCTAGTATCTTTCCCTGGGTCTACCCGGTGCTCTCCTTCCCTCCAGCTTTCCCGTTGTGACTAGGTGTTCCAATTCCCCTTTCCTCATAAAATGGCCATAGAAATGTTGCCTGCTTTTCCTAATCTTCCTTATGAATGATCTACTTGTGTCTCCTCCATCAAGACAAGTAAACTCCTAGGAACCAGAAAGACACCAAAATAGAATCACAGAACGTGTATTCACTACAACCAGACAAGACAGGCTCAAATTTTTGGCCAACTGGTCTTTGCCAAACGTAAGCGTAAGATCACAAACGAACAAACACCAAATACGAAAATGAGGTCCTTTTCCCCCACTGGACGAAGCAGCAGGGAAGTTTTAATCATTTTTTTCCCCCCTAATTTTCGTATTTGTTGTTGTTCGTTTGTGATCTTACGTTTACGCTTGACAAATGCCATTTGGCCGAAAATTTGCACCTGTCTTGTCTGGTTGTATTAATTACGCGTGCTGATTATATTTTCGTATGTGTATTGTGTGTGTTTTTTTTTTTTTGGTTTCTGAAATATCTGGGCTCGAAATTTCTTGGGTACCTCCTGGTTGGTAGAGGATTGACTTTTTGTCTGTGATTTCCCAGGTCAACATATATAGACATCTCTTGGTGCCTAAACCCCCTTCGTGTCTTTACGCACGCAAAATATGTAATTCGCTTGTTAGGATTCTGTGTAAGTCTTTTCGGTGTTTAGGATGGCCTATGGATACACAAGAGTATCCAGTATGCACACGGAGTATAACTGCCTTAATGACGAGGTTAAACAGTAAAAAGAAAAAACGTACTTTACAGATGAAGGCTATCATGGGATGTTCCAGTGCATTTGGGAGTTGTAACCCACGAACGAAAAAATAAAATCAGCGAAGAAAACAAAGAGAAGTTAATTACATTGATTTTGGATAGATTACTACTGTTGTGATATGAGATTTAAAAAAAGACGGTTGGTCAGTCTCACTATATTCATTTTCGGAATTTTGGGGGTTTTGTTTGCTTGTTTGTTTGTTTGTTTGTTTGTTTGTTTGTTTGTTTGTTTGTTTTTGTGTGTATACACATAATTTTCATCTTACAGTTGAATCGATTTTTTTATAAACTCAAGCGCCATGAACATAATGACGGTAAAAGCCTTGACCTGAGTTGAAGCCCTTGACCCCACCCTACTTCACCCATCCGACTTGTTACCGCTCAACTGCAGAAGAAGAAAAAATATACCCAGACAAGCTGAGGTCACTTTATCTGGTTCGAAATGGGACATGGATTTTCCATAATGCTCTCGTAAGATCGATAGGGATGATGACAGCTTTGTGGACGCCAAGATACATTATGGAAGGGAAGCGTTAGACTACAGGCCTGTCACGCCGTCTCGGCCCCTTAAACTGGGAATCCCTTTAACACCACCGTTGTAATCTCCCTTGTCGTGAATCATCACGTCCTCGTGAAGACTGTCTGAGTGTCTGTGGCCCTTCATGACCTGATGTCATAGTGACATCAGAGTCGGTTTCTTCTGCCACTTTCCTACGTGAGTAAAACTTCACGTCGGGATCGGGATTTGTTGTGTCGATTTGTGGAGGGAGTGAGAGTAGGAAGACAAGGAGGAGGGTAGGAACGGGATGATAGTTCGGTGGGAGGACGTAGTGGCGTAGAGGCGCACCTGGTCTGATTGACTTTGGGTTTCCAGTAAGGCCTTGAAAGCCTGTCTGTACTGCCAATGTGCTGAGCGGACGACAGCGGTCTGTTTTAACTGGCTCACTCCACCGCCAACCATGCTGCCCAAAATCCCTTCTCTTCTCGAATTTTGGCTTGAGAATTTAAGATCCAAAACAAGTGTGACTGCCCGCGCCCAAGCAAACAGGAATCAGAAGAACAAGAAAACCAATATAAGCGCGTATCCAACAAAACAAGCGCAACTTTTGGCCAACTAGCCTTTGTCAAGCGCGAACGCACGGTCACAAACAGATCACAAACACCAAACAATGGATAATAAAAACGGGACTAAAAACTTCCTGCCGCCTCGTCCAGTGGGTAAGAAATGGTTTGTAACCTGTTACATGTCGGTCTGCGTAGTTGTAACCTGTTACCTGTCGGCGACATCATTCTTGATGGCAGCCGCTGATGCATGCCCCGTCAGCTGTCTCCATCCCCTTCTGTCCACAGTCCTTCTGTAGATTTCACCTTTCGGCAACTTCGTCCACTTAGCTACGTTCTCTACATAGGAAGTCGGTGGTCTTCCTTGTCGTCTCTTGCCCTCCACTTTGCCCTGGTTTGGTTTGGTTTACCCATGAGGCGTAGGCTCAACGATGGCAGAAATTGGTCGGTCACTCCAGGGTAGCTGCCGTGCTGGGGAAGGGACGGTGGATGGCCATTCTTATGGCGTCCATCCGCCTGCAACCGTCCCGCATGAATCCAGACGGTGTACTTTTACGGACTGACTTACGTACGGCCACCCTTCCCCTGGCCAAGTTAATGGAGCTCAGGATTACGTGATCGTGAATATGAAGAGGATGAAACTGGGAATGAAGGTGGGACCACACTTCGTCTCATCCTTCCCATCCTTGACCTGTCCGACATGGGTAATCCTATCAGGGGCATCAGTCTGAGCTCTCAAGTAATGTCCAGTTTACTCCCTTGCTTATTAGGACTATGACTAGTTAAGAAACAAAGCTTACCAACCAGCAGCCCCTGTGGGCATAGCTCAAGGGATCACTGGGACGTCAAGCCTCATGACCTCGACAAGGTGGTGGTCCCCTCTGGGAGGTTGTGGAAATTTCAACTTTGTCCAAAAAGGATTCGTGCAGATCCATAAGCTTTCCACCAAAATCCGGAAGCAGTTACTCTTCCAGCCTCCTTGACCCTGCGCAAAATCTTTTTGTTAATTGTTTTTAGGATCATTGCACTCAGGGAGGTTACCTAAGTGCTCACCTTGTTTTTATTTCGTCCCATTTTCTACGCCACTTTAAAGGCCACAGCAGCTGAAACAGTTTTTATTATGCGATGATGATGATGTCGATGTGGATGATAATCATGACGCTATAGAGCTCCATCTAGGATTGAGACTGCGTGACAGGGTTGTACTCTACGCTTACTATCATAATACAACCTGGCGTCAACCAGGTCCGAGAGATACGAACACCTGTGGTGTTGGTCAGAAGATTTAAGCAACACCCTCAGTGACGCATCCGCGAAGTGGATGAGACTCGACTGTGTGGTTCCAGTCTTCTCAATGAGCCCATAGTACGCCCAACTCTGGGTAGGAGCCGGTTAGAGCCGAAAATTCCCACAGTAATTTTTGAAGGCACTGATGGGGATTCGAACCCACAACCTTCCAGTCGGTAGTCCGTTGTATTAACCATTACACCACGGCGACTGGTCTGCGCAAAATCTTATGCGCTGGTAAGATTTTGAAATCAGGAGGGGAACGGGACTCTCTAAGACACTTTATTCATCATCATCAGTTGCCTTGCCGCATGGCGTTGGCGATTATGGACTTCCAGCTGTCTCTATCTCTTGTTGCCTCAAGCATCTCTTCCACCCTCCTTGTCCCCAGCCCCTCTGTAAGTCCGTCTAGTATCTTCTCCTGGGTCTACCTGGTGCTCTCCTTCCCTTCAGCTTTCCCGTTGTGACCAGGTGTTCCAATTCCCCTTTCCTCATAAAATGGCCTATAAATGTTGCCTGTCTTTTCCTAATCTTCCTTATGAATGATCTTCTTGTCTGCCTCCATCAAGACTGTCTCGTTTGTTTTCTTTGCTGTCCATGGAACTCTCAACATCCTTCTCAGAAACCACATCTCGGCTGCTTCAATCTTGCTCTGGCTTTGCTTGTTCACTGTCCACGCCTGGCAACCGTACAACAGTATTGGTTCTTATAACATTCAAGAACTTCTTCCTGATGTTAAATTGATGGCATTTGTTGGTAAGAATGCTTTTCATCTTCTTGAATGTTGTTTTGGCTTGGCCGAT
>JAPXFY010000022.1:60965858-60998358 GCA_030674185.1 Monoplex corrugatus
ATTAAAGACCTTTTTGAGGATGACAGAAACGAAGAACACATTATAAAAAAGAACTTTGAAGGACCACCCATAATGAAAGATGAAGTTAGAGCGGCACTGAAAAAGATGAAACCGGGAAAAGCCCCAGGACCAGACAACATTACTACAGAGATGATTGAAGCCCTGGAGGAATTTGGCATAGAAAAAAATAACAGTCCTCCTAATTGAAATTTACGACACTGGAAAAATCCCCGAAGATATGTCAAAATCAATTTTCATTGCACTTCCAAAGAAGACAGGGGCTATAGAATGCGAACTCCATCGCACAATCAGGTTTGATGAGCAATGTAAAAAAAATCCTGTTAAGAATAATCATGATGAGGACAAGGAATAGAATCAAAAGAGAAATAGCAGAAGAACAGTGTGGATTTGTGGAAGGGAAAGGAACTATTAATGCCATATACATCCTAAGAACTATCATAGAAAGGTCAAATGAGATGAATAAGGATTTGTATTTATGCTTTGTTGACTACACCAAGGCTTTCGATCGGGTAAGACATGATGAATTGATCAACCAACCGGAGAGACTCAATGTTGATGGAAAAGATCTACGAATAATCAGAAATATGTACTGGGAACAAACAGCTGCAATGAGAATAGAAAACAATGTAAGCTCTTTCCAAAATATCAAAAGAGGAGTCAGACAGGGTTGTGTTTTGTCACCAGATCTGTTTTCACTTTACAGCGAAAACGTCATGAGAAACCTAGAAGAAGACCCTGGATTAAAGGTTGGAGGGAAAATGATAAACAACATTCGATATGCAGATGACACCGTGCTAATTGCAGAAAGTGAAAGAGACCTACAAAACCTTGTGAATATACTAGAAATAGAGAGCAAAGGTAAGGGGCTGGAACTAAACAGCAGGAAGATTGAAGTCATGGTGATCAGTAAAAACCATGAAATCCCCTCATGCAAAATAACAGCAAATGGCACAACCTTGACACAGGTTGATAAATTAAATACCTGGGAACGATCATTTCATCAGACGCAATGCACATCAGAAATAGCCGGCAGAATCGGCCAAGCCAAAACAGCATTCAAGAAGATGACAAGCATTCTTACCAACAAATGCCTATCAATTAACATCAGGAAGAGAGTTCTTGAATGTTATATAGAACCAATACTGTTGTACGGATGCGAGGCGTGGACAGTCAACAAACAAAGCCAGAACAAAATTGAGGCAGCCGAGATGTGGTTTCTAGAAAGATGTTGAGGTTTCCATGGACAGCAAAGAAAACAAACGAGACAGTCTTGATGGAGGCGACACAAGTAGATCACTCATAAGGAAGATTAGGAAAAGACACGCAACATTTATAGGCCATTTTATGAGGAAGGGGGATTTGGAGCACCTGGTCACAACGGGAAAGCTGGAGGGAAAGAGAGCACCGGGTAGACCCAGGGAGAAAATGCTGGACGGACTTGCAGAGGAGGACGGGGGAGATGCTAGGGGCAACGAGAGATAGAGGCAGATGGAAGTCCATGATCGCCAACGCCATGCGGCAGGGCACCTGATGATGATGATGATATATATATATATATATGGGTGTATGTGTATGTCTTTATGTATATAGCTAGATAGAGAGAGAGAGAGAGATAGATAGACAGTAACACCACACACGCGACGCGCACGTACGCACGCGCGCACGTATACACACAACAAAAAAACAACCAACGTACACACACAGACACATACGAGCATACTTAGACACACACACACACACAAATAACACACACACACACACACACACACACACACACACAAACACACACACACACCACACAACCACAACAACACAACAAACACACAAACACACACACATACACACACTCACAAACACACATACACACACACACACACACACAACACACACACACGCACACACCACACACACACACACACACACACACACACACACACACACACACCACACACACACACACACACACACACACACACACACACACACACCACACACACAACACACACACACACACACACAATCACCTTGCTCCTCCACCAGGCGGCTAAATGGCTAGCCAGTGAATATTTATGTCTGGCTGCCTAGCAACCAGCAGGACAGCTGAGGTCCCCTTGGGGCGACAGGAACATTATTTGCCCTGCTCCAGTGGTGGGGCAAACTGGGGTGAATTAAATCATGTAGGATCTGTGTCCCTCGACTGTGTGTGTGTGTGTGTGTGTGTGTGTGTGTGTGTGTGTGTGTGTGTGTGTGTGTGTGTGTGTGTGTGTGTGTGTGTGTGTGTGTGTGTGTGTGTTTTGTGTGTGTTTTTGTGTGTGTTTGAATGTGTTGTTGTGTATGTGTTTGTGTGTGTGTGTGTATGAGTGTGTGTGTCTATGTATGTGTGTAAGTGTGTGTGTGGGTGTGATGGTGTGTGTATACGTGTGTGTATGTGTGTGTGTGTTCAATTTCATTTAATGTCTATCCTCATAATGTGATATAAGACGATGATGGAAAGAGGAGAGGGGAAAGGTTAGAGGAATAAGAACTATAAGCGTACATAAACATTAATCAAATTGTCAAAGTATAACTGACAACGTAATAAGAAACTTGAAAATGAAATCTAAATAAACATTATCATTTTATAAAAAAAAAGACTTCTAGTTTAACTGGATTTCTCATAAACAATAACGTTTGTAAATGAACAGATATTTCTAGACAACAACTGTGTCAATGCATTAACTATAACAATGAACCGATTGGGCTTTTCAATAATGAAGTATGTGTATCTATGTATGTGTGTGCGTGCGTGCGTGTGAGTGTCTATGTATGTGTGTGCGTGCGTGTTTGTGTATGTGAGCATGTGTGTCTATGTATATATGTGTTTGTTCGTTCGTTCCTTGATTTAACGTCTTTTCACTATGAGTGATATTATGCGTTTGTGTGTGTGTGTGGGTGTGTATTAATGTGTGCTGTGTGTGTTAGTGTGTATGTTTACTAATCAAGGTTGTTGTGTGTTGGGACAGGCTGTTGTTCAAAATGTGGAGTGGACACGTTCAACTGTAACAAGCAACCTCTGTGGCTGTGCAAAATATGTGCGGAAACCAGGGAGGTAAGAATCAGACAGTGTGTCTGTACATGTAAAGTATGGATGTTCTGTGTCGTGTAAATGTGTTGTGGTGAACTTTTTGTGCTGCTATTTTTCTTTAAAGTCCAGCCGACCAGTAGAGACATACCGGGGTTATAACCGTTTCAAAACACACAATACTTCAACAGGAAATAAAAGCAACCAAAGGACATAACTCTTGAGAGTCACGTAGGAATTATCTCCCATGTTGTGAAACTTCTCAAATATAACATGGTTATGTCCTTTGGTTGATATTATAAAAATCCTCCGTGCTTCCCTCTTATTTCTTAGGAAATAAAAGGAAAAAGAAAATTAAGTACACATGTCAATACATTTGCGCACATAATCAAAGGAAATGCCCCTGGTGTTTGACCACTCCGTCCAATTTGTCGCACAGGGGATTTACAAATTATACAATAACATAACTAGGGACTCAGAAAATGTTTAAGAATAGGCCTTAATTACCTAAAATTGTTTCCGCATATCTCATTTCTCTACAACCAAAAATGCACTTAATGCATGTACCCAATTATTATCCCTTAATACCCGTATCCAGTTATCAATCCTAAGAGAAAGTACGTAGAACTTTATTTGAACACATACAGGTGAACGGACCAGCAAGGCATAAGATGATAGGAGAAATGACAGAAAATAAAAGAGTACTGCAGAAACAAAGAGAGTGACAGAATGGAAGAAATTTCTAGCACCTAATTTGCAGAAGGTGGGGATACTATTCATACTGAAAGAGTCCCCGGCATCCCCATGGGGAATTGCAGTGAACTACTACGGGTCTGGAATTAGGATGTGGATTAACGATCACTCGAGATAGTAAAAGGAGAACAAAGAGCTTAAGTCAGGGTTGTCTGTACACATTCCTTATCTGACTTACATTTAACAATCTTTGCCAGACTTGTATGCATACAATCTTTGCCAGACTCATATGTTATACAATTTTTACCAGGCTTGTCCATACAAATCTTTGCTAGGCTTATATGTACACATTCTTTTCCAGCCTTATATGTATGCAATCTTTACCAGACTTATATGTACACAATCTTTGCGGGCTTATATGTATACAATCTTTGCCAGACATATATATTATATATATATGTATATACATGTATATATATATATATATATATATATATGTATATATACATATATACATATATATATATATATACAATCTTTGCCAGACTTATATGTATACAATCTTTACCGGGCTTATATGTATACAATCTTTGCCAGACATATGTATTATATATATATATGTATATATATATATATGTATATATACATATATACATATATATATATATATATATATATATATATATATACAATCTTTGCCAGACTTATATGTACACAGTCTTTGCCAGATTTTTATGTATACAGTCTTTGCCAGGCTTATATGTATACAGTCTTTGCCAGACTTTTATGTATACAATCTTTGCCAGGCTTATATGTATACAATCTTTGCCAGGCTTATATGTATACAGTCTTTGCCAGACTTTTATGTATACAATCTTTGCAGGCTTATATGTATACAGTCTTTGCCAGACTTTTATGTATACAATCTTTGCCAGGCTTATATGTACACAGTCTTTGCCAGACTTTTATGTATACAGTCTTTGCCAGACTTATATGTATACAATCTTTGCCAGGCTTATATGTATACAATCTTTGCCAGACTTATATGTATACAATCTTTGCCAGACTTTTATGTATGCAGTCTTTGCCAGACTTTTATGTATACAGTCTTTGCCAGACTTATATGTATACAATCTTTGCCAGGCTTATATGTATACAATCTTTGCCAGACTTATATGTATACAATCTTTGCCAGACTTATATGTATACAATCTTTGCCAGACTTATATGTATACAATCTTTGCCAGGCTTATATGTATACAATCTTTGCCAGGCTTATATGTATACAATCTTTGCCAGGCTTATATGTATACAATCTTTGCCAGACTTATATGTATACAATCTTTGCCAGGCTTATATGTATACAGTCTTTGCCAGACTTATATGTATACAATCTTTGCCAGACTTATATGTATACAATCTTTGCCAGGCTTATATGTATACAATCTTTGCCAGGCTTATATGTATACAATCTTTGCCAGGCTTATATGTATACAATCTTTGCCAGGCTTATATGTATACAGTCTTTGCCAGACTTATATGTATACAATCTTTGCCAGGCTTATATGTATACAATCTTTGCCAGGCTTATATGTATACAATCTTTGCCAGGCTTATATGTATACAGTCTTTGCCAGACTTATATGTATACAATCTTTGCCAGGCTTATATGTATACAGTCTTTGCCAGACTTATATGTACACAGTCTTTGCCAGACTTATATGTATACAAATTTCGCCAGACTTGTCTGTATATAATCTTAGCCAGGCTTGTCTGTATACAATCTTTGCCAGACTTATATGTACACAGTCTTTGTCAGACTTATATGTATACAAATTTCGCCAGACTTGTATGTATAATAATCTCTTAGCCAGGCTTGTCTGTATACAATCTTTGCCAGACTTATATGTACACAGTCTTTGTCCAGACTTATATGTATACAAATTTCGCCAGACTTGTCTGTATATAATCTTAGCCAGGCTTGTCTGTATACAATCTTTACCAGACTCATATATATACAATCTTTGCCAGGCTTCTGTATACACAATTCCTGTACCCCCACTGACTTACCGGTGCTAGAGCTGAACATTAAACCAAAGTAATCATGTGTAAGAAGAAACGTCGCAGACGAGCAGTAGACAAGAACTAAAGAGATATGTTGAAGTTCCAGTATCAGTTTTCTCAAGATGACGTCTCTGTGATAGTAATAAATACCGTATGCAATGACGCCACAGATGCCATAGTTTCTAAAAATGACGTCTCTGTGATAGTAATAAATACCGTATGCAATGACGCCACAGATGCCATAGTTTCTAAAAATGACGTCTCTGTGATAGTAATAAATACCGTATGCAATGACGCCACAGATGCCATAGTTTCAAAAATGACGTCTCTGTGATAGTAATAAATACCGTATGCAATGACGCCACAGATGCCATAGTTTCTAAAAAAAATGACGTCTCCGGGCTAGTAATAAATTCCGTATGTAATAACGCCTCAGATGCCATAGTTTCTCAAGATGACGTCTCTGTGATAGTTATAAATTCTGTATGCAATAGCTCCACAGATGCCATAGTTTCTAAAAAAAAAAATATTAAAAAAGATGACGTCTCCGCGCTAGTAATAAATTCCGTATGCAATACCTCCACAGACGCCATAGTTTCTAAACAAAATTGATGCCTCCGCACTGGTAATAAATTCCGTATGTAATAACGCCACAAATACCATAGCTTCTCAAGATGACGTCTCCGGGCTAGTAATAAATTCCGTATGTAATAACGCCACAAATACCATAGTTTCTCAAGATGACGTCTCCGCACTGGTAATAAATTCCGTATGTAATAACGCCACAAATACCATAGTTTCTCAAGATGACGTCTCCGGGCTAGTAATAAATTCCGCATGCAGTAGCTCCACAGAAGCCATAGTTTCTAAAAAAAAAAATTGACGTCTCGGCGTTAGTAATAAATTCCGTATGCAGTAGCTCCACAGAAGCCATAGTTTCTAAAAAAAAAATTGACGTCTCTGGGCTAGTAATAAATTCCGTATGTAATAACGCCACAGATGCCATAGTTTCTCAAGATGACGTCTCCGCGCTGGTAATAAATTCCGTATGCAATAGCTCCACAGATGCCATAGTTTCTAAAAAAAAAAAAAAATGACGTCTCCGGGCTAGTAATAAATTCCGTATGTAATAACGCCACAGATGCCATAGTTTCTCAAGATGACGTCTCCGCGCTGGTAATAAATTCCGTATGCACTGACGCCGAGGATACCACGTGATGGATAAGACCCAAAATGATCGTGGCATTAGCCCTGGCATAAAGATATTAGAGAGATAAGTTTATTTTCCAGGTAAGTCCCCTTAAAGCCCAGTTAGACTTCTTGCCTTTCTGAAGTCTTGGGAAAAATAGAAGAAGAAGGAGCGATTCATTGAATGATCGGTTGTTTGTTGATAGATAGGTAGGTTGTGTGTGTGTGTGTGTTTGTGTGTGTGTGTGTGTGTGTGTGTGTGTGTGTGTGTGTGTGTATGTGTTAGTGTGTGTTAGTGTGTGTGTGTGTGTTAGTGTGTGTTAGTGTGTGTGTGTTGTCTGTGTGTGTGTGTTAGTGTGTGTATGTATGTGTGTGTGTGTTGCTGTTATAATATGTTTCTTTCTTCTTCTTTTTCTTTTGCAAAAGGGTAAAGGCACAGTAATGGGAAATTTCAGAAGACAAATCGGTCATCGTGAATTATTAACGAGTGAGACCGAGAAAAAAAGAGAGAGAGAGAGAAAGAGAGAGAGAGAGACAGACAGACAGAAGACAGACAGATAGACAGACAGACAGACGGATAGACAGACAGAGACAGACAGACAGAATTATAGATCTGGCCTGAGAACGTTCACCTATGTGGTTTATTTCTCTACGAAATAGCTAAGTTTGGATGACCCTTCATTGGCATTCAGCGCCTTCCACAGTTCGTGATTACATTGCATAAAACGAAAAACGCAACAAACAAACAAGCAAAACACACACACACACACACACACACACACACACACACACACACACATACACACACACACACACACACACACACACACACACACACACACACACACACACACACACACACACACACACTGGAGTTATTCCATAGGAGGGAGATACACCAAAAGGCTTAGACCGGATGAGGTGAATATAATACATTCTGTATTGTATAAAAAGTTGTGATTATGCAGAATATTTGCATATTATATAGAAGAATGTGATGTGGAAAAATGTCTCTCTACTTTATTCATATATTTTACTGTGGGATGTAACATAAATGCAGACTTTTATATCTCCTGTATCAGGGTGGGTTTTTTTTTATGAATCTTTCTTTTGGAAATATGAAGATTGTTACATATCGATCGGACAGAGGTGGGTGTCTGTATGTGTGTGTGTGTCTCTGTCTCTGTCCCCCCCCCCCCTCTGTCTGTGTATCTCTCTCAGTTTCTCTCTCTCTCTGTCTCTGTCTCTCTCTCTCTCTTTGTCTGTCTGTCTTTCTCCCCCTCCTCCCCCCTCCCTCTCTCTCTCTGTTGTCTGTATGTGTGTATGTTGCTCTCTCTCTCTCTTTGTCTCTCTGTCTTTCTCCCCCTCCCTCCCTCTCTCTCTCTCTCTCTCTCTCTGTTGTCTGTATGTGTGTTGCTCTCTCTCTTTGTCTCTCTGTCTTTCTCCCCCTCCCTCCCTCCCTCTCTCTCTCTCTCTCTCTGTTGTCTGTATGTGTGTTGCTCTCTCTTTGTCTCTCTGTCTTTTCTCCCCCTCCCTCCCTCCCTCTCTCTCTCTCTCTCTCTCTGCTGTCTGTATGTGTGTTGCTCTCTCTCTCTTTGTCTCTCTGTCTTTCTCCCCCTTCTTCCCTCCCTCCCTCTCTCTCTCTCTCTCTCTCTCTCTCTCTCTGTTGTCTGTATGTGTGTTGCTCTCTCTCTTTCTGTGACGTGTGTTGATAGTAAACAGCGTGCGGATAGCAGCACGGCATGATATTCGTTTAAATGATAACTGATTGCTGTTCACTGTGAAATGTATATATACTGCAGTCAGTTGAGAATCAGACAGCGAGGAGTAAAGACGTAGAAGCATTGCCCTGTCTTCCGAGTTGGCTGTAGAAAGAACGAAACATGGTGTCAGAATCGTGATTACGAACTCCAACAAAAATCCAGAATATTGAAGACTAAAGTTCAACCATGGAAGATGAACAAGATGAGAGAAGAGCCAGTCGACGACATGCCAAGATTCCCTTGCCTCCTAAACTTGATGTGAATGGAGGAAACCTGCAGAGCAGCTGGAGGAAATTCAAGAGGCTTTGGGACAGCTATGAAATTGTGACAACACAGACAGAAGAAGACTCAACATACAGAACAGCAGTTTTTCTTTCTTGCATCGGGCTGGATGCTATGGACATCTATGAAGGATTGGCATTTGCTAATGAAGCTGAAAGAAATGACATTGACACTGTTCTCCAGAAATTCGAAGAATACTGTGTGGGTTCAACCAATGAAACTTACGAAGCATTCAGATTCAACTGCAGACATCAAGCAGCAGGAGAATCTATCTTCAAAGAAAAGAAGACTGCAAAGCAGTATAGCAAAGGAAACAAACCAGAGTACAGTGAGAAATGCGGACATTGTGGTGGAAAGTACCCAAGAGCAAAAGAGAAATGTCCAGCATTTGGAAGAAAATGCAAAGCTTGTGGAGGAAATAATCACTTTGCTTCATGCTGCAGAACACCCAAGAAAAATCAAAAGAAAACAAGAGTTCGGCGCTTCGAAGAAGAAGAGACTGACACTGAAAGCGATAATGAAATCCTCGGGATCGAAGACAAAACCAGAAAAAAGGAGAGAAACATACGAGCAAAAATGCTGATAAATGAGATGCCGGTAAGATTTCTTCTTGACACAGGTGCAACAACAAACGTGATGTCTGAGAGCCTGTACAGAGAAGTCACAGGAGATGAAAGAAAGTCTGACCTGCAAGAGACGAAGAAGAAGCTGGTGATGTTCAACGGAACAGAAATGAAGCCTGTAGGGGAGATAGTGCTGCGAGTGAAAAACCCCAAGAACAGAAGGAAATACAAAGTCAACTTCGCGATCACCAAAACGGACTGTAAGCCAGTACTGGGACTGAAAGCTGTACAGCACATGCAATTGTTGACGATCAATGAAGAGAACATTGCAACGATAGCGGCGAATCAGAAAGAGGAGGAAAATGCAAAAGATATGCTCACAAAGTACAACGATGTCTTTGAAGGAGAAGGAAAACTAGAAGGGAAATTACACCTAGAAACAGACCCCAGTATCACTCCAGTGAAGATGCCTTGCAGAAAGTGGCCGATAGCAGTGCAAGAGAAAGTGAAGGACGAGCTGAAGAGGTTGAAAAAACTGGACGTGGTCACTAAAGTAGACACGCCAACGGAGTGGATAAGCAGTTTGGTCGTAACAACAAAGAGCAATGGGAAAGTCAGACTGTGCATCGACCCTAAGCCACTGAACAAAGCCTCAGGAGAAACGAGTACCCCATGCCAACATTGATGACGTACTGCCTCTCCTCCAAGATGCAAAATACTTCACACACCTGGACGCGAAAAACGGGTTTTGGCACGTTGAACTGGACGAAGACAGCAGCTACCTGACAACATTTGAGACGCCTTTTGGCAAATACCGATGGAAACGAATGCCCTTTGGTATTTCACCAGCCCCAGAAGAATTCCAGAGGAGGATTGACATCGCTCTGGCAGGACTGCCAGGCGTGGTGGCGGTTCATGATGACATCTTTGTTTTTGGCAGAGGACCAACTGACGAAGCAGGAGCACAAGTTCATGATACCAACATGAACCGTTTGCTACAACGATGCCGAGAGACTGGAATCAAACTCAACAAGGAGAAGGTTGAGATGAAACGAACAGAGATATCATATTTGGGACACATATTCTCAAGAGAAGGCTTGAAAGCCGACCCAAAGAAATTGGACGCTGTCCAACAACTCCCAGTGCCAGAAGACAAAGCAGCTGTGCAGAGACTACTCGGTGTAGTCGGATACCTTCAGAAATTTGCACCAAACCTGTCTGAGGCAGCAGCACCACTCAGAGAACTGGTAAAAAAAAAAGACGTCCACTTCAGATGGGATGAAGACGTCCACGGAGAAGCCCTGAAGAAAGTGAAGAAGATACTCTCTGAGCCACCGGTACTTCGCTACTTTGACTCTTCAGGAAAGCGTACAACCACCCTTCAGTGTGATGCTTCACAGTTTGGACTTGGAGCTTGTCTCATGCAGGATGGTCAACCGATTCAGTACGCATCACGAGCCTTGACCGAACAGAAAAAAGCTATGCTCAAATAGAAAAGGAGATGTTGGCAATACTCTTCGGTCTGGAAAGGTTTGAGAGATACGTCTATGGAAGAGACATCCTGGTGGAGACCGACCACAAACCACTAGAGACCATTCACAAGAAGAGCCTGCTCTCAGCACCTAAGAGGATTCAGAGGATGCTACTCAGAACGCAGAAGTTCAGGTACACGGTAGTGTACAAGCGTGGATCTGAGATGCACCTGGCTGACACCCTCAGCAGAGCAGTCTGTGGAAAAGCGGAACAGCAAGTCACCCACAAGGAAGCCGTTTTCCTCACAGACCTGGAGAAAACGGACTCATTGCAAGAACTGGCCATCAGCCAAGAGAGATTGAACAGTCTGCAGCAAGCAACTCAGGAAGATGCAACCATGAAAACCCTGAAAGCTGTCATTCTACAAGGCTGGCCAGAGGAGAAACAACAACTTTCATTACAGTTACAACAATATTTTCCTTTCAGGGAGGAACTGTCAGTCCACAACGGACTTGTCTTCAAAAGCCACAGAGTAATTGTACCTGAAAGCGAAAGAGCAGACATCCTTGAGAAACTTCATGCAAGCCACTCAGGAATTCAGAGCTGCATAAGAAGAGCACGTGAGGTAGTCTACTGGCCCAGGATGAACATGGACATTGAAGATTTTGTCAAAACATGCAGCGCCTGTAACACATACCAACGTGGTCAGCAGAAGGAACCACTTATCAGTACAGAGATCCCTGACCTGCCCTGGCAACACATCGCTTGTGACATCTTTGAACATAATGGCAATGAATACCTGGTCACGGTCGATCACTACTCTGATTTCTTTGAGATTGATCGGTTACAAACAAGAGAGTCCAAAGAGGTCATCATCTGTCTGAAGAGACACTTGGCAAGACACGGAATACCAGAATGCCTGACAACAGACTGTGGAACTCAATTCACATCAAACCAGTTTGGAAAGTTCAGAAAAACATATGGGTTTGAACACGTAACAAGCTCACCACACTACCCTCAGTCCAATGGAAAAGCAGAGAGCGCGGTGAAGGCTGCAAAGACGTGCATGAAGAAAGCAGAACACAACAATCAAGATCCCTTCCTCGCTTTACTTGAGCTGAGAAACATCCCGACAGAGACTGTAAACAGTTCGCCTGCTCAGAGACTGTTCGGCAGAAGAACACGAACACAAGTGCCGACGTCAAAGACATTACTCCAACCTACAGTTGTACCAATCAAGAAAGAACTTGAGAAAAGGAAACTGAAGCAAGCGCACTACTACAACAGAAGCGCAGTAGAGCTGACAGAACTGAGTCCGGGACAGATTGTGAAATTCCAACCTCCAGGATCCAAAAAGTGGATCAGCGCCAAAGTAGACCAACAGGTGAACATCCGGTCATACAACATTCGCACAGAGGACGGACGCCAGTACAGAAGGAATCGGCGTCAGCTTCGAGACACAACAGAAATGGAGCTTCAGCAGACAATCAATCCTCAACGACTTGTCCAGAGAAGGATGATTTCTGGAGGACATCAGGAAAGCGACACATCAGGCAAGCAACAGCAAATCATCATTCCATCAAAACAGATGCTGGAAGATAACAAGAAACTGGAACTGGAACAGATGTCAGGACGCCAGCATCGTCTGTCCGTGAGAACTCATCTGATCAGTCACCAGTCATCAAAATGTCTGAGACAACCAGCATCAAGGAGCCAGATGAAGTTATCAAACAAACAAGGACAGGACAACCCGAACCAGTTAGTTCTCCTTACAGAACAAGATCTGGAAGACAAAGCATAAGGCCAGATTTCCTGAAATATGAATGAAACTGAAGACTCTACCACAATCAGATAAACTGAAAGCATTGCGAAATATGGACATGATGATGATGGATAGTATAATGATCAGAGATAAAATGAGGTGAATGAATGATTGGGCCCTGTGCGTGAGAATGAGTGTTTGTTAAGTTAATAGTGTGATTAAGGTAGGAAACACATTTATTTCGTATGGACTGAAAGATAGGAAAAATAATTAATTGATTTTGTTTCCTTAAAGAAAGGGAGATGTGACGTGTGTTGATAGTAAACAGCGTGCGGATAGCAGCACGGCATGATATTCGTTTAAATGATAACTGATTGCTGTTCACTGTGAAATGTATATATACTGCAGTCAGTTGAGAATCAGACAGCGAGGAGTAAAGACGTAGAAGCATTGCCCTGTCTTCCGAGTTGGCTGTAGAAAGAACGAAATATACGGTTCTTGGACCTTTGTTTCTCTGTTTTTCTCCCCCTCCCTCCGTCCCTTCTCTCTCTCTCTCTCTCTCTCTCTCTCTCTCTCTCTCTCTCTCTCTGTGTTGTCTGTATGTGTGTGTGTTGTACATATATATAGATATATAGATATATATATATAGATATACATATATCCAGTAACTGCATTTCTCTTCATAGTTTGCTTGCTTCACTTAATATGCGCGACTTGAATATGATACAACAGCCTTTTTAACTACAAAACATAATCTACCTCTCACACACATGTCTTTTCTTTTGTCTAAAAGCACATATCTGAATAGACTGTGAAAAAAAAAGGCTTTAGAATCTCTTTTCTTTTGTACACTGGCATACCATTTCATTAGTCTTTAGAAATCAGCGTTTTCATAGTACACAGGTCCAAGAACCGTATATTTCAGTTTCAGGTTTAGTTTCTCAAGACGAAGTCTCCGCGCTCGGAACGAATTCCATGTACGCTAACGTTACAGGTGCCATGTGTATGGTGATCAAGGCACAAGCGTTAAGCCAAGCCTGCACATAAACCCATGAAGAACCGTAGAAAAATGGTAAAGGTTGTCCCATAACCTTTGGGGTGTAAGGAAGTCCCCCTTATCATCATCATCATCAGGTGCCCTGCCGCATGACGTTGGCGATCATGGACTTCCATCTGTCTCTGTCTCTTGTTGCCTCAAGCATCTCTTCCACCCTCCTCGTCTTCAGCCACTCTGCAAGTCTGTCTAGTATTTTCTCCCTGGGTCTACCTAGTGCTCTCTTTCCCTCCAGCTTTCCCGTTGTGACCAGGTGTTCCAAATTCCCTTTCCTCATAAAATGGCCTATAAATGTTGCCTGTCTTTTCTTATTCTTCCTTATGAATGATCTACTTGTGTCTGCCTCCATCAAGACTGTCTCGTTTGTTTTCTTTGCTGTCCATGGAATTCTCAACATTCTTCTTAGAAACCACATCTCGGCTGCCTCAATCTTGTTCTGGCTTTGCTTGTTGACTGTCCACGCCTCGCAACCGTATAACAGAAGTCCCCCTCTTTCTCTCCTCTCCTCCCCCCGCCCTGTCCCCTTGGGCTGCAGTCGACGTCTGTGCCTTTCAGGCCCTAGCTTGTGGTGCCCTACAACATGTCCTGGCAGTAGTCCTGATAGCATCCTATCAGTCCAGGGAATCCGACAATAGCATCGGTATTTCACAGTGCTAGTCCTCATAATCATACTCAGTGGTAGGACTTCAACAAAACAAACAAAACCTGATAGCTGCGGGCCCCAGTAGCTCAGATGGTTTGAGCGTCGGATTCACATGCTAATGGTTGGGGGTTCGGGGTTCGAATCCCAGGGTTCGCTACATTAAAACTGGTCTTTTCACTGTTCCATCTGAACATTATTGTTGTTCTGGTGGTGTCGGTATAGGATTAGATAAGTCCCCCCCCCCCTTCCCCCACTTCCCTGAGATGTTGTTGTTAATATTGTTCTTGTTGTTATTAGTCAATATCTCGAACTCAGTCCTAGCCTACAACACACACACAAAAACAAGCCTATTAGCCTCCGACCGTCTTAAAGCTTCAGTAATTCTGGTGGTGTCAGCTTAGTGTTTCATAGTTCCACCCCCACCCCACCCCCATCCACTTCATTCCATTTCAGAACCTTGCCGGTCCATAGAGTTTTGCGCAGTCTCAAGGAGTCTGCCAGATAACTGCTAGCAGATCTGGGTAGAGCGCAAATGGACTTGTCAGAGTGGTTGAATCCATCTTAGACAAACTCGTAACAGCAATTGTCTTGGCAGGGTGGGGGGGGGGGGGGGCTTACATCCTATCAAGGCGGACTGGGCTTTTGGACTGGCAACACAAGAGGCACCGAGGGAAAAAGAGGGAACAGACAAGATCAATAGCAGACTTGTTTCATTTGTTCCTGTTATTTCCTTCTCTTTTTGTAAAAAAAAACTCTGTCTTCTCTCTGCTCTGTCTCTTCTTTGTGTCTCTGTGTCTGTGCTCTGTTGTCTGCTCTGTGTCTGTCTCTGTGTCTGTCTGTCCTGTCTGTCTGTCTCTCTCTGTTCTGTCTGTGTGTGTGTGTGTGTGTGTGTGTGTGTGTTGTGTGTGTGTGTTGTGTGTGTTTTGTGTGTGTGTGTGTTGTGTCTGAGTAAGACAGGTCCAATGGAATCTCTCTCTCTCCCCTCCTTCCCTCTCTCTCCTCCCTCTTTCTTTCTCTCTCTCTCTCTCTCTCTCTTCTGTCGGTCTGTTGTCTCTTCTTCTCTCTCTCTCCTTCTCCCTCCTCCTCTCCTCTCTCTCTCCTCTCTCTCTCTCTCTCTCTTCTCTCTCTCTCTTTCTCTCTCTCATAAAGCATAAAACAGTGTATATTTAAGTGATGCATGTTTATTTCACCCCTTCATGAGGGGCCATGGCCTTTATTGAATAAATCATCTGAATCTCTCTCTCTCTCTCTCTCTCTCTCTGTGTGTGTGTGTGTGTGTGTGTGTGTGTGTGTGTGTGTGTGTGTGTGTGTGTGTGTGTGTGTGTGTGTGTGTGTCCGAGTAAGACATGTCCGGTGGGACCTACAACCACTACTCCTGAGTAATAAAGTATTTTGAAGTTTGAAAGTGAAGTTTGTCTCTGTGTTTCTTGTCTCTTATCCTGTCTGTCTTTCTGTGTGTTGTCTGTCACTGTCTGTCTGTCTGTATGTCTGTCTGTCTGTCTGTCTGTCTTCCCGACTCTTTGTCTTGTCGTCTTTAACTTGTTTTTTTTAAACCTTAATTCTTTTGCAGTATTTAATTGGTATAACGTTATTTCTAACTTCTAATGTATTATTTTGATCTCTGTTATTTTTTGATGAATTTTGTTTATGCTGCATCGGTATATCGGTGTATGAATTTAGACTGCATTAAGATGTATTGATAGCGTAACCCTCCCCTCCCTCCAATCTTTTTTTCTTCAGTTGTCGTCTAAAGTGCAACAAACTTTGTTTAACTTTACTGTTCCCAAATGGAATTAGGATTCTTTTGCTGGTTTGTTTCTTTCTATCTTTCTTTGTTTGCTTGTTTTGTTTTTGTTTGTTTGTTTATTTTTGTTTGTTTATTTGTTTGTTGTTTGTTTGTTTGTTTGTTTGTTTGTTTGTTTGTTTGTTTGTTGTTTGTTTTTTTAGTATACGTTGATTAGCAACGGCAGATATATCGTTTGGCCAATGTGCTAATAGCTTTACCGTTGGAAAATAAAGTTTCATTCATTTTCTCTGTCTCTCTCTGTGCCTCTGTCTCTCTCTCTCTGTCTCTCTCTGTCTGTGTATGTGTGTCTCTCTCTCTTTCTCTATGTCTCTCTGTCTTTCTGTCTGTCTGTCTGTCTCTCCTCTCTCACTCTCTCTCTCTCTCTCTGTCTTCTCTCTCTCTTTCTCTGTCTCTCTGTCTCTCTCTGTCTGTCTCTCTGTCTCTCTCTCTCTCTGTCTCTCTCTCTTTCTCTATCTCTCTGTCTCTCTCTCTTTCTCTATGTCTCTCTGTCTCTCTCTCTTTCTCTATGTCTCTCTGTCTCTCTCTCTGTCTGTCTCTCTCTCTCTGTCTCTCTTTCTCTCTGTCTCCATCTCTGTCTGTCTTTGTCTCTGTGTCTCTTTGTCTATCTCTTTCTCTCTATGTGTCTCTCTCTCCGTCTATGTCTCTGTCTGTCTGTCTGTCTTTCTCTCTCTCTCTCTCTCTCTGTTTCTCTCTCTCTCTTCCCTCTCTTTCTCCTCCCTCCCTCCCTCCCTCCGTCTCCTCCGTCTCCTCCTTTCTCTCTTTCTGTGATCTGATCTGATCTGATCTTAGTTTCACTGAATGGTAGAACAGTTCACATAATGATTTCGGCGTATTTGTATAATGTATAAGTTGTCTTGGTCTTAATTGATTTCTGAGTCTGATTCCGAAATAAAAGCAGACTTCTTAAATGTTTTACTTCTCTCACCCTGTATACCAGATCCAGACAGGCCTGTTAATGGTAGATCTGTTCACATAGGAGTTTTCAGCGTATTTGTATAATGTTTACAGTGATCTTAATTAATTTCTGAGTCTGAAGAAAAGCAGACTTGTTAAATGTGTTACTTCACTCACCCTTTCCTCCAGCTCCAGACAGGTCTGTTCACTCTTTCAACTTCCATACGTATGCACCAGCTTCCTGTGAACTCTTTCTCTGTCAAGTCTTACCATGTATTCAGTATATCGAGTTCAGTCCTGGCTGGCAGAGCTGTCATGTTGGCTACCCATCTTAATGTTACCATTGTTCTGGTGGTGTCGGCTTTTTTTGTTTGTTTTTTTTTGTTAGTATTTCACAGGCCCGTCTCTCCCTCTCTCCCCATTTCTAGGACTTGCATACGGTTTTGCGCAGACTCAGAGCGTCTGCCAAATAATTGGTGGCAGATTAAGTTGGAGAGCATATGGAATTGTCTGAATGTAATGAATCCCTCTTGAAAAAAAATTCAAACAAACCCCAAGCACTTTCAACCAAATTCGTGTCCAACGATTTCCTGTTAACTGTCCATACATAGCCATCAAATTGTCTGTGAATTTAGCATTCCCATACATAGCCACTGGCTTCCTGTTAAATGTAGCATTCCTATACATAGCCACTGGCTTCCTGTTAAATGTAGCATTCCCATACATGCCACAGCTTCCGTTGACTGTAGCATTCCATACACAGCCACCAGTTTCCTGTTAACTGTAGCATTCCCATACATAGCACCAGCTCTTAAATGTACTTCGCATAGTAGCACCTTCCTGTTAACTGTAGCATTCCCATACATACCCATAGCTTTCTGTTAACTCAATTCCAAGCAGGCTTCTTGTTAACGGTAGCATTCCCATACATAGCCACCAGCTTCCTGTTAACGAGCATTCCCACCAAGCGCACTTCTGTACTGTAGCATTGATATTCCAGTTTCCTGTTAATCCTTTCATTTCCATACATATCCATCAGCTTCCTTTCATTCTCTCACTTCCAAACCACATCTAACAGTTTCCTGTTAATTCTCTCAGTCCCAAACCATATCTACCAGATTCCTGTTAATTCTTTCACTCTTAAACATATTCACAAGTTTCCTGTTAACTCTTTCATTCCCAAACCATATCTACCACTTTCTTGTTAATTCTTTCACTCCTGTACAAATCCATCAGCGTCCTCTTAATTTTCTTACTCCCTGACCATCGTAGAGACACTTTCCTGTTAAATTTTTCACCCCTATACATATTCATCAGCTTCCTTTTAATTTTAATTGTCTCAATCCCAGACCAACTCTACCACTTTTCTCTTAATTCTTTCACGCCCTATACATATTCATAGCTTCCTTTTAATTTCTCAATTCCAAACCATCTCTACCACTTTTCTGTTAATTTTTTCACCCCTATACATATTCATCAGCTTCCTTTTAATTTTAATTGTCTCAATCCCAAACCATTTCTACCACTTTTCTGTTAATTTTTTCACCCCTATACATATTCATCAGCTTCCTTTTAATTGTGTCAATCCTAAACCATCTTTACCACTTTTCTGTTAATTTTTTTCACCCCTATGTACATCCATCATGTTTCTCTTAATTATCATCTTCTTAATTATCTCACTCCCAGACCATCTCTACCACTTTCCTGTTTATTCTTTCACTCCTATACATATTCATCAGCTTCCTCTTAATTATCTCACTCCCAGACCATCTCTACCACTTTCCTGTTTATTCTTTCACTCCTATACATATTCATCAGCTTCTTTTTAATTATCTCACTCCCAGACCATCTCTACACTTTCCTCTTAATTCATCACACCCTATACATATTCATCAGCTTCCTCTTAATTATCTCACTCCCAGACAATCTCTACCACTTTTCTCTTAATTCTTTCACCCTTATGTATATGCATCAACTTCCTCTTAATTATCTCACCCCCAGACCATCATTACCACTTTCCTGTTAACTCTTTCATTCCTATGACTTCCTCTTAAATTTCTCACTCCCAGACCATCTCTACCACTTTCCTGTTAATTCTTTCACTCCTATTTTACTTCCTCTTAAATTCTCTTACTCCGAAACCATCTCTATTTCACTTCCTGTAATTCTTTCACTCCAATGAGTTCCTCCTGCACAACTTCTTACTCCAACCATTTACCACTTTCACCAGTTAACTCTTCAATTCCCTATGATTCCTCTTAAATTTCTCACTCCCAGACCTCTTTACCACTTTCCTGTTAATTCTTTCGCTCCTATTACTTCCTCTTAAATTTCTTACTCCGAGACCATCTCTACCACTTTCCTGTTAATTCTTTCACTCCAATGACTTCCTCTTAAATTTCTTACTCCCAGACCATCTCTACCACTTTCCTGTTAATTCTTTCACTCCCACACATATCCATCAGCTTCCTCTTAATTCTCTCACTCCCAAACCATATCTATTTCAACTTCCTGTGAATTCCTTCACTCCCATGCATAGTCCCCAGGTTCCTGCGCGCCAGCGAACTCTTTCAGTGTCAAACCATATTCACCAACTTACACCAGTTAACTCTTCCAAATCCCCGTACTGGCTTCTTCGGCACCTGTTAAATTTTTCATTATCCTGTCCTATCCACCGGCTTCTATTGGCCTTATTAGTGGTTTGTTTCACTCTCTCACCCTGTCCAACAGTTTCCTGCAAACGTGTTAAAGCTTCCTGTTTACTCTCTCACACCCGTACCGTATCCGTCAATTCCTTAAAAACATGTTAACCCTTTCACTGTCTTATTCTGTCCAACAGTTCCTGCACACCTCTTTCAGTCCTTCGTCATATCCACGAGATGTCTTGTAACCCTTGTCATTCCCTCACCCTGTCCATCAGCTTCCTGTTAACTCTTTCCCTTACATATGCACTGGCTTCCCGTTAGCGTTTTCACTCCCATACCCTATCTACCAGTTTCTTGTACATCTGTTAACTCTTTCAATCCCATGTCGTGTTCACCAGAGTTCTTCTAACCCTTTCACTCCCTTATCGAATCCACAGCCTTTTTTTCAGTCCCGTTAATTCTTCCAGATCCTCACCTCCCAACACCCATCTTCCTGCAGATCTGTTTAACTCTTTTCATTTCTCATCCAATTCGCCAGCAGTCGTCCTGCTATGCCTCTCATTCCTTCATCAAAACGAAACTGGTGTAGAGTGAACGAGGGTTAATAGTTCTTCTTCAGGATATTGGCGGATGGGCAGTGAAAGGGTTAAAAAAAAGCTGCCTGTCAGAGTCGTTTTACTGTAGCCGTGGGGACAGCCGTCAGGGAATATCAATTGACTGGAGTGAGTACGGGCCAGACCAAACTGGTCAGGGGGTCTGCCGGAACCATTATTTGCCCTGTTTGCCAGACGGCTGGGATCGAGATGGATTGTGGCAACAGTTTTGGAAACGCCGACTGTCCCTGACGGGAAATTGTAGTCTTTCGTGTTATTTGTCTGTGTTGTTGGCCTTCCTGTTCGGTCATTCTCTTTCCGTCCTGTGTTAGCCTGTTCCAGTTTTGTTTGCTCGTTCGGTTTTTACCTTCTCGTCCCTACCATTTCCTGTTTGGTCATTAAGTTTCTCGTCCTTATTTCGGTTCGATTTCTGTCCAGTTTCTCTCTTACCAATGTATAAATAGTTGTGTCAATATTGTCGTTGTGTTTGGGTGTTATAGTTGCGTTAATAGTTTCCTCGTGTGGTGTCATTATAGTTGCGTTCATATTTTCACTTTTAATGAAAAGGGGGGGGAGTGTGGGAGATGTACTTGCAGCGATAAGGGATAGATTCGTATAGAGGGCCATGCTCACCAACGTCATGCAGCAGGGCACATCATGATGATGATGATGAATGTCTTTATAACTGTCTCCATACTTTCCTTTTATGATGTCTTTCTAATTGTCTCCATATCTTCTTTTTGTGATGTCTTGCCCACATGATGTTACTGTAATTCTCTCCATATTTTTTTAGAGGTGTCGTTATAATTGTCTCTGCATTTTTGTCTTCGTGCCATCATAGTTATGTCCTTTTTGTGTGGTGTCATTATAGTTGTGATCTTATTCTGCTCGTGTAGTGTTGTTATATTTGTCTTTATTCTTCTCGTGTAAGTTCATTATGGTTATGTCCTCATTTTCCTCACGTGGACTCATTATAGTTGTCCTCATTTTCCTCCTGTGGACTCATTATAGTTGTCTTTATTGTCCTCGTGTGGGTTCATTATAGTTACCCTTATTTTCTTCCTGTGGGGTCATTATAGTTGTTCTTATTTTCCTCGTATGGGATCATTATTGTTTTTGTTATTTTCCTCATACGGGATCATTATAGTTGTCCTTATTTTCCTCGTGTGGGATCATTATTCTTGTCCTTATTTCCCTCGTATGGGATCATTATAGTTGTCCTTATTTTCCTCCTGTGGAATTATTGTTGTCCTTATTTTCCTCGTGATGGGATCATTGTTAATGACCTTATTTTCCTGTGTGGGGTCATCATAGAGTTGTCATTTTCCTCGTATGGGATCATTGTTGTCCTTATTTTCCTCGTGTGGGGTCATCATAGAATTGTCCTTATTTTCCTTGTTTGGGCTCATTATAGTTGTCCTTATTTTCCTCGTTTGGGGTCATTATAATAATCCTATTTTCCTCTAGTGGGGTCATTATAGTTGTCCTTATTTTCTTCCAGGGGGGCATTATAGTTGTCCTTATTGTCCTCGTGTGGGGTTATTATAGTTGTCCTTATTGTCCTCGTGTGGGGTTATTATAGTTGTCCTTATTGTCCTCCTGTGGGATCAGTATAGTTGTCCTTATTGTCCTCCTGTGGGATCAGTATATTTGTTCTTATTTTCTTCGTGTGGGATCACGAGGCAACTTTTCCAAGCCTCTAAAACAAAAGTATCCACCCTCATTGCATCTGCAAAAACAAACTATTTCCAAACCAAAATCCTGAATGCCTCTTCTTCAAAAGAACTCTTTACAACCATGAATCATCTCCTTGGCACACGAAAAGATTTACCTCTCCCAACAAAACACACAAATGAAGAACTCCCATCTGTATTCTCCAAGTATTTCACCACCAAAATACAAACTCTTCGTGACAGGCTCGACAGGACACCCTGTCAACCATGCCCACCTGACCCTTCCTTCTCTGGCACACCTCTTACTACTCTTACCCCAGTCTCACAAGAAGAAATTCTCAACACAATCAGATCCTATGTCGTTCAAAACCTGCGAACTGGATCCTCTTCCAGGTTCTCTCTACTCTGACTGTCTCCCTACGCTCCTCCCATTTATCACTGACATCATCAAACACTTCTCTTCAAACTGGAACTGTCCCAGATTCTTTCAAGTCTGCTATTGTTCACCCTCTCCTCAAGAAATACAATTTAGACCCAAATGAACTGAAAAATTACCGGCCTATCTCTAATCTCTCTTTCTTGTCAAAACTGCTTGAAAAAGTTGTCCTCAACCAACTGAACTCTCACCTGTCTGCCAACAATCTCCTCAATCCTTTCCAGTCAGCCTACCGCCAGTGCCATAACACTGAAACTGCCTTGCTACACATTCTCAACAATCTCCTCCTTGCAACTGATACTGGCAAAGTCTCTCTCCTCACACTCCTTGATCTGTCTGCAGCCTTTGATACCATTGATCATGGTATTCTCCTTTCTAGACTTCATCATACTTTTGGCATCTCTGACATTGCTCTCTCCTGGTTCACTTCTTATCTATCAAACAGAAAACAAACTGTTCTCATCAATGGCACTTACTCTCAACCTGCATACCTGACCTGTGGTGTTCCACAAGGATCTGTCCTTGGCCCTGTTCTTTTCACTCTTTACACTTCCCCCCTGTCCACCATCATCAACTCCCACTCTATAAAACACCACTTCTATGCTGATGACACCCAACTTCAAGACAGTGACTCACCTGATAATATACAGCGCCTGCTTGACTCGCACCACTGAGTGTTACTCGGACATTAAGAAATTGGATGACACACAATAGACTTCAGCTTAATGTGACAAGACAGAAGCTATCCTCATTGGCACCCGTCAGAAACTTTCCAGCTGCCTCCTCTTTCTCTCCCATTATGTAACACATCAGTCCCAATTTCTGATTCAGCTAAAAACCTTGGTGTCTGCATTGACTCTACCCTCTCCATGAACAACTTTGTTTCTCAAACTGCCAGATCTTGCTACTATCACCTCCATCGTATAAGCCTGATAGGAAGTATCTCTCTGTGGAAACAACTGCATCATAGGCTTGTCCTCATTTTCCTGGTATTGGGTCATTATAGTTGTCCTTGTTTTCCTTGTGCGAGGTTGTTGTAGCTGTGTCCTTATTTTCCTCGTATGAGGTTATTATGTCTATGTTCTTATTTTTATAGTGTGAGTCATTTGAGTAGTGTCCTTGTCTTCGTGTGAGGTCATTACAGTTGTGTCCCTATTTTCTTTGTGTGGGGTTATTAGAGATTCGTCCCTTCTGTTGTCCTCCTGAAAGATGATTAAGATTCCATTCTTCTGCTTTCTCCTTGCTAACTGTTTAACTATATTCTTTCTTCACCTTTTCTGTTAACTCATTAAGTTTCTTTACTTAATTTCTCTCGTGTTAACTATTTTGTATTTCTTGTATTGTCGTCTCTCAGCTAACTGAATTTCAGTCTGTTTTTTATCAGTTTATCCTCACCTATGTTAATGTTGGTTTCCTTCCTTGGCTAATTGAATTTCTTCCTATATTTCCCTGTATTGGCATTTGAGTTTCCTTCCTTTTTTGTCTCAGCAAATTTGTTTTCATTCTTTATTAACATAGTCGTTCGATTATTTATAACGTTTTTTTATCTGTAGTAGTTTTATTTGAAAATGTCGTCGTAACAACCCCCGTGGGGATGCCGGGGGATCTTTCAGAATGAATAGTATCCCCACCTTCTGGAAAATCTGTGCTAGAAATTTCCTGTTTTCTGTCACTATCTTTATTTCTTCCTTTTTCCTTTGCTTTTTCTCGTTTCTTCCTGTCATTCTCTGTTTTGCTGGCCCATTCACCTGTATGTGTTCGATAAAGTCTTACGTACTTTCTCTTAGGATTGATAATTGGGTACATGTATTAAGTTCATTTTTGGCTCTAGGGAATTGAGATATCCGGTAGCAATTTTTAGGTAATCAGGCACGTTTTTATATGTTTTGGTGTGTCCTTATTTATGTTTAAATTTGTATTGTTTTGAAACGGTTATAGCCTTGGTATGGCTCTACGCAAGTCGGCTAGGCTTTAAACAAAAATAACAGTAATAGTTGTTGTAACACAACAGTCTTAAATAGATACAGATTAATCTTGTTTTATTCCAGTTTTTAACAGATTTATTTCTTATTTTTGCCCTTTTGCTTAGCTGATGAAGTTCCTTCATTTCAACAGGGTTTTGTTGTTGTTGTTGTTGTTGTTGTTGTTGTTGTTGTTGTTGTTGTTGATTGAATGATTTGTTGGGAGATAGATCTCTGAGATGAGATTATCAGAAGAGCAGCAGGCAAGACTTAACGAGACATAGTTGGAAGCGATGAGATCCGGTAGATGGTTAGAACAAAACTTGTAAACCATAACATCACATAATAGCGGATGAAATGCTCTGTCCACCTGACCAGGATACCTGTCAACCAGCCTGCCCTTCGATTTTATAAGATGTTCAGGCCACAGAACCAGTGGAAAATCACTCCGCATTTACAAGGGAAAATCAACACATCTACAACATGAGTGTAATCCAGGTTTTTGGTATTGCTGCAGATCAGCAGCTTCATTTTCCTACTACAGCTCTCTGCACTGACAAACAGGAAAAGTACAGTAACTTGGATTGGTTTCGTTTTCATCACTGATTACATTGATCATTGGAGTTTTAACTACATTCTTGGAATAAACATTTTCAAAAGTTCCTTTCTTATCTATGCTTCTTCTTTGAAAGCTTATCAATACTAATCAAACGTTAAATTAATTGTTTGCCTTCCTCTCGGCTGATTCAAAGCATGTGTTGTCCTGTTAGCCAATCAGATCAGATTGTGCCTTCTCGTGAGCTCATTGAATTAAGTTTTGCCTTTCTGTTAGCCGTTTTGTTTTCCCTTCTGGTTAGCTAATGATGATTTTGTCCTGTTTGTTAACTGCTTTTCACATTTGATTTTTTTCGCCCAAATGTGTTAGCTCGATAACTTTTCATTCTTGTTTTCCATTTATATCAACTAATAAGTTTTCCTCCCATATGTCATGGTTTGTTAGCTCTTCAGGATTCATTCCGTGTGTTGTCCTCGTCTTCTGTAATTTACTTTGTGTCCTCGTGTTTGCCTGTATGTAATCATTCTGGCGTTTAATTATCCTATTGGCCCTGGTTTTATAAGATACTTTTCTTCCTACAGTTTGCCTTCTTGTTAAGTAATTAAGTTTTTGTCCTTACGATGTCCATGTATTTTTTTTCTGAATTTCCCTTCCTATCAATAATTTAGTTTTTATCTTTATTTTGTTATTATGTCTTGAGTACTTCAGTTTCCATTCTCTTTTTGTCGTGATAATAGGTCATGAAGTTCCGTTCACGATATGTCTGTGCCAATATGTCTATAAACATGAGGTGCTATCTTTGATCTTGCATGTGTGTAAATATATCAATAAACATGATGTTATTTTGGTACTGCATTTGTTGACATATCTACAAACATGACATCTTACCTTTAATATTGCATTTGTGTAAATATGTCTATAAACATGAGATGTTATATTCGATATTACATTTATGTAAACATATCTGTAAAATTACATTTGTGTAAATCTATAAATATGAGATCTATCTTTAACGTTATGAAACCCTGAAACAGTCTGAATCATCAAGTGACGACCAGCGTTCAAGCAAATCAAACAGAAACTAGAAAAAAAATATGACGAGAGATTAAGAACACATATCTTATTAACAAAACAAGACAAGCGTAAATTTTTGGCTAACTGGCCTTCGTCACGCAAACTCCAAAGACAACAAAGCAACGAGTGGACTAGATTGAGAACAAAATCAACAGATTAGATATCTTCCCTGATATTTCGTTCACACTTTCACTCCCTATCCGTCAGCTGCAAAAAATTAACTCTTTCGCCGCCTTACCCTATCCACCAATGTCCTGCAGGAAGCTGGTGGATAAGGTGAGAGCGGGTGAAAGGGTTAAGTTTTTGCTTTGCTGTCATGTTGACAATGCGGGAAGCTAGAAGATAGGGTGAGGGTGTCAAAGGATTAAGCTGAATCGGCTCACTCACGAACTGAAAGGATAGAACATCTCCCTCTCTCTCTCTCCTCTCTTCCTCTGTCCCTCTCTCTGTCTCTGTCTGTCTGTCTCCTCTCTCTCTCCTTCCTCTGTCCCTCTCTCTGTCTCTGTCTGTCTGTCTCTCTCTCTCTCTCCTTCCTCTGTCCCTCTCTCTCTCTCTGTCTGTCTGTCTGTCTCTCTCTCTCTCTCTCTCCTCTTCCTCTGTCCCTCTCTCTGTCTCTGTCTGTCTGTCTCTCTCTCTCTCTCTCTGTCTCTCTCTCTCTCTCTTGTTGAATGTTTGATTGGATCCAACTTCTTGATATTCCTTCAATGAATTACAGCCAGGTGTGTATGTAGATAATATGATACCTACCAAAACGGACTTTCTTCTTAAAATTTCGCCGGGAGAAACTAACCCCATTCGTTATCAAGGATTGGATTTTCACCAATTTCGTGTAAGCATCGTGCCTGCTGTATAAAAGACTTCTGTTTACTGTCTCTTTAGAAAGATTTGCATGCAAACCACCAATTATGGTTTGTAATGGATGGACTGAGGGGGAGAGGTGGACGGCAGATCACTACCTGACCAAGGAAGGAAACCTTGGAGCTCTTGTGTGTGCTCTGAAAACAACAGTATTTGTCACGTCAGGCTGGGCTATACGGAAATGCAGATTTGCATCGTGAAAAGATTGGTAAAAATACAGAAATGCATTTCCGCTAGTGCGAAACAAAGAGGTCTGTTTGAGCAAAAGTCTGGCGTCTGTTTGTCTATCTATCTATCTGTCTATCTATCTATATATCTATCTATCTGTCTATCTATCTATCTATCTATCTATCTATTTATCCGTCTATCTATCATCTATCTGTCTGTCTGTCTGTCTGTCTATCTATCTATCTATCTGTCTATCTATATGTTTATGTATATATACATATACATATGTATACATATGTGTGTGTATGTGTGTGTTTGTGTGTGTGTATGTGTGTGTGTGTAGTGTGTGTGTGTGTGTGTGTGTGTGTGTGTGTGTGTGTGTGTGTGTGTGTGTGTGGATATAGATATGCATATATTCCTTTAAGATACACAGGTCTGTTTGTCCAAACTATAGAATCATATTCTCAGTAAACACAAAGGCCAGCACTTTGAAAATCAAACGATGAAGAAACGATTAAACAAACAAACCAACAAACAAGCCAAGCTTTGTTTTCTGAAAAGTACTGTGACCTCTTTCTCCATAATGCAGAAAACTGCCTTTTTGATTTGCGTTTTATTCTCTGAGAATACACGTAGACGGCTGTTCTATTAAACTGTCTGCTCTGCCAGAAAGCAGAGACTTCTTACGCAGTTCCCAAAGAAAGCTGAACCATATTCTCGCAAAGAGCCTTTTCTTTTAAAGTGCACATACATATTTCATGACAGAGTCTTTTTTATCATTTTTGATCGAATACAGAAACCTATTCCGTTATCTAGAACAGTTTGGCGCCCATAAAATATCCATTCTTTCAGGATGCAAAGATCTGCTCCCAACTTACATAGGTCTACTCTTAAAAATTGTGATGTAAAATAAGATGAAAAAGAAGAAATATACACGTGTCTAGTTATATGGTTCTCTTCTGCTTTCATCAAGCAATGTTTACTTTGATTATAGATACTACGTATTATATTTCAATTCAAAAATCTAGGGGGAATCATGAAATTGATGAGAAAGAGAGAGAGAGAGAGAGAGAGAGAGAGAGAGAGAGAGAGAGAGAGAGAGAGAAACAGAAAGAGAGAGAGGGGGGAAAAGATAAACATGTATTTATACATATATATGTGTGTGTGTATATCTATATATATGTGATAGGTCGCGTGGTTAAGGGGGGGGTAAGGAGGTGATGGTTATAATATTATTGATGAATCGCAGCGCCAGGTGAGATGGTGTGAGTGGGTTAAGGGGTTTGGTGATGGTTGCTGTGGTGGTCCTTTGTATCCAGAGCAGAAAGGGAAGTCTCTCAATCAAAAGACAAGTCCTCGTTTCGCTACTTGACTCTTTATTATTGAGAAAAGAAGACGAGGAAGGAGACAGGTAAGGAGTCAAAGAAGACGTCAAAGAAGACGTCAAAGAAGACAGTGCCTGTAAGACACAAAATAGGTTTCATAAATACAATGACAAAGTACACATTTTGTGAAATAACAATGTCAATGTACAAGAGTGAACTACTACATTCTAACAGAAGATGTCTACATTTACAAACAAAAGCACTAGCATTTGTAAACATGCAACAAATAATTGATAACAAAATGTTGTGTAAAGAACTACTACATTATACCAAAATATGTGGTGTCGATATTTACACTCTAAAGCACTAGCACTTGTAAACATGGAACAATTAATTGATGACAAAACATTGAGTAACCCTTTGATAAGTTGAGGGTAAACTACCATACTGCTTGTTCGGCCGCCTTAGCATAGAGTAGACTTTCAATAATGTACTGGCAAAATAATGCACAGTCATATTAAGCTGTTCGGCCGCCTTGGGCTGAGTTAGTTGTAACATTATTACATAACATCTGAGTGGGCAGCTATTGGACAGTTAATATTCTGTAGTGATGACAGACATAGTATTTGACTATGTGAACTGTCATCACAAACATTGGGTCTACCTTATCGAATAGCAGTCAACACACTTGAGTCATCCATTAAATATTTGCTCCATGTAGTTATGTGTAATTCTATGTCTAGTGCTAGAGATAGTGATGACAAAATAGCATAGCATATTACTAGTTAAGCTATGTCATCAAAGCAACATTCTATATTAATAATGATTAGCAGTGGTGCTGAGCAGACAAGGGATACAATTGGATCAATTCACTGAGCACATGTTTCATCAACTACCATTATGTACACACATACAACATTATCAAGTATAAAATAGTGCACAATAATGCATTGCATCCGGGTAGCTTTCAGACAGTTAATATTCAGTGGTGATGACATAGTAGGCCTATTTGACAATGAGAACTATGTCATCACAAACAGCACCTAATCAAGTAGCAGTCAGCAGTGTTGAGAGAACACACTTGAGTAATCTATTACCCATTATCTCTATGTGATTAAGTATAATTCTAGATCAAGTGCTAGAGACAATGATAACAAAATAGTATAGCATATTACTATTAAACCATACCATCAAAACAACACTCTATAGGCCTACATGATTATCAGTGGTGCTGATCAGATAAGGGATACACCAAACAGATCAATTAGCTGAGCACGTGTTTCATCAGTCATCATGTCAGTATGTGAATACAACCTTGTCAAGTATAAAATACTCTTCCTCTGCACAACAATGCCTTGTATCTTGGCTTTTGGCAGAATATGGTTGTCAATAGTCCTACAATAGCCACATGAAAATAGGGGCTAAATCTATAGTGGTTATTACATTTAAATCTCAGTTCCATCTTCACGATGGTGGCCGCCACGCTAAGTGCTACAGATCTTGTGAGATAGCACATCGTTTAGATCAAAACATACTTTCTCGCTGTGCGAATTCTGCAAATCTAGCGCGGTACTCAATAGACTCGAGCTAGAATCTAAAGAAATAAGAGACACTAAAGTCTAAGCTTACTGCAAATGACAAATTATAATAAAGTGATAAAAATCCAGAACTTACTACAGTAATGCCGTGAAGATGATCACCTGCTGTGAGATCAAGAGTGGTGGCAGGAAAGGGCACCTCTGGTAATACTGAGAGTGGCGGTGGAAAAGCACACGCTATGATGCGCCTTGTTAATTTGTACTCTGGGAACAGAGCATGATGGTCATATTTTCAAATCTCAAACCTTTCAGATGGCAAGGTCTGATTGGTTGTTCTCACCAAATTAATCAATCAACCAGATGCCAAGGTCTGATTGGTTGTTCTCACCTAATTAATAAGTCAACACTTAGTGTGTAGTTTTAACGCAGCGCGTCGGTACACACAAGTGAGACGCTGGTCATTGTCCGTGTGTTCCCGCCGGCAATTACACGGCGATTGTTCTACAATGCTGAAGGCAGCATGCATACATTAGTGACGGCCCCCCCTCTACGTTCTGTAAAATTACCACGTAATACTGACTGGAGATGACGACAAAATCTTGTCGTAGGCCCGCTTTCGAGTACATGTACACATTGTAGATCTGCTAATTGTTTAGCAGTGTGTTATCTACAATCGTCATGTACTGGCTAGATCCTTGGAATGTTCAATGCATAGCTATGGGTAGGCAGAGGCTGTGAGATAATAGTACAATTTGACCAAGAGAACGCAAGGCGTTTTTGATCTAGGCAAGCAAGCTACACGGTGTTGCCTTTGAGCGTTGTAGGTAAATGGGGAAAGATCGTAACAGAGCAAGGCACTCTGTTACATATATATATATATATATATATATATATATATATATATATATATATATATATATATGTATGTATGTATGTATATATATATATATATTTATATGTATATATATATAGAGAGAGAGAGAGACAGACAGACAGACAGACAGACAGACAGACCGACAGACAGAGACAGAGAGAGACAAAGAGTTCTATATTTATAAGGATAATAGATACGCTACTGCAAACTCTTTTTTTTTTACATCTAACTCTCCCAAAATGGGAGTAGGTGCAGACGGTAAGAAATCAACAGAAGGAGAACTTCTAAACATCCTTGAATAATGTTAATTATTAAAGCTAGCCTTATAGCCTTGTAAGTGTATAAGACTATTATGACTGTATACATTGAAGGAATATAATATTATATATATGTGCATATGTATGTAATATATATATATTTATATGTATATATGTATATGTATACACGTGCATCTATAAACATAGATAGATGGATATATAGATAGACAGATAGATAGGTAGACAGACAGACAGACAGACAGATAATAGATAGATAGATCAGACAGACAGACAAACACACAGACAAACAGACAGACAGATAGATAGATGGATGGATGGATAGTGATGGATGATAGATGTAGAATAATAGAGATAGAAGAACAGGATGTGTAATGATAGAGATGGATAGATAGATAGATAGATAGATAGATAGTAGACAGAAAAGATAGATAGATAGATAGATAGATAGATAGACAACAGACAGACAAACACACAGACATACGACAGACAGATAGATAGATAGATGATGGATGAGGATGGATGGATGGACGAGGGATGGATGATAGAAGATAGATAGATAGATAACAGACAGATAGATAGATAGATAGATATATGATAGATAGATATATAGAATAGAATGGATAGATAGATAAATGGATAGATAGATTGATAGATAGATAGATAGATAGATAGATAGATAACAGATAGTAGATGGATAGATAGATAGATGGATAGATAGGACAGAAAAGATAGATAGATAGATAGATAGATAGATAGATAGATAGATGATAGGTAGGTAGTTTTTAGTTTTTGTTTTAATTTCTCAAGATAACGTCTCCGCGCTCGGGGTGAATTCCTTATGCACCAACGTCACAGGTGCCATGTGCTGTAGAAGATCCAGAATGATCGAAATGATCACGGCACAAGCCTTAAGCCTGTACATAAACCCATGAGATGGCCAGGTCCTGAGGTCCTACCTAGGTAGTTCCATAAACCTGTGGTCGTAGGGGAGTGAGGTGGCAAAGACCTCAAATTTTCCCGGAGCCAGCACCACGAGGGCGGTTCCAATCCCCTCTCTCTCTCGTTTCAATTTAATATCCATATTCACATTTTTTAACCGGGATTTCAGAAAGGCAAGAACACTAACTGGTTTTCAAGGGGTGGGACCTAGGAAATCTTTCCAGTGATTTCTGGAATATAGATAGATAGATAGATAGATAGATACATACATACATACATACATACATACATACATACATACATACATACATACA
>JAPXFY010000022.1:61003358-61005858 GCA_030674185.1 Monoplex corrugatus
ATGTGTTCGATAAAGTCTTACGTACTTTCTCTTAGGAATGATGACTGGGTATATGTATTAAGTGCATTTTTGAAATGAGATATGCAGAAGCAATTCTAGGTAATTTGGGCCCATTTTTGTTTTGTTTTTCGGTTGGTTTGGTTTGGTTTGTTTTTTTGTTGTTGTTGTTGTTTTACATGTTTTTGTGTCCTTAGTTGTGATTCAAACAAACACACACACATACATACATACACACACACACTCCTACTCACACACACACACACACACACACACACACACACACACACACACACACACACACACAAACACACACACACACACACACACACCACACACACCACACATACAACGCATACATATATAATATATATATATATATGTGTGTGTGTGTGTGTTGTGTGTGTGTGTGTGTGTGTGTGTGTGTGTGTTGTATGTGTGTATGTGTTTTATGTATACATTGCCCCTCATGTTACTCAAATCGAACACAGTAAAAACACAATGTTTGAAAGAAATCATGCCAGAGAGGAAGCCCACGAGACGTTTAGAGAATTAAAAGGACTGTTAAAAGCATCTGTTAGCTGATTTTCAGAATCTGATCGAGTAAACAATCCAATGAAATTGGCCTCCAGGGCCTACTTGTGGTAGCCATTATGTCAGTTCAGAGCGACGTGCCTTAAGCTGTGAAGAAGTGGACGCTTTCAGTAATATGATAAGATTCCTTTTATTTTCAGACGTGTCTAAAAGGTTGCTCTCCGTCGCTGAAACAAATAAGAATTTACACTGATGTATACATTGTATTGTCGTGAGTTTTGGTTTATTGTTGTTGTTGTATCTTTTTGTGATGTTTTTTTTCTTTTTTTTTTGTGGCCCCTTGGCTGAGCTGGTAGAGTGGCCCCTTGGCTCAGCTGATAGAGTGGGCCCCTTGGCTCAGCTGGTAGATCTGGCCTCCTGGCTTGCGTAAGCTGGTGTTAGAGTGGCCCTTGGCTCAGCTGGTACAGTGGTCCCTTGGCTCAGCTGGTGTGGTTAGAGTGGAGTGGCCCTTGGCTGCAGAGGCCCTGTAGTTAGAGTGGCCCCTTGCTAGCTGGTAGAGTGGGCTCCTTGGTTCAGCTGTAGAGTGGTCCCTTGGCTTAGCTGGTAGAGTGGTCCCTTGGCTCAGCTGGTAGAGTGGCTCCTTGGCTTAGCTGGTAGAGTGGCTCCTTGGTTTAGCTGGTAGAGTGGCTCCTTGGTTTAGCTGATAGAGTGGTCCCTTGGCTCAGCTGGTAGAGTGGTCCCTTGGCTCAGCTGGTAGAGTGGCTCCTTGGCTCAGCTGGTAGAGTGGTCCCTTGGCTCAGCTGGTAGAGTGGCCCTTGGTTTAGCTGATAGAGTGGTCCCTGGCTCAGCTGGTAGAGTGGCTCCTTGGCTCAGCTGGTAGAGTGGTCCGCTCCTTAGGCCTTTCAGCTGGTAGAGTGGCTCCCTTGGCTCAGCTGGTAGAGTGGCCCTTGGCTCAGCTGGTAGAGTGGCCCTTGGTTTAGCTGATAGAGTGGTCCCTTGGCTCAGCTGGTAGAGTGGCTCCTTGGTTTAGCTGGTAGAGTGGTCCCTTGGCTCAGCTGGTAGAGTGGCCCCTTGGCTCAGCTGGTAGATGGCTCCTTGGTTTAGCTGATAGAGTGGTCCCTTGGCTAGCTGGTAGAGTGGCTCCTTGTTTATCTAATAGAGTGGGCCCCTTGGCTCAGCTGTAGAGTGGCCCCTTAGCTCAGCTGGTTAAAGTGAGTTCTTTTTCTTACGCGGGCTAGTCAATTCTGTGGACTCAATATCCCATATCTCGAGTTCAATACCAGCATGCAACATTAAAAGCTGACTTCATATTATGTCCTGGCGTCAACTAGGCCTGGGAGACACAGACACCTGCGGTGTTGATCAGAAGATTTGAGCAACTGCCTGACGTATCCGTGAAGTGGATGAGACTCGACTGTATGGTTCCAGTCTTCCCAGTGAGCCCACAACACACTGTGCTCTGACTAGGAGCCGGCTGGGGCCGAAAAATCCCACAAAGATTTTGACAGCACTGATCTGATGGGTTTTGAACCCACAACCTTCCAGTTGGTAATCTGTCGCACTAACTACTGCGTATGGAGTCTTGATCACAAAAAAAATCGGCTTGCTAAATGGCAAACCAACCAGCAAATGTCCATACACTTGCAATGGATTTTTTCCCACCTAGAAGGAGGCAGGCAGTACAGAAAAACTAAGCATGGCTTGACACGTGTTGAGAAAGACTGAAAAGCAATACGAAAAACAGAACCCATTCTATTATCTACAGCAAGCTGGTTAGTTTATACGTTTAGAAAAATTGTCAGACAGCGTTTTCCGTGTCTTTGGGTCTTGTGCAGTCAGAATGATTTATTGAATGTGAAACAAAGAAAGAGAAACTCACAGACATGTGAAATAAATACAAACAATACTGAAATCGCCTGTATATAAAAAAAATCCACTCAAGCTGGAAGATTGAAATTTTCAACAGCAA
>JAPXFY010000022.1:61013358-61033358 GCA_030674185.1 Monoplex corrugatus
TCCCGCGCCCTATCCACCGGCATCCTGCATTGTCAACCATGCTAGCAAAGCAAAAACTTAACCCTTTGACTCCCTCACTCTATCCACCAGCTTCCTGCAGGATCATCATCATCATCATCATCAGGTGCCTTGCCGCATGGCGTTGGCGATCATGGACTTCCATCTGTCTCTATCTCCCGTTGCCACAAGCATCTCTTCCACCCTTTTTGTCCTCAGCCACTCTGGAAGTCCGTCTAGTATCTTCTCCCTGGGTCTACCTGGTGTTCTCTTCCCCTCCAGCTTTCCCGTTGTGACCAGGTGCTCCAATTCCCCTTTCCTCATAAATTGGCCTGTAAATGTTGCCTGTCTTTTCCTAATCTTCCTTATAAATGATCTTCTTGTGACTGCCTCTGTCAAGACTGTCTCGTTTTTGTTTTCTTTGCTGTCCTTGGAACTCTCAACATTCTTCTTAGAAACCACATCTCGGCTGCCTCAATCTTGTTCTGGCTTTGCTTGTTGACTGTCCAAGCCTGCATGGTGAGGGAGTCAAAAGGTTAAGTTTTTGCAGTTGGTGGATAGGGTGCGAGAGTCAAAGGGTTAATGCATAATTCAATCATCAAAATAGAAATGGCCAGACATTGAAAATCTAATGTTCTGCGCTTTGTGTCTGCTTTACGTATGGCTGTGACCTTAATGTTAAACCACTGCATGTCAGATCTTGAATCATAATGTAAATGATGTTGAATGATTATTGACTTTGTTATGTTTGTTAACGTATATGTTCATTGATCTCATTTCTTTCCTTTTCTATCTGTGTATTTTTCCAATGTACGCAGTTCGTTCTTTCTACGTTGAAAAATCTAGTTACGGCAATCAAACACTATCTCACGATGTTTCATTTTTTGACTGTTTACAGTTTTGGTGCCACTTTGGATGAAAGCTAAATGTAAAAAAAGCAAGCGGTTGTTTTTATTTATCACTCTTGTAAACGAAAACAAATGTTATCTGATCTTAATTTATCTACTTCTAAGCTGGGCATTTTGATATTGATAATTCTAAGTCTGTTAGTTGTCAAACTGATACGGTTGTTATGACCAGTCTCTGTTAGACTAGGCTTACTCCGTGGGGATGCCGGGGGCTCTTTCAGTATAAATAGTATATAGAGAATGTTAGACATGTTATGACATCGTTCTTATGGCCAGTCTCTGTTGGACATTTTATGACATCATTCTTATTCAGTCTCTGTTAGACATTTTATTAAATCGTTCTTATGACTATGCATTTCCGTGGGGATGCCGGGGGCTCTTTCAGTATAAATTGTATATAGAGAATGTTAGACATTTTATGACATCGTTCTTAGGGCCAGTCTCTGTTGGACATTTTATTACATCGTTCTTATGACTATGCATTTCCGTGGGGATGCCGGGGGCTCTTTCAGTATAAATAGTATTCCCACCTACTGGAAATAATGTGCTAGAAATGTCCTCTTTTCTCTTTGCTAGTATGGGTGACAATGCAGGATGCTGGTGGACAGGGTGCGGGAGTTAAAAGGTTAAACAATAATGACAATAATACGTTAGACTAGACATTTTTTTTATATATTATTCTTACGGCCAGTCTCTGTTAAACTAGACATTTCATATCATTCTTATGGCTAGTCTCAGACATTTTATGACATCATTCTTATGGCCAGTCTCTGTTAGATATTTTATTACATCGTTCTTATGACTACGCATTTCCGTGGGGATGCCGGGGGCTCTTTCAGTATAAATAGTATTCCCACCTACCGGAAATAATGTGCTAGAAATTTCCTCTTTTCTGTCACTCTCTTTTTCTGCCTTCTCCTTTGCTTTCTGTCATCTCTTCCTATCATTTCCTGCCTTGCTGACGCATTCACCTGTATGATTTCCATGAAGCCTTCCACGCTTTCTCCGGGTGTAGATAATTGGGCACATATATTAAATGCATTTTTGGCTATTAGGAAATGTGATGTGTGGAAGCAATTTTGGGTAATGAGGTACCAGTTTTTTTTAATAAAGGTTTTAGTGTACTTAGTTGTAATTATATTTCTGTGTTCGTTTTTAATTTTAGACCCCCTGATAGTGTTTGGGATGGAATGGATCAACACCAGGAGCATATCCTTAAATTTTGTGCGCAAATGCATTGAGGTCTGTTCCTAATTTTCTCTTCCTTTTTTTTTTTTTTTTTTTTTTTTTGGAGGGGGGGGGGTGTCAAAAAGATATTGAGATGTTTATAGCCCTGATATGGCTCTGTACAGTCGGCTGGACTTCAACTCGTTGACTCCCGCACCCTATCCACCACTGCAAAACCTTATTTTTTTGTTTGACTCCCTCACCCTATCCACCAGTTCCTGCAGGCAACAGGCAGCAGGCAGATAGGTTGAGGAAGTCGAAGAGTTAAAGTTTTGCTTTGCTGGCATGGGTGACAATGCAGGATGCTGGTGGACAGGGTGCGGGATTTAAAAGGTTAAACAATAATGATAATGATAACGTTAGACGACATTTTTTTAATATACTTTTTACTCTGTTAAACTAGACATTTCGTATCATTCTTATGGCTAGTCTCTGTTAAACTAGACATTTCATATCATTCTTATGGCTAGTCTCTGTTAAACTAGACATTTCATATCATTCTTATGGCTAGTCTCAGACATTTTATGATATCTTTCTTATGGCTAGTCTCTTAAACTAGACATTTCATATCATTCTTATGGCTAGTCTCAGACATTTTATGACATCGTTCTTATGGCCAGTCTCTGTTAAACTAGACATTTCATATCATTCTTATGGCTAGTCTCAGACATTTTATGATATCGTTCTTATGGCTAGTCTCTGTTAGACATTTTATGACATCGTTCTTATGGCTAGTCTCTGTTGGACATTTTATAACATAATTCTTATGGCCAGTCTCTGTTAAACATTTTATTACATCGTTCTTATGGTCAGTCTCTGTTAAACTAGACATTTCATATCATTCTTATGGCCAGTCTCTGTTAGACATTTTATGACATCGTTCTTATGGCCAGTCTCTGTTAAACATTTTATTACATCGTTCTTATGGCAGTCTCTGTTAAACATTTTATTACATCGTTCTTATGGCAGTCTCTGTTAAACATTTTATTACATCGTTCTTATGGCCAGTCTCTGTTAAACTAGACATTTCATATCATTTTTATGGCCAGTCTCTGTTAGACATTTTATATATGACATCGTTCTTATGGCCAGTCTCTGTTAGACATTTTATATATGACATCGTTCTGATGGCCAGTCTCTGTTAGACATTTTATATATGACATCGTTCTGATGGCCTGTCTCTGTTAGACATTTTATATATGACATCGTTCTTATGGCCAGTCTCTGTTAGAGGTTTTATGATATCATTCTGATGGCCAGTCTCTGTTAGACATTTTATGACATCATTCTTATGGCCAGTCTCTGTTGGACATTTTATGACATCATTCTTATGGCCAGTCTCTGTTGGACATTTTATGACATCATTCTTATGGCCAGTCTCTGTTAGACATTTTATGACATCATTCTTATGGCCAGTCTCTGTTAGACATTTTATGACATCATTCTTATGGCCAGTCTCTGTTGGACATTTTATGACATCATTCTTATGGCCAGTCTCTGTTGGACATTTTATGACATCATTCTTATGGCCAGTCTCTGTTAGACATTTTATGACATCATTCTTATGGCCAGTCTCTGTTGGACATTTTATGACATCATTCTTATGGCCAGTCTCTGTTAGAGGTTTTATGATATCATTCTGATGGCCTGTCTCTGTTAGACATTTTATGACATCATTCTTATGGCCAGTCTCTGTTGGACATTTTATGACATCATTCTTATGGCCAGTCTCTGTTAAACATTTATTACATCATTCTTATGGCCAGTCTCTGTTAAACATTTTATTACATCGTTCTTATGGCTAGTCTCTGTTAGACATTTTATGACATCGTTCTTATGGCCAGTCTCTGTTAAACTAGACATTTCATATCATTCTTATGGCCAGTCTCTGTTAGACATTTTATGACATCATTCTTATGGCCAGTCTCTGTTAAACTAGACATTTCATATCATTCTTATGGCCAGTCTCTGTTAGACATTTTATGACATCGTTCTTATGGCCAGTCTCTGTTGGACATTTTATGACATCGTTCTTATGGCCAGTCTCTGTTAAACTAGACATTTCATATCATTCTTATGGCTAGTCTCTGTTACAGGTTTTATGATATCATTCTGATGGCCTGTCTCTGTTAGAGGTTTTATGATATCATTCTGATGGCCTGTCTCTGTTAGAGGTTTTATGATATCATTCTGATGGCCTGTCTCTGTTAGAGGTTTTATGATATCATTCTGATAGCCTGTCTCTGTTAGAGGTTTTATGATATCATTCTGATGGCCAGTCTCTGTTAGAGGTTTTATGATATCATTCTGATGGCCTGTCTCTGTTAGAGGTTTTATGACATCATTCTGATGGTCTGTCTCTGTTAAAGGTTTTATGATATCATTCTGATGGCCTGTCTCTGTTAGAGGTTTTATGATATCATTCTGATAGCCAGTCTCTGTTAGAGGTTTTATGATATCATTCTGATGGTCTGTCTCTGTTAGAGGTTTTATGATATCATTCTGATGGCCTGTCTCTGTTAGAGGTTTTATGATATCATTCTGATGGTCTGTCTCTGTTAGAGGTTTTATGATATCATTCTGATGGCCTGTCTCTGTTAGAGGTTTTATGATATCATTCTGATGGCCTGTCTCTGTTAGAGGTTTTATGATATCATTCTGATGGCCTGTCTCTGTTAGAGGTTTTATGACATCATTCTGATGGTCTGTCTCTGTTAGAGGTTTTATGATATCATTCTGATGGTCTGTCTCTGTTAGAGGTTTTATGATATCATTCTGATGGCCAGTCTCTGTTAGAGGTTTTATGATATCATTCTGATGGTCTGTCTCTGTTAGAGGTTTTATGATATCATTCTGATGGCCTGTCTCTGTTAGAGGTTTTATGATATCATTCTGATGGCCTGTCTCTGTTAGAGGTTTTATGATATCATTCTGATGGCCTGTCTCTGTTAGAGGTTTTATGATATCATTCTGATAGCCAGTCTCTGTTAGAGGTTTTATGATATCATTCTGATGGCCTGTCTCTGTTAGAGGTTTTATGATACCGTTGTTATGGCCAGTCTCTGTCAGACATTTTACAATATCATTCTTATGACCGGTCTCTGTTAGAGATTTTATGATGTTCTTATGAATGTTCTTATGGCCAGTGTCTGTTAGACATTTTATGATATTGCTGTTATGGCCAGTGTCTGTTAGACATTTTATAATATCGTTATTATGGCCGGTGTCTGTTAGACATTTTATGATATTGCTGTTATGGCCAGTGTCTCTTAGACATTTTATAGTATCGTTGTTATGGCCAGTGTCTGTTAGACATTTTATGATATTGCTGTTATGGACAGTCTCTGTTAGACCAGACATTTTATGTCATTCTTACGGCCAGTGTCTGTTAGAGGTTTTATAATATCATTCCTATGGCCTGTCTGTGTTAGGCATGTCGTCATATGGAGTGAGCTGGTTTGCTCATTTAATGGAGCCAAGATCTGATATCTAGACTGCCAGCCTGCTGAATAAAAACTGGTCTGTTGGCTCCCTATCTCATCTTGGTTTTTCCTCCCGTTCGTGGGCGGTAATTCCCACGCGCACTTGAGTACGCAAGTGGGCTTTTACACAAAAGGCCTTTATATAAGTTGGTTGGGTGTTGGTTGGTTGTTTGGTTGGTGGTGGTTTGTGGATGGTTGGTTGGTGTTGGTTGGTTGGCTGGTTGTTGATTGGTGTGCTTGGTTGTGTTGTTGGTTGTGTTGCGTTGTTGGATGGTTGCGGTATGCTTGGTGTTGCTGTTGATTGGTTACCGGTTCGGATCAGTGCGCATTGTGTTCTGGTGCGTCTTTTAGGTGGTTTCATGGCATTGGTCTGCATAGATTAGATCAGTGGATGATTCTCGTGCAAAAGTCTTTTCGGGGATATGCAGGACTTAATGCCTAGTATCTAGTAGTGTTTTCAAATGTTTCTTTGTCAGAAATGCAGTCTAAAAATCCTACTGACCTATCCTGTTTGTCTAAAAACCTATGGGAATATGATCTATCTATAAAGCACATAGATAACATAGACTATTGTGCTAAACCTATGACTATACTTGCTGAAAATAGACTTAAAAACCTATGACTATACCTATGTCTAAAACCTATGACTATACTATGTCTAAAAACCTATACTATACCTATGTCTAAAACCTATGACTATACCTATGTCTAAAAACCTATGACTATACCTATGTCTGAAAACCTATGACAATATATGTCTAAAATATAGACTATACCTATGTCTAAAACCTATGACTATACCTATGTCTAAAAACCTATGACTATACCCTATGTCTAAAACCTGACTATACCATGTCTAAAAACCTATGACTATACCTATGTCTAAAACTTAAACCTTATACCTATACATGTCTAAAACCTATGACTATACCTATGTCTAAAAACCTATAACTATACCTATGTCTAAAACCTATGACTATACCTATGTCTAAGAAAACTATGACTATACCTATGTCTAAAAACCTATGACTATACCTATGTCTATAAACCTATGACTATACCTATGTCTATAAACCTATGACTATACCTATGTCTAAAACTATGACTATACCTTGTCTATAAACCTATGACTATACCATGTCTAAAAACCTATGACTATACCCATGTCTGAAAACCTATGACTATACCTATGTCTAAGAATATATGACTATTACACTATGTCTATAAACCTATGACTATACCCATGTCTAAAAACCTATGACTATACTTATGTCTCAATACCTATGACTATACCTATGTCCAAAAGCTTCTGACTGTACCTGTCTTAAATCGTATGACTATACCTATGTCTCAATACCTGTGACTATACCTATGTCTTAAAACCTATGACTACACCCATGTCTAAAAGCCTTTGACTACACCTATGTCTAAAAGCCTTTGATTACGCCTATGTCTAAAAGCCTTGACTACACCCATATCTAAAAACCTTTGATTACACCCATGTCTAAAAGCCTTTGACTACACCTATGTCTAAAAGCCTATGACTACACTCATGTCTAAAAGCCTTTGACTACACTTATATCTGAAAAATCACCACTGATGTATGTATTATTGATTCTATATTTGATTGTGTGTACGTCGAGCCATTGTCATATGTTTTGCTATTGTCATGATTTCTATTGAAAGAAAAGAACCTTCTGAGCAGAGGAAAGGGGTGGGGGAAGTGGACGAGAATGAGAGAAGAGAGAGAGAGAAAAGAAAGAGGGGGGAGAGAGAAGAGAGAGAGGAGAGAGAGAGAAAGAGAGAGAGAGAAAGATAGAGAGAGAGTGGGAGAGAGAAGAGAGAGAGAGACACGAGAGAGAGAAGACAGAGAGAGAGAGAGATAGACAGAGAGAGAGAGAGAGAGCTCAGACTTCAGAACGTTTAACGTACATCGACCATAGGCCACAACACAGTAGGTGATGGGACTGGAAGGGAAGCGGGGCTTTCTGTAATGAGAGAGAGGGGGGAGGGGAGAGATGGAGAGAGAGACAGACAGACAGGCAGAGAGAAGAGAGAGAGAAAGAAGGAGATAGAGAGAAGAGAGAGCTCAGAGTTCAGAACGTTTAATGTACATCGACCATAGGCCACAAGACAAAAGGAAGTGGATGGAAGCGGGGCTTTTTGTAATCAGAGAGAGAGGGAGGGGAGAGAGAGAAAGAGAAAGAGAGTGTGTGTGGGAGAGAGAGAGAGAGAGAGAAAGGGTGGGAGAGACAGAGATGGGATTGGAAGGGAAGCGGGGCTTTTTGTGATGAGAAAGGGAGAGAGAGAGAGAGACAGAGAGAGAGAAAAAGACAGAGGCAGAGAGAGAGAACCAGAGAGAGGGAGAGACAGAGCGACAGAGAAAGAGAGAGAGAGATGGGATTTGAAGGGAATCGGGTTTTTTTGTGATGAGAGAGGGAGAGCAAAGACAGAGACAGAGAGAGAGAGAGAGAAAGACAGAGAGAGAGGGGCAGAGGCAGAGAGAGAGAGAGAGGTATGTGGAGGGGAAGGAGGATGCATTAGAGCGGGCCAAGCAAATGAGAAAGAGGGAGCTGTTAATTGAAGGGACATTTTATACCAAGCATCCATTTAAGTGCCTTAAGGGGAATCAGAAAAAAAGCATCGTACTGAAATTCCAGCAGGAAGCGGCATGATTGATTTTGTTTTTCTCTTCCTCCGCTGCTCCAAAACATCGGGTGAAATGGAGCAACATCTTACTCATATTTTCTGGACATTTCAGCCTTCCAGCTTCAAGTGGAAATATAGGTGACGTAAATGGTGTTTGTAATTCCTTGGCGTATTTCTTCAGTTTTTTTCCTATCTCTTTTTTAAGAAAGAAATGGGGAGAGATTGTTTCATATAGCGTAGAGAGGTATGTGGGTTGTCTGTCCGTCTGTCTGTCTGTCTGTTTGTCTGCCTGCTGCCTACCTGCCTGCCTGCCTGCCTCCCTGCCTGCCTGCCTGTCTGTCTGTCTGTCTGTCTGTCTGTCTGTCTGTCTCGGAAATATAGGTGACAAAAGTGTTTGTAATTCCTTGGCGTATTTCTTCAGGGTTTTTTTTCAATCTCTCTTTTAAGAAAGAAAATGGGAGAGATCGTTTCATATGCCATAAAGGGGTGAGTGACTTATCTGTCTGTTTGTTTGTCTGTCTGTCTGTCTGTCTGTCTGTCTGTCTGTGACAAAAGGGGTGTTAGCAAGATTTCTCGGCTGTTTCTGGATGGTCTTTATGAAGTCTGGATCAAAAATGTGGACCACAGAGGAGTGCTTAGCCCATAGCCTCGAGCAAAGTCGAGAATGCTTAAAATGCGGTTAAGTTTAGGGTGACACGGACAAAAAAAAAGCCAAAAATATACACTTTTGAAGAAAGGGGCTGTGAACAGCACTTTATCAGAAACTTCTGAAAATATTTGCATTCTGTTTTCACAATGATAAGAGTCTACCATTCTCCTCCACTTGTCCTGAAGTTTTCGGTGTTTGAATTATATTTCAGGGTCACAGTGACTCTGAAAAATCAAAAGTCTGGATTAACCGCTGAGTAGTTAAAATCTTAAATCGAATTCGCTGGCCGTTTGTAACTTGGTAATTTTAATTTTTGACAGTCATTGTGCGCATATGAGCAGTTCTCAGTCGTTGTTACGGAAACGATCAAGCCATAGAACTAAACCTCGTCTTGTCATAAAGGTTATCATGTAATTTGTGTTAGTAGCAACATCGCCTTTACAGATGATGACAGTAAGCGTAGAGAACATCCCTGTCACGCAGTCTCAATCCTAGATGGAACTCCATAGCATAATGATTATCATCCTCATCGACATCATCATCATCGCATTGTAACAACTGTGCCAGCTTCTGTTACCACTAAGGTGGCGTAGAAGATGGGACGAAAAAAAAAAAACAAGGTGAGCACAAAGATAACCTGCCTGAGTGCGATGATTCTTTACAAATTTTAAAAATTAAAAAAAAAAGAAAAAGAAATTGAGCATAATTTCTTCATAGCTTTAGTAGTATCTTAAGTCAGAGTAGTAAGTGCCGAAATTTGGATGTGTTATCTGTTATTTGTTGTTTTTGTGTGAAGCCCAGCCGACAATTTAGAGCTATAACCATTTCAAAACTTACACAGTATCAGCAGGGAAAAAAACAAGAGGACAAAATGAGGGACAGATATCAATGCATTCGCGCACATAATATAAGGAGATGTCCCTGGTGTTGACCACTCGGGATATAAAAACGAATACGTGAATATAAATTTAAACATAACTAAGGACAACAAAAGATATCGAAAAACAGGCCTAAATTACCTAAAACCGCCTCCGCATATCTCATTTTCCTTGAGCCAAAAGTACATTTAATACACGTACCCAGTTATCAATCCTAGGAGAAAGCACGTTAGACTTTATCGAATACATACAGGTGAATGGACCAGCAAGGCAGAAAATGACAGAAAGCAAAGGAAGAAGGCAGAAACAAAGAAAGTGACGGAAAAGAAATTTCTAGCACATGATTTCCAGAATGTGAGAATACTATTTATACTCAAAGAGCCCCCAACATCCCCATGAGGAGGGCGAAAGTTAGATCACCTCAGCACTGTTTCAAGATCACAGCCACAAGACTCTTGAAGTATACATAACTCGTCACGATTTATGAGCAGACCGTAATTATTTTGCGGTTGGTTATTTGAATGACAACTTTCTATATGGCGTCAAAGCTTACGTGATCTTAGATCAGTTTCACAGATACCATCATTTTGTTCTGGAATCATCTGCAGAACATAAAGAATATCAGCGTGGCTTGACCATCCTAGGTCCTCATAAATTTCCCTGTTAAACGGATCTATTTCTAACCTTTTTTTTTTCCTTTAAAAGGGAGATTGTTAGGATAGCTTGACCATTTTGTCATGTATTTGTTTTATTTTACTGAAAAATCAATCATCCGGGCAGCACAAGATCCAAACAAATGAACATTTTTTTTATCCCTCTGAAAGCGTTTAAACCATCCTGCTTTACGAGGGACAACAGAAATTATTTTTTTTCTTTCTTTTCAATCAACGGGACCACGCTACATTAATTCTGCGCTGCCTGCCCTGCTGAACTGTCTCCCTGCCTCTGTCCGACACACACAAAAAAGGAATTGCAGCGTCGGGATATTTGCTGGTTGGATTGCTGCCTGGCAAATAGGTTCTGTGTCAATGCAAATCAGCTAAGAAAATACATGCAGCCACTCGCCCACCAACACACACGCATACAAGCCTCTGTCTACTCTTATCCTCTCCTCTCCTCTCTCTCTCTCTCTATCTATCTGTTTCTGTCTGTCTGTCTGTCTACCTCTCTCTCTGTCTCTGTCTGTCTGTCTGTCTCTGTCTGTCTGTCTGTCTACCTCTCTCTCTGTCTCTGTCTGTCTGTCTCTGTCTGTCTGTCTGTCTCTCTCTCTCTCTTACTCTATTTCTCTTTCTCTTTCTCTCTCTATCTATCTATCTGCCTGTCTATCTATCTATCTATTTACTGTCTGTCTATCTATCTATCTATCTATCTGTCTGTCTGTCTGTTATCTTATTCGCATACTCTCGTACACATATACTCTCTCACGCAAACGCGCGCACACAGACTCTCTCTCTCTCTCTCTCTCTCTCTCTCTCTCTCTTCTCTCTCTCTCTCTTCTTTCTCTCTCTATCTGTCTGTCTCTCTCTCTATCTATATCTTCTCTCTCTCTCTCTCTCTTTTTCTCTCTCTCACTCACAATACACACACACACATACAGTACACACACTCTCTTTCTCTCTCTCTTTCTTTCTCTCTCTCTCTCTGTCTCTGTGTCTCTGTGTTTCTCTCTCTCTCTCTCTCTCTCTCTCTCTCTCTCTCTCTCTCTCTCTCTCTCTTTATCTCTCTTGTTTGTTGTTATTGAAGTGCTGTATCCACCAAGCCACTCATTCCACTGTTCCAGCACCACACGCACGTGAGACGAAGTCTTTCATGAAGAAAAAACTACAAAACTCATATTACATTTCTTCTCTCAGGGAAAACCTACATATTCTAAAAGGCGTGTGTTCTTAAATTGATATAAATTCCTTCTTGTTTCTGCCACAGAAACTGCTTGTTGAGGCACGTTTGTAGAAGGAAATCTGATCAGATTATTGAAAGATTCCACTATTCCTTCCTACAGTGAAGCGCTATGCTATAAACTGGCATCTTGGCGGCCACATCTAGGCCCTGGAAGCCAATTTAATTTCCTAACTCATTCAATCTAATTCGGCAAATCAGCCAAGAGATCCTTTAACCAATCTTTCTCATCCTCCAGACTTCTCCGCTGCTTCTCTTCTGCATGATTTCTTACAAAACCTGGTTTCAAGGTTTCTATCTTCTTCTTCTTTCTTCTTCTTCTTCTCTTCTTCTTCTTCTTCTTCTTCTTCTTCTTTTCTTCTTCTTTCTTCTTCTTCTTCTTCTTCTTCTTTTTCTTCTTCTTCTTCTTCTTCTTCTTCTTCTCTTCTTCTTCTTCTTCTTCTTCTTCTTCTTCTTCTTCTTCCTCCTCCTCCTCTTCTTCTTCTTCTTTTTCTTCTTCTTCTTCTTCTTCTCTGTCTCTGTCTGTCTCTTCTCTCTCTCTCTCTCTCTCTCTCTCTCTCTCTCTCTCTTCTTTCTCTCTCCTTCTCTGTCTCGCTCTCTGTCTCTGTATCTCTGTCCCTGTCTGTCTGTCTCTCTCTCTCTCTCCCTCCCTCCCTCCCTCCCTCTCTCTCTCTATCTCTGTGTCTGTATGTCTCTTTGTGTATGTCTGTTTCTGTCTCTGTCTCCCCCTCTCTCCCTCTTAAGTGGTCCTCAGTAGTTCAGTTGGTTGACTGGGTCCAAATGAATCATGCAGCGCATGGACAGACCCCCTTTGCTTGATGAAATGGGTATCGAATGGCGTCGGCTGCTTGGAAGGTAAATGTCCGAAGAGTGGTGAGGCATTGGTGGTCTGGGTCTCATCCAACACCCTCGGTGTCTTGTTAAATTTCATTGATATCATAAAGTGCATCACAACAGATATCAAAATGTATTTCATATTCTTTGGATTTCTTACATGGTGGGCATGCCATGTTATTCAAGTGTAGTAGCACTAGGTTCCATTGGATGTGGCTGATAGGCACAGACAGGTAGGCAGACAGGTAGACAGAGAGAAACAGAGAGACGTGGATATTGGCTGATAGGCACAGACATGTAGACAGAGAGAAACAGAGAGACGTGGATATTGGCTGATAGGCACAGACAGTTAGACAGAGAGAAACAGAGAGACGTGGATATTGGCTGATAGGCACAGGCAGGTAGACAGAGAGAAACAGAGAGAAACAGAGAGACGTGGATATTGGCTGATAGGCACAGACAGGTAGACAGAGAGAAACAGAGAGACGTGGATATTGGCTGATAGGCACAGACAAGTAGACAGAGAGAAACAGAGAGACGTGGATATTGGCTGATAGGCACAGACAGGTAGACAGAGAGAAACAGAGAGACGTGGATATTGGCTGATAGGCACAGACAAGTAGACAGAGAGAAACAGAGACGTGGATATTGGCTGATAGGCACAGACAGGTAGACAGAGAGAAACAGAGAGAAACAGAGAAACGTGGATATTGGCTGATAGGCACAGACAAGTAGACAGAGAGAAACAGAGAGACGTGGATATTGGCTGATAGGCACAGACAGGTAGACAGAGAGAAACAGAGAGAAACAGAGAAACGTGGATATTGGCTGATAGGCACAGACAAGTAGACAGAGAGAAACAGAGAGACGTGGATATTGGCTGATAGGCACAGACAAGTAGACAGAGAGAAACAGAGAGACGTGGATATTGGCTGATAGGCACAGACAAGTAGACAGAGAGAAACAGAGAGACGTGGATATTGGCTGATAGGCACAGACAGGTAGACAGAGAGAAACAGAGTGACGTGGATATTGGCTGATAGGCACAGACAAGTAGACAGAGAGAAACAGAGAGACGTGGATATTGGCTGATAGGCACAGACAGGTAGACAGAAACAGAGAGACGTGGATATTGGCTGATAGGCACAGACAGGTAGACAGAGAGAAACAGAGAGACGTGGATATTGGCTGATAGGCACAGACAGGTAGACAGAGAGAAACAGAGAGACGTGGATATTGGCTGATAGGCACAGACAGGTAGACAGAGAGAAACAGAGAGACGTGGATATTGGCTGATAGCACAGACAGGTAGACAGAGAGAAACAGAGAGACGTGGATTTGGCTGATAGGCACAGACAGGTAGACAGAGAGAAACAGAGAGAAACAGAGAGACGTGGATATTGGCTGATAGGCACAGACAAGTAGACAGAGAGAAACAGAGTGACGTGGATATTGGCTGATAGGCACAGACAAGTAGTCAGACAGGTAGACAGAGAGAAAGAGAGAGACGTGAACACTGCTTGCTGACTCTCAGAAGAGAATTCATACCTTTTGACCAAGTGCCTGAGGAGACTATTTGGCATTTCCTGCTTCGAAAATACGATAAATGAGTTCGCAACGAACAACATCAACACCTTAGTGGTCTCGGTGGCAGCGCCTCAGGCAGCTGAAAATAAAAAAGACAAAGAAGAAAAAGAAAACGACGCAAGCACGCTCAATGTGGTCACATCTCCCGCTATAACACACTGCCTTATACTATTTGTCAGAGTACCCTGTATGCTGGCCGTTGGCGAGATCGACAAGAGGAAGGTCCCGGTGGCAAACATCACAGACTGGACCTCAAAGACAGATGGAGGATCCTGTCTGCTGCTGCTGCTGTATTCCGCAGTCCCCCACCCCCCACCAACTATTCGCTGGTTATAAGATTAGAAGACCTTCACTCCTTGTGGTCCTTGGACGTTATGTAAATGCTGTGTTTGCAGCCTTTGATCACGCAGTCTTCATTGTATTGCTAAATGTTAATTTGGTTTTCTCTATGCACATCCATTTTGCCACTGATTACATAGACAGTACTGAAGACACTCTTGAGCTTCAGTCTGGTTTTCACTTTTTCCCCATGTTCTGTGTTTGCAGTGATTAGACACTATTTGGTAGGCCTGTTTTCCTGAGTGTCAGTTTACATTTTCGTAATGCATATTCTATGATGATGATGATACCGATGCTGCTGATGCTGCTACTGCTGCTGCTGCTACTGCTGCTGCTCCTACTGCTGCTGCTGATGATGAAGATGATGATGATAACGATGATAGATAATGATAACGATGGGGGGGGGGGAGAGGAAGAGGATGGACACTCGTGTCGATCCAGCTGATGACAGTGTCTTCCCAATTAATGGCGTTGATGCCACAGCTATTGAGGTTGGCCTTTCAGTGTTAAACCGCGTGTTACTTTCGTGGTCTTCCCTTGTTACAGTGTCTTTGCTTCAGCTCCCCATACATAAACATCTTTGGGGAACATTTGTCTTCCATACCAACAGCATGTCCTGTCCAGCCAAACCGGCATTTGATAAATCATCATCATGTGCCCTGCCGCATGGCGTTGGCGATCACGGCACTCCATACGAATCTATCCCCTGTTGCTGCAAGTACATCTCCCACCCTCTCTGTCTTCAGCCACCCTGCAAGTCCGTCCAGTATTTTCTCCCTGGGTCTACCAGGTGCTCTCTTCCCTCCAGCTTTCCTGTTGTAAACCACTCTAATTTCTCTTTCCTCATAAAATGTCCTATAAATGTTGCTTGTCTTTTCCTAATCTTCTGCATTAATGATTTTCTTGCGTCTGCCTCTTCCAAAACTGCCTCGTGTGTTTTCTTTGCTGTCCATGGAATCCTCACGTTCTTCTTAGAAACCACATTTCAATTGCCTCAATTTTGTTATGGCTTTGTGTGTGATTTTTCCACGCCTCACAACCGTACAACAATATCGCTTCAATACAACATTCAAGAACTCCCTTCTTGATGTCAATTGATAGGCATTTGTTAGTAAGAGCGCCTTTCATCTTCTTGAATGCTGTTTTAGCTCAGCCGATTCTGCTGGCTGTTTCTGATGAGTAGAATCTGGGACTTGCAGAGTGGCTGAGGACCGAGGGGGTGGGAGATGTATTTGTAGCGACAAGGAATAAATTTGTATGGATGGCCGTGATCGCCAACGCCATACGGCAGGTCACATGATGAAGAGAATCTCTGTACTTAGCAATCCACACTGCTATAGAACTTGAAGGCTGGACACAGTCGATCTTTCCACGTCATGTTGCAGATCTTGCACATACATCTTTGGTGGAACCATTCCAGTGGTTGAACGTGCTTTGGGTAAATGGTTTGGTCTGGCAGTAGTACATCCTTTAAGAAGGTATGCAATCCTCTACCCCACTGTCTCGCCTACTGAGGTTCGTAGGTCCACAGTCCCAGCGATTGTCACGTGCAGAACAGCCTTGTCAGGTGCAGCTTTATGCATATTGTATACTCGTGGACGTTAAACATTAGGCACGTCAATTGAATTTCCGTTACGCACATCCTGTGTTTGCGGTGATCAAACATAATGTAAATCCAGGGTTTATCGACTGGCTACCGGCAAGCAAGCCGGGACTGAATCAATGCATGTCAGCTGTGTAAGAGGTAAATGATGTTGCTCGGTAACAACCCACAACCCCCCCCCCCCCACACACACACACACATCTCTCTCTCTCTCTCTGTCTGTCTGTCTGTCTCTCTCTCTCTCTCTCTCTCTCTCTCTTTGTCTGTCTTTCCCTCCCCTTCTCTCTCTGCCTCTATCTCTGTCTGTCTGTCTGTCACTCTCTTCCTCTCTCTCTCTCTTTGTATCTCTCTCTCTCTCTCCCTCTCTCTCGTTCTCTCTCGCTCTTTGTCTCTGTCTCTGTCTCTTCCCCCCCTCTCTCTCTGTCTCTATATATCTCTCTCTGTTTGCCTGTCTCTCTCTCTCCCTCCCTCTCTCTCTCTCTCTCTCTCTCTCTCTCTGTCGTCTGTCTATCTCTCTGTATTTTTCTCTTTGTCTCTCTTTCTCACTCATTCTCTCTCTCTCTCTCTCTCTCTCTTCTCTCTCTCTTTCTCTCTCTCTGTATCTGTATCTCTCTTTGACTCTCTCTCTCTTTGACTCTCTCTGTGTCTCTCTGCCTGTCTCTCTCTCTCCCCTCTCTCTCTCTCTCTGTCTCCTTTCTCTCTCTCTTTCTCTTTCTCTCTGTCTGTCTCTGTCTGTCTATCTGACTCTCTCTCTCTCCCTCTCTCTCTCTCTGTCTCTCTCTCTCTATGTTTCTCCATAGACATAAACATTTTATAGTGTATTTATATTTATATTTGTATTAGTGTAGACCCTCCGTGAGCGAGAGCTGATGTGATATTGATCTGCTTATCCGTTCTCTTTTTCTTTTCCTTCGCTCTCCTTCTCCTTCTTCTTCTTCTTCTTCTTTTCTTTTCTTCTTCTTCTTCTTCTTCTCTTTCTTCTTCTTCTTCTTTTCTTCTTCTTCTTCTTCTTCTTCTTCTTCTTCTTCTTCTTCTTCTTCTTCTTCTTTCTTCTTCTTCTTCTTCTTCTTCTTCTTTCTTCTTCTTTCTTCTTCTTCTTCTTCTTCTCTTCTTCTTCTTCTTCTCTTCTTCTTCTTTTCTTCTTTCTTCTTCTTCTTCTTCTTCTTCTTCTTCTTCTTCTTCTTCTTCTTCTTCTTCTTCTTCTTCTTCTTCTTCTTCTTCTTCTTCTTCTTCTTCTTTTCTTCTTCTTCTTCTCTTCTTCTTCTTTTCTTCTTCTTCTTCTCTTCTTTTCTTCTTCTTCTTTCTTCTTCTTCTTCTTCTCTTCTTCTTCTTCTTCTTCTTTCTTCTTCTTCTTCTTCTTCTTCTTCTTCTTCTTCTTCTTCTTTCTCTTCTTCTTCTTCTTTTCTTCTTCTTCTTCTTCTTCTTCTTCTTCTTTTCTTCTTCTTCTTTCTTCTTCTTCTTCTTCTTCTTTCTTCTTCTTCTTTCTTCTTATTTCTCTCTCTCCTTCCTTCTTTCTGTTCGTCTCTCTCTCTCTCTCTCTCTCTCTCTCTCTCTCTCTCTCTCTCTTGTCACTCACTCTCACCTCTCTCTCTCCCTCTCTTTCTCTATCTCTCCTCTCTCTGTGTCTCTATCTCTCTTTCTCTCTGTGTCTGTCTCTGTCTCTGTCTCTCAGTTTGTCTTTCTCTTTCTCTCTCTCTCTGTCTTTCTCTCTCTGTCTCTCTCTGTCTCTCAGTTTGTCTTTCTCTTTCTCTCTCTCTCTCTCTCTCTCTCTCTGCCTCTTTCTCTCTCTGTCTCTCTTGTAGATGTGTAATGTGCGTGCGTGCGTGTATGTGTTTGTTTACAAATTTGTAGTGTGCGCAATATAGGTGTGTGCAGGTGTGTAGTGCGCGCATGTGTGTGATTGTGTAGTGTGCACATACGTGTGTGTGTCTGTGTATGTGTATGAGCAATATGCGCACATGTGTGTGCGTGTGTGCGAGAGCGTGTAGTGTGGGCACATGTGCGCGTGTGTGCGTGGAGTGTGCGCGTGTGTAACGCGTGTTTGTCCGTTGTCAGAGGATACGGTAAAAAGTAGCTGAGTGCTAATGGTCTCCCGCTCTTTTCCCCTTCACGCCCGGAGGGCAAGACTTGACACCTTAACGGCGAAGAAGAACACTATCAGGTTGACCATACTTTCACATCCACAAGGGTTTCTTTTACTTTCATGACAAGTCTGGAGCCTGGAGCCTGTTCAGGAGGGATTCGTCGCGATCGGACAGTTCCGTATACCCTCCTCCAGTTAGCCTTCTTCCTTGTCTGAAGTCTTGGTGAAAATAAACCTTATGTCTTGTCTGATGAGACAGTCTTGATGGAGGCAGACACAAGAAAATCATTGATAAAGAAGACTAGGAAAAGACAAGCAATATGTATAAGACATTTTATGAGTCAAGAGAAATTAGAGCACCCGGTCGCATTAGGAAAGCTGAAGGGAAAGAGAACACCAGGTAGCCCAGGGATAAAATATTGGACGGACTTGCAGAGTGGTTGAAGACAGAGAGGGTGGAAGATGTTCTTGCAGCACAAGGGACACGTTCGTATGGAGAGTCATGATCGCCAATGCCACGCGCCAGGGCACATAATGATGATGATGTTTCTTGTCTGTTTATATTAAATACGCGTACTGATTCTGTTTTCGTGTTTTTTTTGGATTCCATAATGTCAACGATAAGAAAACGTTAAGCAAGAGAAGAGAGAGAGTTGCATTTTAGATGATAATCCATAATCATGATGGCCGATTTTTCTTAGTTGGGCTACGTGGAGTCTGAAGCCTGTCCAAGAGGGATTCTTCGCGATCGGACAATTCCATAAACCCTCCTCCAGTTAGCCTTCATGCCCTTCTGAAGTCCTGGTTTTAAAAAAAATGGGGTAGCGCTGCACTGCGGTGACGTGCTGTCATAGAGGAGAGCAGCCCGAGTTTCACATAGTAAATCCACTGTGACAAAAGAAATGAATATAGGTATGAATAAATCTGTCAGCAGCTTTGTAGCAGACTCCTTGTGCCTGTGTAAAAACCTCATGCGGCTGAATTGGGAATAGAAACGTGACCTGTGAGGCACTGACAACACTAGAATGATTGGAGCATTGAACATTAAGATGGGCAGCTAACTGGCTCCACGTAAATGTCATGCTGCGGGGAGGGAACTGAAGATACATAATCTCGAGTCTACGGTTTTATCTCCCTTCCCATACAAAAATGGTTTTGGAATTTTTCGTATTTTGTGCTACTCATGAGCTATGTGGACCTTGACGAAGTTTCAGTGGAAATAAAACTGGGCGTGCATCAAGGACAATGTTAGACTCGTCACAACGATGAAGACAGAATTTAAATATTGTTGGAAGTTTCTTATGATAAAGTGGTCTACACACTTCCTCAAAATGTTGCTGATTGTAGGTACTTTTACTTATCTTTATTACATTACCCACAAGCGGATGCCAGGGATTCTTTCAGTATAAATATTATTCCCACCTTCTGGAAATTCTGTGCTAGAAATTTCCTCTTTTCCGTCACTCTCTCTGTTTCTTTCTTCCTTCTTTGCTTTCTGTCAGTTCTTCCTGTTATTTCCTGCCTTGCTGGTCCATTCACCTGCATGTGTTCGATGAAGTCTTACGTACTTACGATTGATAATTGGGTACATGTGTTAAGTGCATTTTTGGCTCTGGAGAGGTGAGATATGCGGAAGCGATTTTAGGTAATTTAGGCTCTTTTTTTTTTTATATAAATTGTAGTGTTCTTAGTTCTGTTTATATTTATGTTCAGGTTTGTTTTCCAAATCCCCATGTGCGATAAATTGGACGGAGTGGTCAAAGCCAGGGGCATCTCCTTGGATCATGTGCACTAATGCATTGATATGTGTACTTAATTTTGTTTTCTTTTTTCTGTTGAAGTATTGTATATGTTTTGACTGGGTGTAG
>JAPXFY010000022.1:61043358-61095858 GCA_030674185.1 Monoplex corrugatus
GACAACATAAAACATCAGTCACAAACAGCAAAAGACAACATAAAAACATCAGTCACAAACAGCAAAAGACAACATAAAAACATCAGTCACAAACAGCAAAAAACAAAATCAAACATAATCACAAACAACAAAAAACAAAAACAAAACATAATCACAAACAACAAAAAACAAAGAAAAAAACATAATCACAAAAAGTAAAAGACAATTTTGAACATCAGTCACAAAAAAAAACTGAAGGCAAAATAAAAAACATAAGTCTTGAAAAGCAAATGACAAAATAAAAGAGTAATATAAACAGCAAAAGATAAAATAAAACATCAATCTTATAAAGCAAAAAACAAATTATACACCAGTCACAAAAACCAGAGGACAAAATAAAACATAATTCTTGAAAAGTAAAGGACAGAATATGACAACAACCGTGAAAAGCCAATGACAAATAAACAGTTGTCGTAAAAAGCAGAAGATTGTAAAACACTAGTTGCAAAACTCAGAAAACAATTAAACAGTAATGCTACCAATTTTGAAGAACAAGGTCTCCCAACAGTGTAAAAATCGCTACTCACAGTTCCGTAGCTTTCGATGGCGTTCTCGCCATCTTCGTCAGCGCTCTAATGCTGTCTGCGTGAATCTCTACTCAGATTAAACAGTAGTTGCAAAAAGCAAAGAGAAAATGAAACATTGTACAAGAAAAGCAAAAGACATTAGTCGCAGAAAGCAAAACTCAACGCATTAGTGAGACGAAACACTAGTTCCACAAGCAAAAACTAATGAAATAAAACGTTAACCCTGAAAAGCTGGAGACAAAAGCAAAAGCCATCAGTGCGAATAGGGCAATAAAAAAAACCAGTGATTTTTTCTTTCCATATTTCTTCATTATTTATTTCATTCTTTCTTTCTTTCTTTCTTTATTTTTTATTGTTTCTCTCTGCGTACTTGTGCCCCTTCATAAACGACAATGACCTACACATAAATAAGCTGTTCCAGTCCCTCTTCCAATTCTTTGCCTTTTCTTCCCTGCCTTATTTCCTTCGTTCTCATTCCCCTTACAGGTAGAAATAACCATATGACATACTAGTGCAGCACAGTTAGATGTGATCAGTAGTTCAATTTGTACACCAGTATATTTTTGCGTGTTGTAGTTTTGTATAACCGCAGATACGTTGTATATATGTATGGAACATAACTTTGCATAGATAGAGTTTCTCTCCATCCATTGATTATGCAGTAGTAGTGTACGTGCATGTTTGAGTGAATCTAGATTTCATTATAATAAAATTTCTGCAAATTATCGTTTTGTATATATTACTCATATAATCATGCATGTCGTGTATAAGTGTGCGTGCATGCATGGATGTGTGCATTATCGGATGCATGTGTCAGTCTGTGTACGTGTGCATGTATGCAAATGTGTCAGCACGCATTTGCGCTTGTACAAATAAGATGTGTGTGTGTGTGTGTGTGTGTGTGTGTGTGTGTGTGTGTGTGTGTGTGTGTGTGTGTGTGTGTGTGTGTGTGTGTGTGTGTGTGTGTGTGTGTGTGTGTGTTCTTGCGAAGCTGCTCTAACAATGATTAAATCAGTTGATGCCCATTTTGTCACATTTTTCTGATAACTGGTTGGAGTTTCAAATATTCAAATAATGACAAGATTTTGCCTCAGAGATATGATTTCATGACGACTTACAATGTATATATGCCAGTTTGGCAATTCTCATTGCTGGTTGACTGATCGAAACTGACATAGAAGAAGTATGCATGTTGTAAGTCTCGTTTTAGTAATGGTAGGAAATCACTGGAACTTAAGCTGATGTTTTAAACTGTATAACATGAGAACAAAATTGTTTCAGTATCAGTGCTAACAGTTGTATTTTAGTAGTTCTAGAAGATCACTAGTTCTGTGAGAAATTTGGTTGGTTTCTTCTGTACTGTTCTCCTTTCGGTCTGATTTTCTGTTGACGAACGTTCGAGCACTGAGTGTGGCGTTTAATTTTGCGTCCATCTTGGTTCTGTTGCTCTGTTCCATTTTGGAGTGCTGTAGTTTAAAGTACGAGTTTCTGCCTTGAGTGCCTCAGTTCTCGTTCACAATGACAGGTATGTTTTGTTCCCTTTTCTGTCATTTTTTTCTTTGTTCTTTATTTCTAAATCAACAACAATAAAGAAGAAGAAAGAAGAGAAAGAAACAAAACTAAGCGAGATACGAGGTACAAGGCAAAAAACATTCCTTGTACCTCCCACCTTGTATTTTTTCTGTTTGTTTTGGTTTTTTCTTTATTGTTGTTGATTTTTCCATGATTTCATGTACATCTTGAAAGAGTTTTTTTTTTTTTGACAGATAGTTTGTTGTTTGTTTGTATGCACATGATACTATATATTCTTGCATCGTGTAGTTGTAGTTTATGATAAACATATAGCATGTTGATGAAAATACCTTTTTTTCATTTATTCCATTATTGTGACTGTTGGTTTGTTGCAAGATTTTGTGTAGATATGTATGCTGTAATTATATGTCAGTACAAGATTAGTTAATGTGACAGTAAATGATTGATGAATTGAATCGAATTGTTTTATGATCATATTGTTTTTCTTGACATATTTCTGATCATAATAAGTTCTGTATTATGAAATACAACTCTGTCTGTGTTTCATTTGGAAACAAAAGGCATCTGATTTAATCCCAAAGAATCCATGTCAGAAACTTTACATACTTTTGGGTTTAGGACTCGGTTATTTCTAATGGGTCAACGATTCTTTAACGAACGTAGTTAGTAATTTAGACCGTGGATGGTGGCGGTCAGGATCTTTTTTTTTTTTTTTTTTTTTTATTGTAAAATGTAGAGTGAGACAAGGATGTCCCCTGTCATCAATACCTTTGATTCTAGCAGTTGAGCTATTCGTAATAAAATTCGTAACAACAAAATGTGCAGCATCATACTATCATCACAAGAAAATGGTAAAGCAACCAGTAGATGATACAACGCTGTTTGTCGAGAGCGGTGATGACATGTCATATGGTAGAATTATTCGGGTGGGAACTGAATTGTATATGCATGGCAGTTTCACACGCTAGTGTAAAATTGTTTAAGATAACGTAAATACTGACTTCTCATAGTCCATAAAATTTGTTTAAATTTATTTATTGTTTGTTTGATATCACCTTGTATCTGTGATATGTTTATCAAACTATTTTATTTCTGTTTATTGTTTCAAAAACAAACGTGTAAACACGCTTGCTTAATCTCACACTTACACTCTCACGTACTCTAGGCCTTAAAAGAAACCCAGGCATATAATAACAATCACGAAACATGAAAGATAATAACAATCAGGAAACATCAAAGTCATAGCAATTAGGAAACATTAAAGCAACAACATTCAGTAAACATTAAAGTAATAACAACCAGGAAACAGAAAGTAACAACAAGCAGGAAATAAAAACAACAATATGTAAACATCAAAGTAATAACAATCAGGAAACATTAAAGTAATAACAAGTAATAACAATCAGGAAACATTAAAGTAATAACAATCAGGAAACATTAAAGTAATAACAAGCAGGAAACATAAAGTAATAACATGCAGGAAATAGAAACAACAATCAGTAAACATTAAAGCAAAAACAATCAGGAAACATTAAAGTAATAACAATCAGGAAACATTAAAGCAATAACAATCGGGAAACGTTAAAGTAAAAACAATCTGGAAACGTTAAAGTAATAACAATCAGGAAACATTAAAGCAATAACAATCAGGAAACATTAAAGCAATAACAATCAGGAAACGTTAAAGTAAAAACAATCTGGAAACATTAAAGTAATAACAATCAGGAAACATTAAAGTAATAACAATCAGGAAACATTAAAGTAATAACAATCAGGAAACATTAAAGCAATAACAATCAGGAAACATTAAAGCAATAACAATCAGGAAACATTAAAGTAAAAACAATCTGGAAACATTAAAGCAATAACAATCAGGAAACATTAAAGTAATAACAATCAGGAAACGTTAAAGTAAAAACAATCAGGAAACATTAAAGCAATAACAATCAGGAAACATTAAAGCAATAACAATCAGGAAACATTAAAGTAATAACAATCAGGAAACATTAAAGTAATAACAATCAGGAAACATTAAAGTGATAACAATCAGGAAACATTAAAGTGATAACAATCAGGAAACATTAAAGTAAAAACAATCAGGAAACATTAAAGTAATAACAATCAGGAAACATTAAAATAATAACAATCAGGAAACATTAAAGTAATAACAATCAGGAAACATTAAAGTAAAAACAATCTGGAAACATTAAAGTAATAACAATCAGGAAACATTAAAGTAATAACAATCAGGAAACATTAAAGTAATAACAATCAGGAAACATTAAAGTAAAAACAATCTGGAAACATTAAAGTAATAACAATCAGGAAACATTAAAGTAATAACAATCAGGAAACGTCAAAGTAATAACAATCAGGAAACATTAAAGTAATAACAAGCAGGAAACATAAAGTAATAACATGCAGGAAATAGAAACAACAATCAGTAAACATTAAAGCAATAACAAGCAGGAAACATAAAGTAATAACATGCAGGAAATAGAAACAACAATCAGGAAACATTAAAGTAATAACAAGCAGGAAACATAAAGTAATAACATGCAGGAAATAGAAACAACAATCAGGAAACATTAAAGTAATAACAAGCAGGAAACATAAAGTAATAACATGCAGGAAATAGAAACAACAATCAGGAAACATTAAAGTAATAACAAGCAGGAAACATAAAGTAATAACATGCAGGAAATAGAAACAACAATCAGGAAACATTAAAGTAATAACAAGCAGGAAACATAAAGTAATAACATGCAGGAAATAGAAACAACAATCAGGAAACATTAAAGTGATAACAATCAGGAAACATTAAAGTAATAACAATCAGGAAACATTAAAGTGATAACAATCAGGAAACATTAAAGTAATAACAATCAGGAAACATTAAAGTGATAACAATCAGGAAACATTAAAGTGATAACAATCAGGAAACATTAAAGTGATAACAATCAGGAAACATTAAAGTAATAACAATCAGGAAACATTAAAGTGATAACAATCAGGAAACATTAAAGTAATAACAATCAGGAAACGTTAAAGCAAAAACAATCTGGAAACGTTAAAGTAATAACAATCAGGAAACATTAAAGTGATAACAATCAGGAAACATTAAAGTAATCACAATCAGGAAACATTAAAGTGATAACAATCAGGAAACATTAAAGTAATAACAATCAGGAAACATTAAAGTAATAACAATCAGGAAACATTAAAGTAATAACAATCAGGAAACATTAAAGCAATAACAATCAGGAAACATTAAAGTAATAACAATCAGGAAACATTAAAGTAATAACAATCAGGAAACATTAAAGTAATAACAATCAGGAAACATTAAAGTAATAACAATCAGGAAACATTAAAGCAATAACAATCAGGAAACATTAAAGTAATAACAATCAGGAAACATTAAAGTAAAAACAATCAGGAAACATTAAAGTAATAACAATCAGGAAACATTAAAGTAAAAACAATCAGGAAACATTAAAGTAATAACAATCAGGAAACATTAAAGTAATAACAATCAGGAAACATTAAAGTAAAAACAATCTGGAAACATTAAAGTAATAACAATCTGGAAACGTTAAAGTAATAACAATCTGGAAACATTAAAGTAATAACAATCAGGAAACATTAAAGTAATAACAATCAGGAAACATTAAAGTAATAACAATCTGGAAACGTTAAAGTAATAACAATCTGGAAACATTAAAGTAATAACAATCAGGAAACATTAAAGTAATAACAATCAGGAAACAGTAAAGTAATAACAATCAGGAAACAGGAAATCAATAACAAGCAGGAAATAGAAATGACAATCAGTAAGCATTTAAGAAACAACATCCAGGAACATTAAAGCAGTAACATTCTGGAAACATTAAAGCAGTAACATTCTAGAAACATTAAAGCAATAACATTCTAGAAACATTGAAGTAATAACAACCAGGAAACATTAAAGCAATAACATTCTAGAAACATTGAAGTAATAACAACCAGCAAACATTAAAGAAACAATCAGGAAACATTAAAGCAATAACAACCAGTAAACATTAAAGTTATAACAATCAGGAAACATTAAAGTAACAACAGTCTGGAAACATTAAAGTAATAACATTCAGTAAACATTAAAGTTATAACAATCAGGAAACATTAAAGTAATAACAATCAGTAAACATTAAAGTTATAACAATCAGGAAACATTAAAGTAACAACAGTCTTGAAACATTAAAGTAATAACATTCAGTAAACATTAAAGTAATAACAATCAGGAAACATTAAAGTAACAACAGTCTTGAAACATTAAAGTAATAACATTCAGTAAACATTAAAGTAATAACAATCAGGAAACATTAAAGTAACAACAGTCTTGAAACATTAAAGTAATAACATTCAGGAAACATTAAAGTAATAACAATCAGGAAACATTAAAGTGAAAACAATCTGGAAACATTAAAGTAATAACAATCAGGAAACATTAAAGTGAAAACAATCAGTAAACATTAAAGTAATAATAATCAGGAAACGTTAAAGTAATAACAATCAGGAAACATTAAAGTTATAACAATCAGGAAACGTTAAAGTAATAACAATCAGGAAACGTTAAAGTAATAACAATCAGGAAACATTAAAGTAATAACAATCAGGAAACGTTAAAGTAATAACAATCAGGAAACGTTAAAGTAATAACAATCAGGAAACATTAAAGTAATAACAATCAGGAAACGTTAAAGTAATAACAATCAGGAAACGTTAAAGTAATAACAATCAGGAAACGTTAAAGTAATAACAATCAGGAAACATTAAAGTAATAACAATCTGGAAACAGTAAAGTGATAACAATCTGGAAACATTAAAGTAATAACAATCAGGAAACGTTAAAGTAATAACAATCAGGAAACGTTAAAGTAATAACAATCAGGAAACGTTAAAGCAATAACAATCTGGAAACAGTAAAGTAATAACAATCAGGAAACGTTAAAGTAATAACAATCAGGAAACATTAAAGTAATAACAATCAGGAAACAGTAAAGTAATAACAATCAGGAAACAGGAAATCAATAACAAGCAGGAAATAGAAATGACAATCAGTAAGCATTTAAGAAACAACATCCAGGAACATTAAAGCAGTAACATTCTGGAAACATTAAAGCAGTAACATTCTAGAAACATTAAAGCAATAACATTCTAGAAACATTGAAGTAATAACAACCAGGAAACATTAAAGCAATAACATTCTAGAAACATTGAAGTAATAACAACCAGCAAACATTAAAGAAACAATCAGGAAACATTAAAGCAATAACAACCAGTAAACATTAAAGTTATAACAATCAGGAAACATTAAAGTAACAACAGTCTGGAAACATTAAAGTAATAACATTCAGTAAACATTAAAGTTATAACAATCAGGAAACATTAAAGTAATAACAATCAGTAAACATTAAAGTTATAACAATCAGGAAACATTAAAGTAACAACAGTCTTGAAACATTAAAGTAATAACATTCAGTAAACATTAAAGTAATAACAATCAGGAAACATTAAAGTGAAAATAATCTGGAAACATTAAAGTAATAACAATCAGGAAACATTAAAGTGAAAACAATCAGTAAACATTAAAGTAATAATAATCAGGAAACATTAAAGTGAAAACAATCTGGAAACATTAAAGTAATAACAATCAGAAACATTAAAGTGATAACAATCAGGAAACATTAAAGTGATAACAATCAGTAAACATTAAAGTAATAACAATCAGTAAACATTAAAGTGAAAACAATCAGTAAACATTAAAGTAAAAACAATCAGGAAACATTAAAGTGAAAACAATCAGGAAACGTTAAAGTAACAACAGTCTGGAAACATTAAAGTAATAACAATCAGGAAACAGAAAGTAGTAACAATCAGGAAACATTAAAGTAATAACAATCAGGAAACAGAAAGTAGTAACAATCAGGAAACATTAAAGTAATAACAATCAGGAAACAGAAAGTAGTAACAATCAGGAAACATTAAAGTAATAACAATCAGGAAACATTAAAGTAATAACAATCAGGAAACAGAAAGTAGTAACAATCAGGAAACATTAAAGTAATAACAATCAGGAAACATTAAAGTTATAACAATCAGGAAACATTAAAGCAACAACAATCTGGAAACATTAAAGTAATAACAATCAGGAAACATCAAAGTAATAACAATCAGGAAACAGAAAGTAGTAACAATCAGGAAACATTAAAGTAATAACAAGCAGGAAACATTAAAGTAATAACAATCAGGAAACATTAAAGTAAGAACAATCAGGAAACATTAAAGTAAAACAATCAGGAAACATTAAAGTAAGAACAATCAGGAAACATTAAAGTAATAACAATCAGGAAACATTAATGTAATAACAATCAGGAAACAGTAAAGTAATAACAATCAGGAAACATTAAATTAATAACAATCAGGAAACATTAAAGTAATAACAATCAGGAAACATTAAAGTAATAACAATCAGGAAACATTAAAGTAAGAACAATCAGGAAACATTAAAGTAATAACAAGCAGGAAACATAAAGTAATAACAAGCAGGAAACATAAAGTAATAACAAGCAGGAAATATTAAAGTAATAACAAGCAGGAAACATTAAAGCAAAAACAATCTGGAAACGTTAAAGTAATAACAATCAGGAAACAGGAAATCAATAACAAGCAGGAAATAGAAATGACAATCAGTAAGCATTTAAGAAATAACAACCAGGAAACATTAAAGCAGTAACATTCTAGAAACATTAAAGCAGTAACATTCTAGAAACATTAAAGCAATAACAACCAGGAAACATTAAAGCAATAACATTTTGGAAACATTAAAGCAGTAACATTCTAGAAACATTAAAGTAATAACAACCAGGAAACATTAAAGAAACAGTCAGGAAACATTAAAGCAATAACAACCAGGAAACAGTAAAGTAATAACAACCAGGAAACATTAAAACAGTAACATTCTAGAAACATTAAAGTAATAACAACCAGGAAACATTAAAGAAACAGTCAGGAAACATTAAAGCAATAACAACCAGGAAACATTTAAAGTAATAACAACTTGGAAACATTAAAGCAACAACAATCAGGAAACAGTAAAGTAATAACAACCTGGAAACATTAAAGCAATAACAATCAGGAAACAGTAAAGTAATAACAACCTGGAAACATTAAAGCAATAACAATCAGGAAACACTAAGGTAATAACAACCTGGAAACATTAAAGCAATAACAATCAGGAAACAGTAAAGTAATAACAATCAGGAAACATTAAAGTAATAACAACCAGGAAACAGTAAAGTAATAACAATCAGGAAACGGTAAAGTAATAACAATCAGGAAACATTAAAGCAACAACAATCTGGAAACATTAAAGTAATAACAATCAGGAAACATCAAAGCAATAACAATCAGGAAACAGAAAGTAGTAACAATCAGGAAACATTAAAGTAATAACAATCAGGAAACATTAAAGTTATAACAATCAGGAAACATTAAAGCAACAACAATCTGGAAACATTAAAGTAATAACAATCAGGAAACATCAAAGTAATAACAATCAGGAAACAGAAAGTAGTAACAATCAGGAAACATTAAAGTAATAACAAGCAGGAAACATTAAAGTAATAACAATCAGGAAAGAAAAACAATCTGGAAACATTAAAGTAATAACCATCAGGAAACATTAAAGTAATAACAATCAGGAAACATTAAAGTAAGAACAATCAGGAAACATTAAAGTAATAACAATCAGGAAACATTAAAGTAAGAACAATCAGGAAACATTAAAGTAAGAACAATCAGGAAACGTTAAAGTAATAACAATCAGGAAACATTAAAGTAATAACAATCAGGAAACATTAAAGTAATAACAATCAGGAAACAGTAAAGTAATAACAATCAGGAAACATTAAAGTAATAACAATCAGGAAAGAAAAACAATCTGGAAACATTAAAGTAATAACAATCAGGAAACATTAAAGTAATAACAATCAGGAAACATTAAAGTAATAACAAGCAGGAAACATTAAAGTAATAACAATCAGGAAACATTAAAGTAATAACAATCAGGAAACATTAAAGTAATAACAATCAGGAAAGAAAAACAATCAGGAAACATTAAAGTAATAACAATCAGGAAACATTAAAGTAATAACAATCAGGAAACATTAAAGTAATAACAATCAGTAAACATTAAAGTAATAACAATCAGGAAACATTAAAGTAATAACAATCTGGAAACATTAAAGTAATAACAATCAGGAAACATTAAAGTAATAACAATCAGGAAAGAAAAACAATCTTGAAACATTAAAGTAATAACAAGCAGGAAACATTAAAGCAAAAACAATCAGGAAACATTAAAGTAATAACAATCTGGAAACGTTAAAGTAATAACAATCAGGAAACATTAAAGTAATAACAATCAGTAAACATTAAAGTAATAACAATCAGGAAACATTAAAGTAATAACAATCAGGAAAGAAAAACAATCTGGAAACATTAAAGTAATAACAAGCAGGAAACATAAAGTAATAACAATCAGGAAACATTAAAGTAATAACAATCAGGAAACATTAAAGTAATAACAATCAGGAAAGAAAAACAATCTGGAAACATTAAAGTAATAACAAGCAGGAAACATAAAGTAATAACAAGCAGGAAATAGAAATAACAATCAGGAAACATTAAAGCAATAACAACCAGGAAACATTAAAGCAAAAACAATCTGGAAACGTTAAAGTAATAACAATCTGGAAACGTTAAAGTAATAACAATCAGGAAACAGGAAATCAATAACAAGCAGGAAATAGAAATGACAATCAGTAAGCATTTAAGAAATAACAACCAGGAAACATTAAAGCAGTAACATTCTAGAAACATTAAAGCAGTAACATTCTAGAAACATTAAAGCAATAACATTCTAGAAACATTGAAGTAATAACAACCAGGAAACATTAAAGCAATAACATTTTGGAAACATTAAAGCAGTAACATTCTAGAAACATAAAAGTAATAACAACCATTAAAGAAACAGTCAGGAAACATTAAAGCAATAACAACCAGGAAACAGTAAAGTAATAACAACCTGGAAACATTAAAGCAACAACAATCAGGAAACAGTAAGGTAATAACAACCTGGAAACATAACAACCAGGAAACATTAAAACAATAATAATCAGGAAACATTAAAGTAATAGCAATCAGGAAACATTAAGGCAATAACATTCTAGAATCATTAAAGCAATAACAATCAGGAAACAGTAAAGTAATAACAACCTGGAAACATTAAAGCAATAACAATCAGGAAACATTAAAAGCAATAACAATCAGGAAACATTAAAGCAATAACAATCAGGAAACATTAAAGCAATAACAACCAGGAAACAGTAAAGTAATAACAACCTGGAAACATTAAAGCAATAACAATCAGGAAACAGTAAGGTAATAACAACCTGGAAACATAACAGAAATAACAACCTGGAAACATTAAAACAATAATAATCAGGAAACCAAGTAAAGTAATAACAATCAGGAAACATTAAAGTATTACAAATCAAGAAACATTAAAGTAATAACTGTTAGGAAAATTAAACTAAATGGTCAAGTTGTTCATTCTGTACAGAAATATGCAGACAGCAGCCTACTTCTTTCGGTACACCTCAGACATATTTAAAGAAAACAATGAAAAGGATCATGCCCATTAAAAAATAAAAAGAGGGGGAAAAAACGAATGCTCCTCATGGCTTGCATTCAACTCAGGACTAAAGAAATAATAAATGATAAAAAAAAAAATAATGAAGGATTAACTCTGTGTAGTTGTCAGATTGTTCAAAACCAGTCTGTCAGTTAGTTTCAGTTTCTCAAGATAATATCTCCGCGCGCCGAATGAAAGCCATATGCACTAAAGCCGCTGATGCCATATGATGGAGAATATCCCAAATGATCAGGGCGTGAAAGATAATAATAATAATAATATATTTTATTTATATAGCGCAAAATCTTGATAAAATCAAATCTAAGCGCTGAGCGTATACATGCATACATACCTACATACATATGAGCGTATACATGCATACATACATGCTTACATACTTACATACATAAATCTAAGCTGAGCGTATACATGCATACATACATACATACATAAATCTAAGCGTATACATACATACATACATACATACATACGTACGCACATGCATACATAATAATTACAATATTTATATAGCGCAAATCTCGACAAAATCAAATCCAAGCGCCGAAAAGACACACACGCACACACACGCACGCACGCACGCACACACACACACACACACACACACACACACACACACACACACACACACACACACACACACACACACACACACACATGCATGGCCACAAATGGGGAGAAAAGAATAAAAGCAATAAAAGCAAGAATAAAACCAATGGAAAACCACAGAGAGCACATCATATACAATTATATATTAAAACAAAGTGATTCCCCTCCGAGCGGAGACAGGCTGCAGAGGGGGGTTGAGTGAGGTTAGGAATTTATGCAGAGGAGAAAAGGTGAGTTTTGAGAGCGGACTTGAAGGAGGCAAAAGTAGGTTGCTGACGGACTGAGAGAGGAAGTTTGTTCCAGGAGAGTGGACCAGAAACAGAGAAGGCTCGTGGACCATAGGTATTGAGCTTAGTGCGTGGAAAGCGAAAAGTCAGAGGATCGGAGGCAGAGCGGAGGGTACGTGAGGGAACATAGATCTCAAATAGGCTTCAGTACATTTATCCCGAAAGTATACTATCTTTTGTGTTACTTTTTGCGTCAGATGTCACAGAGCGATGAAGTTATCGGTCTGCAGCTAAAGAAGAGGACTGGCTTTAAGCCATGTCGTAGATGTGGAGTGAGTCTGCTACTCCATCCATGTAAAATTGCAGTGATCTTCCTCTGGTTCTGAAGCCCGGGTGTCTGGCGCTGTCAGCTGGAGGGCCTGGTTGACATTCTGTCGGGCTGAAAAGCCACTTGATCTGCTGTTGTGTGATACAATGATTGACAGTTGTTGCTCTAACCATCTCTTGGATCTCGTCGTTTCTAAAGGAACTAACACACAATCCGTTTTGCCAGTACAGTTGAGGAGAACCGTTTAAACCTGTGTCGTCAGACCTGTCAGTGGGGTACGGACGGAGTGTTACACGATCCTTTTGAAACGGATGTGAGATGTAAGCCACGGCGTGTTTCGCTATTTTGATTATCGGGCGTCGGGAAAAAAGGCAAAGAAAGCGCACAGTTGCCTTCTCCCGATATTGTGTGTATAACTTTTACTTTGGCTATTCTAAAGAACATCGTTTATTTGATACGACTCTTGTCAAATACTTTGTCTTCGAATCGGCAAAATGTCAAGGCTTTACTAGAAGACGCCATTTGCAAAATGTATGTCAGCTCAATGCTGCGCGTTGATTGGCTGGGGGATGCCAGCTGTCTGTTAGGAATATACCACAATCTGTTTCGAACTGTAGGTTTATACCCGATGCCTAGAACCGTATGAGACCTATGTTTACTATGACAGGCGACCCGTTTAGGGTCCGTCTCACCCCATCCTCTTGAAACGTTGGGTCAGAACGGCTCGTGTGTCAATACCTTATTCCTGTCTGTTTTGGTCTTGCCTGCTGCTTTTCTGAGACATCTCGTGTCACAGTTGTAGTTGTTCTTTCAAGCGTTTTGCTTAAATTAATGTCCAGGTCTGGCCTTGACACATCTGTGTGGGCACAAACATTGTTCCCGTAAGCTTGGTGTTTGTTTCCATAGCGAAGTGGTGAAAGTTGGTAGCTGGCAGCACTCGTCTTTTGGAGTCTGGTCTCTATTCTCTGCCTTTTTGCCCATGGCCTCTATTCTCTGCCCTTTTGCCCATGGCCTCTATTCTCTGCCCTTTTGTCCATGGCCTCTATTCTCTGCCCTTTTGCCCATGGTCTCTATTCTCTGCCCTTTTGCCCATGGCCTCTATTCTCTGCCCTTTTGCCCATGGTCTCTATTCTCTGCCCTTTTGCCCATGGTCTCTGTTCTCTGCCCTTTTGCCCATGGCCTCTATTCTCTGCCCTTTTGCCCATGGTCTCTATTCTCTGCCCTTTTGCCCATGGCCTCTATTCTCTGCCCTTTTGCCCATAGTCTCTATTCTCTGCCCTTTTGCCCATGGCCTCTATTCTCTGCCCTTTTGCCCATGGTCTCTATTCTCTGCCTTTTGCCCATAGTCTCTATTCTCTGCCCTTTTGCTCATAGTCTCTATTCTCTGCCCTTTTGCCCATGTCTCTATTCTCTGCCCTTTTGCCCATGGCCTCTATTCTCTGCCCTTTTGCCCATGGCCTCTATTCTCTGCCCTTTTGCCCATGGCCTCCATTCTCTGCCCTTTTGCCCATGGTCTCTATTCTCTGCCATTTTGCCCATGGCCTCTATTCTCTGCCCTTTTGTCCATGGCCTCCATTCTCTGCCCTTTTGCCCATGGCCTCTATTCTCTGCCCTTTTGCCCATGGCCTCTATTCTCTGCCCTTTTGCCCATGGTCTCTATTCTCTGCCCTTTTGCCCATGGCCTCTATTCTCTGCCCTTTTGCCCATGGTCTCCATTCTCTGCCCTTTTGCCCATGGTCTCTATTCTCTGACCTTTTGCCCATGGTCCTCTATTCTCTGCCCTTTTGCCCATGGTCCTCTATTCTCTGCCCTTTTGCCCATGGTCTCTATTCTCTGCCCTTTTGCCCATGGCCTCTATTCTCTGCCCTTTTGCCCATAGTCCTCTATTCTCTCCCCCTTTGCCCATGGCCTCTATTCTCTGTCCTTTTGCCCATGGCCTCTATTCTCTGCCCTTTTGCCCATAGTCCTATTCTCTGCCCTTTTGCCCATGGTCTCTATTCTCTGCCCTTTTGCCCATGGCCTCTATTCTCTGCCCTTTTGCCCATAGTCTCTATTCTCTGCCCTTTTGCCCATAGGCTCTATTCTCTGCCCTTTTGCCCATAGTCCTCTATTCTCTGCCCTTTTGCCCATGGCCTCTATTCTCTGCCCTTTTGCCCATGGCCTCTATTCTCTGCCCTTTTGCCCATAGTCTATTCTCTGCCCTTTTGCCCATGGTCTCTATTCTCTGCCCTTTTGCCCATGGCCTCTATTCTCTGCCCTTTTGCCCATAGTCTCTATTCTCTGCCCTTTTGCCCATGGCTCTATTCTCTGCCCTTTTGCCCATGGTCCTCTATTCTCTGCCCTTTTGCCCATGGTCTCTATTCTCTGCCCTTTTGCCCATGGTCTCTATTCTCTGCCCTTTTGCCCATGGTCTCTATTCTCTGCCCTTTTGCCCATGGCTCTATTCTCTGCCCTTTTGCCCATGGTCTCTATTCTCTGCCCTTTTGCCCATGGTCTCTACTTTCTGCCCTTTTGCCCATCTTCATTAAACATGTTTTCCAAGTACCTAATTCTAAAGTTTAGTGAAATGGCTACCCTTTTCATGCTAACGTAAAGTTCGTCATTCCACTGACAGGCCTAATATTACGTATACATACCACTGGATATGATCATAGCAGTCTATACTGACAATCTACTACAGAGTAGACAGAATCACTGAGCCTTATTAAGTAAATGACTCTACAGAATTTTGGTTGAACCAGACACTGTCAGATGATATTGTAGACTGCTGAATTTGTCACTGTGCAACTTGATTGATAATTTGTTTCATTGATTCATTGATTGATCTTTACTTCCTAGCGGTAAAGACAGTAGCACAGTGCCTCAATGTTTGGTCAGTCTTTTCATTTGTACTGTTGCTAAACCAGACAAAGAAAGATAGGGCTTGACCACCAGAGCCAAAGTAAACTTCTCTGTCACTGCGTTACCTGAACCAGACTGTCTTTCTCTTCCTGGTTTTCACTTTCCCTTCGTTTTGCATTTCCGCTCATCCCCCTATCTACCACCACACACACCTTCTTTCTCCCCCCCCCTCCACTCTCTCTCTCTCTGTCTCTCTCTCTCTCTCTCTCGCTCTTTCTCTCTCTTATTTTCTCTCTCCTCTCTCTTCTCTCTCTCTCTCTCTCTCTCTCTCCATCTCTGTTTCCCTCTCTAACTCTCTCTCTCTCTTTCTTTCTCACTCTGTCTCTCTCCCTCTCTCGCTCATTCGCTAGCTGGCTCGCTCGCTTGTTCACGGGGTAGAAAATCATCGAAATTCATAAAAGACACAGAATCTCTCCAGTTTAATCCCAACCTGCACATAAAAAAATTGGCCTGTTGCTGCCCACCTCAATGCTCTAATCATTGTGAAGGTGCCAGCCTGGCCTTTCATAGATCCCTCGTCCCCTTCCTCCTTCCCTCTCCATTTCAAAACCATGGCAGTTTTGTACGGTTTTGGCGCAGGCTCACGTCGTCTGTTGGATAACAGGCGACGGGTGGGATGGAGCGCATATGGATTTGCCTGAGTGCCATGAATCCCTCTTGAATGAATTCCATATTGTGAGGAAAGAGTAGAAGCAGTAGAAGAAGAGCATGTTATGGAAAACTCCTCAGGCCCCCTTGTATCTGCATTTCCTGTCGTTCAGTTCATGCCTTACAATTACTTGGATGTTTGTTGTTGACGGAAAAATCGTGCATACACTCTGTCTCTCCCCCTCCTGCTCTCCTCCCCCCTCTCTTCTGTCTCTTCTCTCTCTCGTGTCTCTCTCTCTCTCTGTCTCTCTCTTCTTCTCTCTCTCTCTGTCTGTCCTCTCTCTTCTTCTCTCTCGTCTTCTGTCTCTCTCTCTCTCTCTCTCTGTCTTGTCTCCTTCTCTCTCTGTCTTGTCTGTCTTCTCTCTCTCTCTCTTTGCTGTCTCTGTCTGTCTTCTCTCTCTTTTGTCTCCTCTCTGTGTCTCTTCTCTCTGTCTTTGTGTATCTGTCTTCTCTTCTCTTGTCTCTCCTCACCGATCTACTTTTCTCTCTCTGCTCGTCTCTGCTATGTATCGACCTTCCCGCTTCACTCACACACACACACACACACGCACGCACACGCCACACACACACACACACACACACACAACACACACACACACACACAACACACACTTACTTATACATACCGGAATATGTACCCTTTCAGTTTCTCATCCTTTTTCACCCCTCTCCTTTTTCTGTGTATTTATCCTCCACCTTTCCTTTCCCTTCTGCCTCTCTGTCTGTCTCTCTCTCACTCTCTCTCTCTACTCTCTCTCTCCTCTCTCTCCTATCTCTCTTCTCTCTCCTCTCTCTCTCTCACTATCTCTCTCTCTCTCACTACTCTCTTCTCACTATTTCTCTCTTCACTTCTCTCTCTCTCACTATCTCTCTCTTTCTCTCTCTCTCTCCTCTCTCTCTCCTCTCTCCTCTCTTCTTTCTCGCTCTCACTCCAACTCTCTCTCACTCAAACTCTCTCTCTCTCTCTCTCTCTCTTCTCTTTCTCTCTCTTCTTTCTCTCTCTCTTTCTCTCTCTCTTCTCTCTCTCTTTCTCTCTCTCCTCGTAGACAGACACACGTACACACTCATACACATTCGTTTAATATCACTCATAGTGTTCTCTCTGCATATCCAATTTCCATTCCTCCCTCCCCCCTTTTTCTCTCACTCTCTGTGTATATCACCCACTGAGTACAGAAACATGGCGTTTTTCTTACAAGAAGAGGAGACGGAACAAAGAGAAAAGGACAGAAAAAAAAACAAGTGGAAAATCGTTCCTCGAGGCCTCCACACCTCCTCCTCTTCCCACTCCTCCCCTCCCCCTCTCCGGCCTCCCCCACCCCCACCCCCACCTCGACTCACACACCTATTTTTCTGCAAATCTTGTCATTCAATCCGTGCTGTAAAACCAGTTATGTGTGTCTTGCTGAGGGAAAGATTGAGCAATTTGATTTCTCGTTTCTGTTTTCTGACTCGTGTTTTCGCTGAAGATGCCGCCACGAAATTGCATTTACTTTGTAGGGCCTGCTGAAAAGTGTAGCGGCCTGCATTATTACGTAAATTATCTCAGATGTCATCGGTCAGTGACCTTCCATTCTGCTTGTAAAAGCAGGCGTGGAGGGGGTGGGGGTAGGGATGTTTATATTACACGAAACTTGAAAACATTTTATTGATCTGATAGCATCAGGTTTTAGTGGACATGTCTTACGGCTAGTCCTTGCTCTCTGCACACACACACACACACACACAACACACACACACACACACACACCACACACACAACACATGTATATATATATATATATGTATATGTACATATATATATATTTTATATATATATATATATATATATATATATATATATATATATATATATATATATATATATATATATACACGAGTAACAACGAAAGTTGGACATTCTGAAATGAAAATAATGTTGTGAAAGTTTGCGAAATGAACCTGACAAATGAACAAGGAAAAAGCGTTCGACTTCTTTAGTTTATTTGTTTGTTTCACTTTTTATCTATTTATGTAGTTTGTCAGTCCGACAGTCAGCAAATCAGTCAGTCAGTTAATCATTTAGCTAGATAGCTAGTAGTCAGTCAGTCAGTCAGTTAATTAGTTAGTCAGTCAGGTTTTTTTTAGTTAGCTAGCTATCTAGCTAGCTAGTTAGTTGTCTGTTTATTCATTTTGCTCAGTTGAGTACGTCTGAATATCTATTCTCATATTTCAAAGAATTGTGTGATATAGCAGTATTTATTAACTGTATCACGATGCAATAATTGAATGATACAAACCATCCCATCAAATGTATGGTAATATACATAACGATAACATAAAGCTTTTCCCATAACCGTGAGGTCGTAGGAGGATGAGGCAGTAGAGACCTCAACTTCTTTCTCTCTCGGCCAGTAAAATGAGCGAGGTGCCCATTTTGTGTCACTCGCTGCTTTTGCAACTAGTCACTAGCCTTGAAAAGGGTAAGGTACTGATTCACAGCTGGGTGGACTGGAGACCTGTCGCACATAGTTTATCTTGAGTAAGATTCAAATCCATGTAGTCAGACAGGGTGGTGGGAGCTTTACCTCTACGCCAAGCAAACTTCTGATATACGTATCATAAACGATATATTTTCATTCCCTAACACCTTCATTTTTACAGTTGGGTTTGTTTTGTTTTGATTGATTTTTATATTTGCTTTGTTTCTCGTTCTCTCTCTGTTTCTCTGTCTCTGTCTCTGTCTCTGTCTCTCTCTTCTCTCTCTCTCTCTCTCTCTCTCCTCTCTCTCTCTCTCTCTCTCTCTCTGTAATTATTATTTTACTCCAAAGAAACTTCGTTTTCGTAATTATTTCAACTAAACATTTCCCGCCATTCGCTTTATCCTGTCTTGTTTCGTCAGGTAGATACGAGTTTTTATTCTTTTTTCGTGTGTTTTTGGTATCATTCTTTCTTCGTGTAGAAATATTGCGTTTCATTTCCTTATTCGTTGATCACAAATTTGCTGACCATGTCCTTTTTCTGTTGTGTGGTTTCAGGGCACAGCCGGCGGTTCAACCCAAACCAGTATAGCCCAGAGTGAAGAGCCCCTAACCAGTATAGTCCAGAGTCAAACGGCTTTTACCAGTATACCCCAGAGTGAAACGAACTGCCCTTTTATCTTATGCTTTACTGGCTTCGGACATAGTAGATGTAGAAGATGCTCCCATTCGTAGCGGAGAACTTTCCGTTGCAGTAGTTTTATATGATTAATTAGGATTAATCGCATGTGGCACTTAGAACTGCATTGTATGCGCGCCAGCTAAACTGGTACACGTAGAATGAGACCCGCTTGTGTGATACTTAAAATGGGACAGCGTTCGCCACGTAAAATGGGATAGTGTGCTGTTTGAAATGGGATTTGTGTATATTTGAGTTATAAAATGAGACAGTGTGTGCCTCTTCAAATGGGACGTGTGTGCCACTTGACAACGGGGTAGAATTTGCCTGTTCAAATGAGACAGACTTTGGTTTCGATGTTTGTATCAACATCCAAAGAGATGGTCAAGGAATATCCGTATATTGCTCTTTTTCCGGTGCTTTAGGTTTGTTTGTTGGTATTCTTCCTAGGCACCAGTAAAACACGAAAATAGAATCAGAACGTGTACTTAATACAACCCGATAAGACAGGCGCAAAACGTGTACTTAATACAACCCGATAAGACAGGCGCAAATTTTCGGCCAACTGGCCTTTGTTAAGCGTAAACATAAGATCACAAATCAACAAACACCAAATACAAAAATTTGGAGAAAAAGACTTAAAACTTCCCTGCTGTTTCATCCAGTTGGAGAACTTCCCTGTTGCTTCGTCCAGTGGGAGAAGCAGCAGGTAAGTTTTAGTCTTTTTCTCCTAATTTTTGTATTTGGTTTTTGTTCGTTTGTGAGATTAGGTTTACACTTGACATAGGCCATTTGGCCGAAAATATGCGCCTGTCTTGTCTGGTTGTATTAAATACGCGTTCTGATTCTATTTTTGTGTTTTTCTTGTTCCTGTTTTCTTAAAGACGGGTGGTCTCACTTGTTTTGGAATTAGTGTTCCTAGTTTTATTGTATTTTCGTTGTTGTTGTTACTGTTGTTTGGGGGGAAAGGAGGGGATTCTGGTCAATATAATCTGTTAATTGAGGTTTCTGTCTCCATTACTCCCAAGCACATTTAGCACATTTAAAATGCGTTACCCCTGTTTCAGAAAAAGTTTAATTGTTTGTTTTGTTTTGCGTGGGGCTTTGTTTGTTTGGCTGTTTGTTTGGAGGAGTTAAAGTTTTCTATTCCAACTTCTGTGTCACATCAGTGGCGCTGATCCCACGCCGATTATTTCCAGCTGCCCGCAACACATCACCAACCCCAAGCTGATTCAGTTGAAGTACCCGTGCCAGGAAGCCTATGAGAACTAGCGATGTCAAACCGCCACAGGGCCACCCCTAGAGGAGACCATGCATTGATGCTGTTGGGTCACTGTACTGAAGTTCAGACAGTGTCTGTTCTGGTCCAACATACTAAGAACACTGCCTACTAAACCCCCTACTAACGACATGCCTACTAAACCCCCTACTAACGACATGCTTACTAAACCTCCTAATAAAGACATGCCTACTAAACCCCCTACTACCGACATGCCTACTAAACTCCCTACTACCGACATGCCTACTAAACCCCCTACTAACGCCATGCCTACTAAACTCCCTACTACCGACATGCATACTAAACTCCTACTAACGACATGCCTACTAAACTCCCTACTAACGACATGCCTACTAAACCCCCTACTAACGACATGCCTACTAAACCCCCTACTAACGACATGCCTACTAAACCCTCTACTAACGACATGCCTACTAAACTCCCTACTAATGACATGCCTACTAAACTCCCTACCACGACATGCCTACTAAACCCCCTACTAACGACATGCCTACTAAACCCCCTACTAACGACATGCCTACTAAACCCCCTACTAACGACATGCCTACTAAACCCCCTACTACGACATGCCTACTAAACCCCCTACTACGACATGCCTACTAAACCCCCTACTACCGACATGCCTATTAAACCCCCTACTACGACATACCTACTAAACTCCTTACTACCGACATACCTACTAAACCCCTACTACGACATACCTACTAAACCCCCTACTAACGACATGCATACTAAACCCCCTACTAACGACATGCATACTAAACCCCTACTATGACATACCTACTAAACCCCCTACTAACGACATGCATACTAAACCCCCTACTAACGACATGCATACTAAACCCCCTACTATGACATACCTACTAAACCCCCTACTAACGACATGCATACTAAACTCCCTACTACCGACATGCCTACTAAACTCCCTACTACCGACATGCCTACTAAACTCCCTACTAATGACATGCCTACTAAACCCCCTACTACCGACATGCCTACTGAACCCCCTACTACCGACATGCCTACTAAACCCTCTACTAACGACATGCCTACTAAACCCCCTACTAACGACATGCCTACTAAACCCTCTACTAACGACATGCCTACTAAACTCCCTTCTAATGACATGCCTACTAAACTCCCTACGAACGACATGCCTACTAAACCCCCTACTAACGACATGCCTACTAAACCCCTACTAACGACATGCCTACTAAACCCTCTACTACGACATGCCTACTAAACCCCCTACTAACGACATGCCTACTAAACCCCCTACTAACGACATGTCTACTAAACCCCCTACTAACGACATGCCTACTAAACCCCCTACTACGACATGCCTACTAAACCCCTACTAACGACATGCCTACTAAACCCCCTACTACGACATACCTACTAAACTCCTTACTACCGACATACTAAACCCCCTACTACGACATAACTACTAAACCCCCTACTAACGACATGCCTACTAAACCCCCTACTAACGACACGCCTACTAAACCCCCTACTACGACATGCCTACTAAACCCCTACTAACGATATGCCTACTAAACCCCCTACTAACGACATGCCTACTAAACCCCCTACTACGACATGCCTACTAAACCCCCTACTAATGACATGCCTACTAAACCCCCTACTACGACATACCTACTAAACTCCTTACTACCGACATACCTACTAAACCCCCTACTACGACATACCTACTAAACCCCCTACTAACGACATGCATACTAAACTCCCTACTAACGACATGCCTACTAAACCCCCTACTACGACATACCTACTAAACTCCTTACTACCGACATACCTACTAAACCCCCTACTACGACATACCTACTAAACCCCCTACTAACGACATGCATACTAAACTCCCTACTAACGACATGCCTACTAAACTCCCTACTAACGACATGCCTACTAAACCCCTATTAACGACATGCCTACTAAACTCCCTACTAACGACATGCCTACTTTACTCCGTACTACCGACATGCCTACTAAACCCCCTACTAATGACATGCCTATTAAACTCCCTACTAACGACATGCCTACTAAACTCTCTACTAAGGACAATAATTGCTCAATGGCAGAGCCAATCGAAGTGAGAGATTCCCTACCCCCCTCCCGGTATGAGACCATCACAGTCATCCAGTGACAGCCCCCATGGACCACTGACACCCAAGATCCAACGTGAACTTACAACAGACATGGGAGTTATACAGGAAACCAAACTGAGGTCATCTCAAGACTTGGGCATGAAGGGCCATGGAGTCTGGGATGATGTTTATGATGCTATGGTGATTGGTGATTTGATGACAGTGGGGATGATGATCATGATGCTGTGGATTTCCATCTAGGATTGAGACTGTGTGACAGAGGTATACACTCTACGCTTGCCGTGAAGATATATTGTGGCGTGAACCAGATTGGAGAAATACAGACACTTGCTGTGTTGGTCAGAAAATTTGAGCAACACTGTCAATGACACATCCGTACAGTGGGTGAGACTCAACGGTGTCGTCCCAGTCTTCCCGATCAGTCCAAAAAGCACGTTCTGCGCTGGATGGGAGTCGAGTCCGATCCCCACATTGTTTTTTGTTTTGTTTTGTTTTGTTTTACCAAAGGAAATAAGAGGGAAACAGGGAGAATTTTAAATATCAACTAAGTAACATAACTCTTGAGAGTCACGGAGTTATCTCCCATGTAGAATTTCTGTTTTGCTTTGTTTTAACCGATGGAATGTTCAACCCTCGGATTCCCAGTTCGTTGTGCGATGATGGGAAGTTGAACCCTAGATCTTCCCATGAGCTAACCACTTAGCCAGGTTCCAGGTCGACTGGTTAGTTTTGATATGAGCTTGTAGAACAACGAAGAATTAAAATGCTGTAGGGACAACAGGGGTATATAAGCCAAGAGGTCGGAGGCCATTTGAATTCAAACTATTAAAGGAATTAACACTGGCTGGCTGTCGTGAATTGTTCACAGATTTCTGGATCTGTCAGGAACCACATGGTTCACAATGGTCACCTAGAGCACGGTCCCAAGGACTGCTTTTAATCCGGTATCATATTTTTAACTGAAAATTGAGGAAGGCGAACTTGTTATTTCCAGGACCTGTATATCAGAAAAGGGCATCTGAAAGGGAGATCATACTTGATAGCATGTGTCATCAGTACTCTGAATCATGGAGGCCTCGTGGCATGAGTGATTCTCGTTCTGATCGCTAGTTGGTGCAATGTTGTGGTTTGAGCTCTTGGGAAGTTGGTGAGGTTACCCGCTGTCCCGTTGGTCACAATGTTGGTGGTTATCCTATCGGTGTATATCACATACCTCTCGTGGATAGCGCTCTTCTACTCGTATCTTGGCCAGCGTGAGATGCCTGTTTCTTACATGCTAGCATGCTAGCGCGCAAGTGGCGAGATAGCCAGTGGCAAGGGGGGGGAAAAAAAGTGTGCTATGAAACGGACGAGTGGCAGAAGTAGATTTCAGCCAATGTACAGCTCTTATTTCACAATAGAAGACGAAGTCGTCATCAAACACAAAGACGATTTGCACGACCGCCATCTTTACCTAGCCGACAAAATCCTCTCGATGCTACGTAGCCTTACCTAGCGAATACCTAGCCACGCTTTTCGCTAGCTGAAACGAAGAAGCTCTCATGAGTAGCGTACCTCGCAAAACCTTATCTCCCAGGTTAACATAATGTGCAGACATGTGAGTGTAGCGTACCACGCAAAAACTTATCTCCCAGGTTAACATAATGTGCAGACATGTGAGTGTAGCGTACCTCGCAAAAACTTATCTCCCAGGTTAACATAATGTGCAGACATGTGAGTGTAGCGTACCTCGCAAAAACTTATCTCCCACGTTAACATAATGTGCAGACATGTGAGTGTAGCGTACCTCGCAAAAACTTATCTCCCAGGTTAACATAATGTGCAGACATGTGAGTGTAGCGTACCTCGCAAAACTTATCTCCCACGTTAACATAATGTGCAGACATGTGAGTGTAGCGTACCTCGCAAAACTTATCTCCCAGGTTAACATAATGTGCAGACATGTGAGTGTAGCGTACCTCGCAAAAACTTATCTCCCACGTTAACATAATGTGCAGACATGTGAGTGTAGCGTACCACGCAAAAACTTATCTCCCACGTTAACATAATGTGCAGACATGTGAGTGTAGCGTACCTCGCAAAAACTTATCTCCCACGTTAACATAATGTGCAGACATGTGAGTGTAGCGTACCTCGCAAAAACTTATCTCCCACGTTAACATAATGTGCAGACATGTGAGTGTAGCGTACCTCGCAAAAACTTATCTCCCAGGTTAACATAATGTGCAGACATGTGAGTGTAGCGTACCTCGCAAAAACTTATCTCCCAGGTTAACATAATGTGCAGACATGTGAGTGCTTAAACCCCCTTCATGTATAATACGCATGCATAACATCAGATATGCCCGTGAACGATCCTGTAAGTCATGTCAGTGTTCTTTAGCTTATGGAAATATGAAAACATCCGGTATGCACGCCCGTCGAAGACAGAGTATGCAGACTATGCATCCAAATACCGCCTGTGCAATGTGGACGAAAGAACGTGTACACGAGCATCGAGTAAAATCGGAATCTTTTTTTTAACTGAAAAATACGCTATTTTCCGCATCCGCCATGTTTATTCCATGGCTGGTTATTTGTGGTGAACAGCATACGGGATTACCCGAGTGCTGTGGCTGATTTTGGTATCCACTTGTCCAAGACAGCTGTGTTAGCGTTTGAGTTCATGTTAGTTTGTGTAAAGTGGTTGTGTCAGACAACTAGCGGGGCGTGCTTGTTTCTCCTTGACACATCAGTCATGCCCGCCCAGGAGATCATGAAGCGAAGACAGCCATTCACTGACAGCTGTCAAGGCAACACTAGCTTGTGAATAAATAATAATTTGACGCTCGCTTGTCAGTCACTTAGTAGTACTAAGTATTCGAGAATCCGACAATAGTATCGGTATCTCACAGTGCAACCAAAATGATTTAAGGCTTCTTTGAGCAACATTCTTTTAGCTAGTCATATACTCAAGAGAGTGGTAGGGACATTAAACAAAGCACAACAGAACAGCTTGTCTGCTTCCTAGATCAGATGGATCTCCGAACCAGTCGATCGCTCATTTATGCCACGCGTCCATGTTTCCAGCCAGCAGGCATTCTATTGATTGAGCCGCGGACCCACGATTTTATGTCTCTCGTTCAATCCCAATCAGCCTGCAAAATAAACGTTGGCCTGTTTGCTGGCCCCTGTTTTATTTTCATAAGTCCCTTTCATGTTGTACGAATGCGAAGCGTGGACAGTCAACACGCAAAGTCCGCACAAGATTGAGGCAGCTGGATTGCGTGTTTTCTAACAAAAATGTTAAAGGGTTCCATGGACAGCAAAGAAAACGAACGAGACAGACTTGAAAGTGGCGAACATAAAAAGAACATTAAGAAGATTAGGAAAAGGCAAGGAACATTTATAAGACATTTTATGAGGCAAAATAATAAACTAGTCACGACAGGAAAGCTGGAGGGAAAAAGAGCTCGAGGTACACCCTGGGAGAAAATATTGCACGGTTTTGCTGAGTGGATGAGGATACAAAGGGTGAGAGATATACTTGCAGCGACAAAAGATTGATTCGTATAGAGGGCCATGATCGCCAACGCCATGCAGTAAGGCACATGATGATGATGATGGTGATGATGATGATGATGATAATGATGATGATGAAGTCCCTTTCTCCTCCTCCCTCCTCCTTCACCCCCCACCCCCACCCCACCCCCACGCTTCTCTGTTGAGGATCTTACCAACATGCGTGGAAGTCAAGTGCGTAAAAGTCCGTCTTCAAGTTTGAATGTTCGGGTTTGATTCTGCTTCGATATCTCTACCCTGTGTTCTGTACTAGAACAGTTTATATGGAAATTATGTCGTGTTGTAAATGTTCAGGCCTGTAAAGAAATGTGGCGGTTGCATGGGGCAGACTGTATAAATGCAAGTGAAAATAGAATATGAATATATGTCTATCTTTGCTTACGTTTTTGATTTGACCCTGATGACCTTCATCTTCGCACACAGTTTGTCTTTGTTTTGTTTACATTTTATTAATTTTCCTCACCTTTTAACACCTGTGTTCCTAGGCCTTTAACAACATAACCCCCTCCCCCATGGCTATCTCACTATGCAATGAATTGGCCAGTTCTCTTCCAGCGTAAAGTTTTGATCGGCTTGACGTTGTTACTGCCAGACTTATATGGGCGCGTTTGGAATTGTCCGTGTGTGACGTCTGTGGACGTCTTCTAATTTGCAAATGGAGGAGGACGAGGTTTTGTAAAAGATCCTACCCTAGCGGTCTTTCCTTGTCAAATGACAGAATCAGTGTGTTTTGATGCTTCCTAGCTTAATGCATTGTGTTGAAATCAAAATAACTGCCAGATTTCCAGCAAACTGGAACCCAAAATATACAAAACAGGATCAGAACGCGTATTTTGATATAACAGACACTAGTAATCGGCCTCCATCACTCGGCGTCGATTATGGATGATGCGCCCTATATGTCGTGTTGAGTCGAGTTGACACCTCTGGAACAGCGTCGGCTGTGGCTGGTGAGGCTCAAATGTTGGGTCAACTGGCCTCTGTCAAGGGTATACAACAGACAACAGAAAATACATGCACATAACTTAGTGAAAAAAACAGTAGACAACTTCTCTGACGTTTTGTTAAGCCAGATAAATTCCATGAAGTTTTGTCTTCTGTCTGGCTCTAGGAAACGTCGGGGAAATTGTCTATTGTTTTATTTTTGCACTATGTTTTTTTTTATATTTACTCTTTGTTTGTCTTTTGTATATGCTTGACAAAAGCCATTTGTACGACAATTTGCGTCTTCCTTATTTTGTTATATTGTCGTGTTTATTCAAGCTTAAATGATACGCTTTTTCACACAAGGGGGACATAAATCTTTATTCAAGCTTAAATGATACGCTTTCTCACACAAGGGGGACATAAATCTTTATTCAAACTTAAATGGTACGCTTTCTCACACAAGGGGGACATAAGTCGTTATTCAAGCTTAAATGATACGCTTTCTCACACAAGGGGGACATAAGTCGATTTTCAGTGGTTTTACTTTGTTGATATCATCGGAAAGGACATGAAATTTTGTTTTCATTCATATCTAAATGAAGTCACTAGGGTAAAAACTGTAGGAGTTGTGGCCGGTTAAAATGTTACATATGAGTAATCCTTGTTTTGAAAAAAAAAAAAACGTGAAGAGAAACTTTGAGAACTTGGACAGATTTTCCTAGCAACGATTACAACAAATGTATGTACGGGTTATTTTGAATTTTTGTATGCAGCACTTTGAATTCGTCATCCTAAGCTTCAATACGATGTAAGGATTGTTGGGGAAGTATAAGGGATTCAGTTCTGATGGTGATGGTATGAATAAATACCAGTTCTGGGTAATTTTGAGGAAGCATTGCCGAAGGGTGTTTTTATATTTATTTAGTTTTAATACTAGTTTTATGGTGTGTTTCACTGTGAAACAGCTCTCATCAAAAGAAATGTTTAAAGAAATGTTCGGAATTAAAATCTCAGTCTTAGCCATTTGAACCTGCGCTAACTTTCAGAGGCTTTTTTTAAAATATGCTTATGCATGTATAGAGTATGGGACCTGATAATACAATCCTTGAACGATAAAGTCTTTTGAAATTTGGCCTTCGTTGTTTTCGTTCGTCAGCATGAGACTTACGTAGCCGTTTGTGAGAATGGGTGGTTACACATGTCAGATCTTTGTACAGCAAGCTTTGTTCAAGAATACATTACAATAAGAAGCTTTGAAATGCTGTGGACTTGTGCAAATGATTAGCTGCGTTACGACCTTTCGTAGATGTGATGAAAGAAGAAGCATGGTGAAAACAAGAACTTGTTTAAACATGGAATACTCTTTGACTCACCTGTTTTGCTCGCTGCGTGTGATTAGGCATGTGGTGGTAGTCACATTACCTGAGTGGCGTTACTTGTCCCCTGTGCACCTGGATGTTAGTGTGGTATAGCGATGCCCGTAGATTACTAGTTTAAGAGGTGTGTGTGTGTGTGTGTGATTTGTTACTCTTTAAATCAGTAGCATTAGGGATGTGTGTATGATTTATTGCTCTCTAAATCATAGGTGTTTTTTTAGGTGTGAGTGTACGTGATTTGTTATTCTCTAAATGAGTAGTTTTTGAGGTGTGAGTGTGTATGATTTATCATGCTCTTAATAGTTTTAGAGGTGTGAGTGTACATAATGTATCATGTTCTTAATCAGTAGTTTTTGAGATGTGAGTGTGAATGATTTATCGTGTTCTTAATCAGTAGTTTTTGAGGTGTGAGTGTGTATGATTTATCGTGTTCTTAATCCAATAGTTTTAGAGGTGTGAGTGTGCATGATTTGTTATTCTCTGAATGAGTAGTTTTTGAAGGTGTGTGGTATGATTTATTGTGTTCTTAATCCAATAGTTTTTTAGGTGTGAGCGTATGATTTATCATGCTCTTAATCAACAGTTATAATGGTGTGAGTATGTCTAATGTATTATGTTCTTAATCAGTAGTTTTTGAGGTGTGAGTATGATTTATCATGCTCTTAATCAGTAGTTTTTGGAGTGTGAGTGTGTATGATTTATCGTGTTCTTAATCCAATAGTTATAGAGTGTGAGTGTGTATGATTTATCGTGTTCTTAATCCAATAGTTTTACAGGTGTGAGTGTGTATGATTTATCATGTTCTTAATATTCTTAATGTTCTTAATGATCTAAATCAGTAGTTTTAGAGATATGAGCGTGTATCATGTTCTATTCAGTGAATCCATAGTTTCAAGGGTGTGAGTGTGTGGTTTAGGATAGGAGTGTGATTTATTATTCTCGCAGATCAGTGATTTTTAAAGGCGTGAGTGTGTGAATCCATAGTTTCAAGGGTGTGAGCGTGTGGTTTAGGATGGGATTATCTGATTTATTATTCTCGTAGATCAGTGATTTTTAAAGGCGTGAGTGTGTGGTTTATTGTTTTAGTCGTTTAGTAGTTTTAGACTTGTGAGTGTGATACATATTGTTGTTCTGTAAATCAGCAGTTTTAGGACTGTGAGTGTGTGTGAGTGATTTTTTTTTTTTAGAACAGTAGTTTTAAATATGTGATTGTGTGAGTGGTTTTAAATGATACGAGCATGTGAATAGTTTTATAGATGTGAGTGTATGATTCATTATTTTCTTGATCGGTTGTTTTAGAGATGTGAATGTGTATGATGTGTTATTCTCGTCGATCAGTTGTTTTAAAGGTGGAAGCGTGCGAGTTATTATTGATGTCAATCAGTAGTTTTAGGCTAGTGATTTATTATTCTCTAGATCAGTGATTTTTTTAGGGATGTGGGTGCGTGGTTTTAATTCTTTACATTGCATTTGTAGGTTTAGACGTGGAAGTAAGTGATTTTTTTCTATGGGGATGTAGATCAGTAGTTTTACAATAGTGATTGTCATTTATTATTCTACAGATCGGTAGTTTTAGAGGTGTGAGTGCATAATTTAGTATTTTATTTGATCAATAGCCCAAGATTGTGAGTCTGATTTGTTATTTTGTAGGTCTGTATTGTTCTATAAATCAGCAGTTCTATGAGTGTGAGTGTGCGATTTATTATTTTTTAGATCAGCAATTTAGAATGTGTGAGTGTGTGGTTTATTATTTTCAAGATCAGTAATTTAAAAGGTGTGAGTATGCGATGTATTGTTTTCGGGATCAGTAATTTAAAAGGTGTGAGCATGCGATTTATTGTTTTCGGGATCAGTAATTTAAAAGGTGTGAGCATACAATTTATTGTTTCGAGATCAGTAATTTAAAAGGTGTGAGCATGAGATTTATTGTTTTGGGGATCAGTAATTTAAAAGGTGTGAGCATGCGATTTATTTTTTCGAGATCAGTATTTTAAAAGGTTAGTGAGTGTGTGAATTTATTGTTTTCGAGATGAGTATTTTAAAAGGTGTGAGTGTGTGATTTATTATTTTTGAGATGAGTGGTTTAAAAGATGTGAGTGTGTGATTTATTATTTTAGTCGATTAGTAGTTAAGATTTGTGTATGTGTGGAACTGATTATTCTCTAAATCAGTAGGAACCAGAAAACGCAAAAATAGAATAAGAACGCATTAGTAAAACGAGACAGGCGTAAATTTTCGGCCAACTGGCCTTTGTCAAGCGTATACCGAGACAGGCGCAAATTTTCGGCCAACTGGCCTTCGTCAAGCTATACAAAGGACAACAAAGAAGAAATGATACACAACAGTTAGCAGAAAGGAGAAAACAGCAACATGGCGTAGACCAGAAGAAAATGGTAGATATTGTGTGATTGAGCGTTCTCTAAAACACTAATTTTAGGGGTATGAGTGGTTGGTTTATGATTCATTAACCGTTTCATCCCAGCACCCTACTCACCAACTGCAAAAACTTAACCCTTTGATTCCCTCATCCTATCCACCAGATTCCAGAAGGTGTAGACATGGAAGTGTGTGATGTCTTGAGTTTGTAGATCAGTAGTTTTACAGCTGTGAGTGTGATTTACTCTTTCCTGAACCCCTGAAGCCGTGGATAGGTGAGGAAATCAGAGCGTTAAATTTTGCTTTCTAGCATGGTTAACATAGAATAGCTGGTGATAGGTAGGAATCAAAGAGTATTTTTGCTTGCTAGCTCGTTGACCATACAGGATGTTGATGGACAAGGTGCGAAGTCAAAGGGTTAAGTTTTTGCTTTGCTAGCATGGTTGACAATAGAATAGCTGGTGGATAGGGTGAGGGAATCAAAGAGTTGAATTTTGCTTTGTTAGCTCGGTTGACCATACAGGATGTTGATGGACAGGTGCGAAGTCAAAGGGTTAAGTTTTTGCTTTGCTAGCATGGTTGACAATAGAATAACTGGTGGATAGGGTGAGGGAATCAAAGAGTTGAAATTTTTGCTTTGCTAGCATGGTTGCAACACAGGAAGTTGGTGGATAAGGTGCGGAGTCAAAGGGTTAAGTTTTTGCTTTGCTGGCATGGTTGACAATAGAGGAAGCTGGTGGATAGGATGAGGAATCAAAGGGTTAAGTTTTTGCTTTGCTAGCATGGTTGCAATCACAGGAAGTTGGTGGATAGGTGCGGGAGTCAAAGGGTTAAGTTCTTGTTTTGCTGGCATGGTTGACAATAGAGGAAGTGGTGGATAGGTGGGAATCAAAGGGTTAAGTTTTTGCTTTGCTAGCATGGTTGCAAACAGGAAGTTGGTGGATAAGGTGCGGGAGTCAAAAGGTTAAGTTTTGTTTTGCTGGCATGGTTGACAATAGAGGAAGCTGGTGGATAGGATGAGGGATCAAAGGGTTAAGTTTTTGCTTTGCTAGCATGGTTGCGACACAGGAAGTTGGTGGATAAGGTGCGGGAGTCAAGGGTTAAGTTTTTGCTTTGCTAGCATGGTTGACAATACAGGATGCTGGTGGACAGGGTGCGGAAATCAAAGATCAGAATAAGTAGTTTTAGACGTAAAGTGTGAGATGTGTTAAGATAAGTAGATCTCTTATTTTGCAGTTGTGAGTGTGACTTATAATTCTGTCTACATCAGTTTTTCTAAGGGTGTAAATAGTTGATTCATTATTTTCTAGATCACCAGTTTTAGACGTGTGAATTTGCAATTTATTATTCTCTAGATCAATGATTTTAAAGCTATGAATGTGTGACATATTATTCCGGTAGATGAGTTGATTTTATTTTTCAGTTTTTTGTTTGTTTGTTTGTTTCTTTGTTTGTTTGTTTGTTCTTGTTCTTGTTTGAGTGAAGAGGAGAGTAAACGTGAGATATAGTATCCACATAGATCAGTAGCGTTAGGGGTGTGAGTGTGTGATTTATTACAATGCATATCACAGCAAATACTGTACATTTTGTAACCGCACTTATGATAATCCTACACTGGTTATTCTTTTCTGTTTTTAAAAGAAACGCGTTTCTGTATCTTGCACATTGTAAGATATGTTTTTTTTCCTTCCACGTGTATGTAAACCTAGCTGTGTATAGTGTGCGTAGCTGAGACTGAACTAGTTGCTCAAACTGATTGCAGTGGACTTGATTCAGTGAACAATAAAGACAGTGTAGCTGCTGTGTCCTCTGTCTCTTGTGGTGATTTCTGCATGGATGGGATTCCAGAAAATGCTGGGATTTTGATGTTCTTGTTTGTGTTCGTTCGTTGGTTTTGTTTGGTTTGATTTGGTTTGGTTTGGTTTGGTTTGGTTTGGTTTTGGTTTGGTTTGGTTTGGTTTGGTTTAGTTGGTTTGGTTTGGTTGTTTGGTTTGGTTTGGTTTAGTTTGGTTTGGTTAGATTTGGTTTGGTTGTTGGTTTGGTTTGGTTTGGTTTGGTTTGGTTTGGTTGGTGCCTTTTTTGGGGGGAGAGGGGAGAGGGAAGGTTGTGGTTGTGTTGGGGGGTAGGTGGAGATGTTTGATGGCACTGTTGGCTCGTTTGGTGATAACACCATTCTGATGATACATTAGTCAGTTTTCAGAACTTCTTCAGAGATGTTTCTCAGCATGCAACTTTCAGGTTTTTACAAAAGCTCGATAGATTTCATCTTATTTGATTATACGTATGGGAAATTTTTTAAATGCATTTTAGACTCCAAAGGTTTCTAACTGTTGTCTTTTTAATTAAACTTGGAGTTGTTTTTATCGTGGCGTTAGCCCTGACATAGCTCTAGTGGTCGTTGGGTTATAAGCAATATGAACTTGAATTAAATGAAAATACTTTGTCATCTCTAAAAGAGAAATTAAGTGCAAAGGTCCTGCTTGTCTTTTGCCAGCCATTGCTATAAACATGTGAGATAAAATCAATCCACACACACACACCACACACACACACACACAACACACATACATAAAACACACACCACACACACACACATACACACACATCACACACACACACACACACAACACACACACACACACACACACACACACACACACACACACACACACACACACAAACCTTTACTAGTACTTGCTGATTTGATCATTATATACCCCTTACCATTATCAGCACACTTTTGTGTTATGTGGCAACGAGTCCTGGACTCTTAATCCTTTGACTCCCTCACATTGACCACCAGCTGCATAACTTCACCCTTCCACTCTCTCACACCATAACTAACAGCTGCAAAACTTCATCCTTTCGCTCTCTTTCTCGCCCAAACTTGCGGCAGCAAAACTTTACCATTTCACTCTCTCCCACGTCGCATCATCATCATCATCATCATCATCATCCATCAACTTCATGTGCCTTGCCGCATGGCGTTGGCAGTCATGACACTCCATACGATTCTATCTTTTGTCGCTGTAAGTATATGTCTTACTGTTTTTGTCCCCACCCACTCTGCAAAACTGTCTAAATTCACCTGTCTACCTGGTGCTCTTTTTCCCTGTAGATTTCCAGGTGTGTGTGACCAGGTGCTCAGGCTTGTTTTGCCTCATAAAATGTCCTATAAATGTTGCTTGTCTTTTCGTAATCTTCTTCGTTAATGTTCTTTTGTGTTTGCTTCTTTCAAGATTGTCTGTTTGTTTTCTTTGCTGTCCATGGAACTCTTAACATTCTTCTTAGTATCCACATTTCGGCTGCCTCAGTCTAGTTTTGACTGTGCTTGTCGATTGTCCAGGCTTGTCATCCGTACAACAGTATTGGTTCTGTATAACACTGGAAAACTCTTTTCCTGATGTCAGTTGATAGGTATTCATTGGTAAGAACGCTTATTCATTTTCTTGAATGTTGTTTTAGCTTGGCCAGTTCTGCTGGATATTTCTGATGTGCATCTGTCGTCTTGTGAGATGACTATTCCCAGATATTTAAACTTACCAACTTGTCTCGATGCTGTGCCATTTGCTGTTATTGTACATGAGGGGATTTTTTGTTTTTTACTGATTACCATGACTTCAGTCTTCTTACTTTTTAGCTTTAGCCCTTTATTTCAGCTTTCTATTTCAATTACATTCATAAGATTTTGTAGGTCTTTTTCGTTTTCTACAATTAGAATGGTGTCATCTGCGTAACGAAAGTTGTTTATCATTCATCCTCCAGTTGTTATCCCATGGCATTCTTCTAGGTTGCTCATGATGGTTTCACTGTAAAGTGGAAACAAATCTTATAACAGAATACATCCCTGTTTAACCCTTCTTGTGATATTTTGAAAAGAGCTTATTTTCTACTTTCATTACTGCTGTTTGTTCCCAGTACATATTCCTTGTTATTCTTAGATCTTTTCCATCAGAATTGAGCTTTTCCAATTGGTTGTTCAATTCTTCGTGTCATACCTGATCAAAAGCCTTGGTATAGTCAACAAGACATATGTATAAATCCTTATTCAACTCAACTAATCTTTTTAACCCTCTCCCACACCCAGACTAACAGATGCAAAACTTCACCCTCTCACTCTCTCGCCTAACACAATTCCTAACCCTATCTAAAAGATTCCTTCACTGTCCACCAGCTCTCTACACTTTCTTCAGTAATCTGGTAGATAGGGTGAGAGTAAAACAGTTGTTTTTGTTTTGTTTGGAACTTTCAAGGGAGATGAAGTAGGAAACTGATGGATAGGGTCATGTTCACTGAAAAGTGTGATTGCGCCTCAGTCCTGTAGGATTTTTGGGATGACGAGTACGATTCCTATTGCTGGGGTACTGGTTGGTTGGTTGGTTGGTTGGTTGGTTGGTTGGTTGGTTGATTTGCTTGCATTTTTGGTTGGTTGATTAGTTGGTTGGTTGCTTGCTCTGTGGTTGGTTGTTTGGTTGGTTGCTTGTTTGGTTGGCTGGTTACGGGTCGGTTAGTTGTTGGTTGGTCGTCACTCGTCGATTGGTTGGTTGTTTGCTTGTTGCATTTTTGTTTGGTTGGTTGGCTGCTGGCTGTTTATCTGCTTGTTTTTCTTTCTTTCTTTGTTACATTGTAGGGGAGACAGGGGTTTGTGGGCTGCATCTCCCTCTTACACGTGAATATACAAATAGTCTTTTACGTATACAGCCGTTAGTTCACCCCGCGATTAAGGCAGCCATAATCCGTTTTCGGGGGTGTGCATGCTGCATGTTTTCGTGTTTCCATAAGCCAACAAACACTGACATGGGTTAAAGGGTCTTCAGCGTGCGTATAAACACGAAAGGTGTTCAGGCACTATCAGGTTTGCACGAATGTTTCCTGTGAGAAAAAAAATCTTCACCCTTTACCAATCAGACGGTATCCAAGAAGGTTCGAACCCAGACTCTCCAATTAGAAGACAAGCGTCCTGACCTGGCACTGTTTGATCATAGGTGTATGTGAAGGATGTCCGCCAAAGTGGCCTGAAGACAAAACGTGAACGGTAAGAGATGGACAAAGTGACATCAACAGTGCCTGTGGGGATACAAACATACCACGGGGGTTGTCAGATGGTCAGTACGGGCTGGATGGCTATTTTGACAAAGCCATAGACTGAAAATTCCATGTCTCGAGTTTGATTCTCCTATCCCTTAGTATGTATGTTATGTAGAACCGAAAATGCTATATGGTTGTGAGACGTGGAGAGTCAATTCGCAAAGCCAGAACAAGATTGAGGCAGCCGAGAGTGGGTTTCTAAGAAGAATGTTGAGAGTTCCATGGACAGCAAAGAAAACAAACGGGCAGTCTTGTTGGAGGCAGACACGAGAAGATCATTCATATGGAAGATCAAGAAAAGGCAGGCAATATTTACGGACCATTTTATGAGGAAAGGGGAATTAGAGTACCTGGTCACAACAGGAAAGCTGGAGGGAAGGAGAGCACTAGGTAGACCCAGGGAGAAAATATTGGACGAACTTGCAGGGTGGCTGAGGACAGAGAGGGTGGAAGATGTGCTTGTGGCAACAAGGGATAGATACATATGGAGGGCCACGATCGCCAACGCCTTGCGGCAGGGCACTTGATGAGGATGATCCCATAACATAAACTTTGCCTTGTGTGCTGCCCAATCTTAATGCTCCAGCCATTCTGATGGTGTCAGTGTTTCATAGGTCCTGTTCTCCATCCCATTTCAGCCAGGACTTTTTTTTAAAGGATTATCGCACTCAGGGGGGGGGGGGGGGCTACCTTTGTGCTCACCTTTTTTTTTTCGTTCCATTTTCTACACCACCTTAATGGCCTCAGAAGCTGGGGCAGTTTTTTTTACAATGCGATGATGATGGTGATGATGTCGATGAGGATGACAATCATGATGCTATGGAGTTCCATCAATGATTGAGACTACGTGACAGGGCTGTACTCTACGCTTCCTATCATAATGTATCCTGGCGTCAACCAGACCTGAGAGATACAAACACTTGCGGTGCTGGTCAGAAGATTTGAGCAACACCCTCAATGACGCATCCGTGAAGTGGATGAGGCTCGACTGTGTGGTCCCAGTCTTCCCAATGAGCCTTCAGCCGGGACTATGACGATGCATAAGGTCATGTGCATGCTTATGAAGTCTGCCAAATAATTACCGGCAGGTATGGGTGGAGTGCATATGGAATTGTCCGAGTGCGATAAATTCCTCTTAAACAAACTACCAACTTTGAAACTCTTGGGCAAAAAGCGGAGGCCATGCAGAGTGTCATGAAGAACTGGTGGTATCATACAAGCGAAACCCTGCCCTTAGATGTGATGAATACATCACTGTTATTTATGGGTTGGTCTCCACAGCCTGAAGTACAGAGCGGCTGCTCGTCAAACGCCGGTTTTGTCAGGCAGGACACGTTATTTGTATGGAAGACAACCTCATCCCGGACATGCTTCTGTACGAAGAGCTGAAGCATGGACACCATGACCAGGGAAGACTACTTAAGCCACACAAGGATGCTCTGAAGGCCAACCTCAACAGCTGTGGCATCAGTGCCACCAAGTGGAAAGACGTTGCCTGCAACAGAATAAGCTGGCGCCAACAGTGCACGCAGGGCAAGGTCACTTTTGAGCAGCGAAAAAGTGACTAGCGGAAGCAGATCACAAAAGGCCGCAGGACTCCTTTACCTTGCAGTGCTTGTGGAAGAGCATCTGTCTCTACGATTGGTCTTACATCCCACATGGAGACCCACACCAGGCGATGAGGACCAGTAGGCCTAATCTGTTGGTTCGACAGGAGCGCCTTTCATCATCATCATCACCATTATCATCATCACCATCATCAGTCAACATCATCATTGTCATCATCATCATCTGTGTTGTTGTTGTTGTTGTTGTTGTTGTTCTTCTCTTCTTCTTCTTCTTCTTCTTCTTCTTCTTCTTCTTCTTCTCTCTTCTTCTTCTTTTCTTCTTCTTCTTCTTCTTCTTCTTCTTCTTCTTCTTCTTCTTCTTCTTCTTCTCTGTAATGTTAATAGATAATGTACCACAAACATACAGAACACACAGATTTGTGGTTTCGAAAGATTGATAATGATAATGTGTCCAGAGTTTAAAGGCGTGTGAGCTCACATGCTGTTTGTAAGGATGACTGAAAACCACTGACATAAGGGGACATTGCACGACTGGCAGAGGTTGAGACTGACATGAGCTGGCAAGATTTGTTTGAAGGCCCAGTGACATGCTGATGTTAAAAAAAAACACTTACAAATATACAAAGCATGACACGTGGGTTCTCATGAAGAACAGACAACAGACAAACAGTGGCACACGTGTTTTTATACATTACAATTGGATACAGGTACATGGAGGATTATTTTTGTGAACTGGTGTACACGTCCCTTTTCACAGTCCTTGTTTCGTTTTTTTCTTTTATTTTCTATGTCTTTTCGCGTTTTTTGTCTTTGTTTTTCCCCCATCATTCAAAAAGTCGTGATTCCTGTAGCTTTAGGCTGCAATCTAATATACACCCTGATGTACACATACATTCAGAAAGGTGCAGATCCATTGTTCTTAGGCTACAACAGTCACAGCATAAAGGTGTAGATCCATTGTTCTTAGGCTACAACAGTCACAGCATAAAGGTGCAGATCCATTGTTCTTAGGCTACAACAGTCACAGCATAAAGGTGTAGATCCATTGTTCTTAGGCTACAACAGTCACAGCATAAAGGTGCAGATCCATTGTTTTAGGATACAACAGTCACAGCATAAAGGTGTAGATCCATTGTTCTTAGGCTACAACAGTCACAGCATAAAGGTGCAGATCCATTGTTATTAGGCTACAACAGTCACAAAATAAAGGTGCAGATCTATTGTTCTTAGGCTACAACAGTCACAGCATAAAGATGCAGATCCATTGTTCTTAGGCTACAACAGTCACAGCATAAAGGTGCAGATCCATTGTTCTTGGCTACAACAGTCACAGCATAAAGGTGCAGATCCATTGTTCTTAGGCTACAACAGTCACAGCATAAAGGTGCAGATCCATTGTTATTAGGCTACAACAGTCACAGCATAAAGGTGCAGATCCATTGTTCCTAGACTGCAACAGTCACAGCATAAAGGTGCAGATCCATTGTTCTTAGGCTACAACAGTCACAGCATAAAGGTGCAGATCCATTGTTCCTAGACTGCAACAGTCACAGCATAAAGGTGCAGATCCATTGTTCTTAGGCTACAACAGTCACAGCATAAAGGTGCAGATCCATTGTTCTTAGGCTACAACAGTCACAGCATAAAGGTGCAGATCCATTGTTCTTAGGCTACAACAGTCACAGCATAAAGGTGTAGATCCATTGTTATTAGGCTACAACAGTCACAGCATAAAGGTGCAGATCCATTGTTCTTAGGCTACAACAGTCACAGCATAAAGGTGCAGATCCATTGTTCTTAGGCTACAACAGTCACAACATAAAGGTGCAGATCCATTGTTCTTAGGCTACAACAGTCACAGCATAAAGGTGCAGATCCATTGTTCTTAGGCTACAACAGTCACAGCATAAAGGTGCAGATCTATTGTTCTTAGGCTACAACAGTCACAACATAAAGGTGCAGATCCATTGTTCTTAGGCTACAACAGTCACAGCATAAAGGTGCAGATCCATTGTTCTTAGGCTACAACAGTCACAGCATAAAGGTGCAGATCCATTGTTCTTAGGCTACAACAGTCACAGCATAAAGGTGCAGATCCATTGTTCTTAGGCTACAACAGTCACAGCATAGAGGCGCAGATCCATTGTTCTTAGGCTACAACAGTCACAGCATAAAGGTATAGATCCATTGTTCCTAGACTGCAACAGTCACAGCATAGAGGCGCAGATCCATTGTTCTTAGGCTACAACAGTCAGCATAAAGGTGCAGATCCATTGTTCTTAGGCTACAACAGTCACAGCATAAAGGTGCAGATCCATTGTTATTAGGCTACAACAGTCACAGCATAAAGTTGTAGATCCATTGTTCTTAGGCTACAACAGTCACAGCATAAAGGTGTAGATCCATTGTTCTTAGGCTACAACAGTCACAGCATAAAGGTGCAGATCCATTGTTCCTAGACTGCAACAGTCACAGCATAAAGGTGCAGATCCATTGTTCTTAGGCTACAACAGTCACAGCATAAAGGTGCAGATCCATTGTTCTTAGGCTACAACAGTCACAGCATGAAGGTGTAGATCCATTGTTCTTAGGCTACAACAGTCAAGCATAAAGGTGTAGATCCATTGTTCTTAGGCTACAACAGTCACAGCATAAAGGTGCAGATCCATTGTTCTTAGGCTACAACAGTCACAGCATAAAGGTGCAGATCCATTGTTCTTAGGCTACAACAGTCACAGCATAAAGGTGCAGATCCATTGTTCTTAGGCTACAACAGTCACAGCATAAAGGTGCAGATCCATTGTTCTTAGGCTACAACAGTCACAGCATAAAGGTGCAGATCCATTGTTCTTAGGCTACAACAGTCACAGCATAAGGCGCAGATCCATTGTTCTTAGGCTACAACAGTCACAGCATAAAGGTATAGATCCATTGTTCTAGACTGCAACAGTCACAGCATAGAGGCGCAGATCCATTGTTCTTAGGCTACAACAGTCAGCATAAAGGTGCAGATCCATTGTTCTTAGGCTACAACAGTCACAGCATAAAGGTGCAGATCCATTGTTTATTAGGCTACAACAGTCACAGCATAAAGGTGTAGATCCATTGTTCTTAGGCTACAACAGTCACAGCATAAAGGTGTAGATCCATTGTTCTTAGGCTACAACAGTCACAGCATAAAGGTGCAGATCCATTGTTCCTAGACTGCAACAGTCACAGCATAAAGGTGCAGATCCATTGTTCTTAGGCTACAACAGTCACAGCATAAAGGTGCAGATCCATTGTTCTTAGGCTACAACAGTCACAGCATGAAGGTGTAGATCCATTGTTCTTAGGCTACAACAGTCAGAGCATATAAGGTGTAGATCCATTGTTCTTAGGCTACAACAGTCACAGCATAAAGGTGCAGATCCATTGTTCTTAGGCTACAACAGTCACAGCATAAAGGTGCAGATCCATTGTTCTTAGGCTACAACAGTCACAGCATAAAGGTGCAGATCCATTGTTCTTAGGCTACAACAGTCACAGCATAAAGGTGCAGATCCATGTGTTTCTTAGGCTACAACAGTCACAGCATAAAGGTGCAGATCCATTGTTCTTAGGCTACAACAGTCACAGCATAGAGGTGTAGATCCATTGTTCTTAGGCTACAACAGTCACAGCATAAAGGTGCAGATCCATTGTTCTTAGGCTACAACAGTCACAGCATAAAGGTATAGATCCATTGTTCTTAGGCTACAACAGTCACAGCATAAAGGTATAGATCCATTGTTCTTAGGCTACAACAGTCACAGCATAAAGGTATAGATCCATTGTTCTTAGGCTACAACAGTCACAGCATAAAGGTATAGATCCATTGTTCTTAGGCTACAACAGTCACAGCATAAAGGTATAGATCCATTGTTCTTAGGCTACAACAGTCACAGCATAAAGGTGCAGATCCATTGTTCTTAGGCTACAACAGTCACAGCATAAAGGTGCAGATCCATTGTTCTTAGGCTTCAACAGTCACAGCATAAAGGTGCAGATCCATTGTTCTTAGGCTACAACAGTCACAGCATAAAGGTGCAGATCCATTGTTCCTAGACTGCAACAGTCACAGCATAGAGGCGCAGATCCACTGTTCTTAGGCTACAACAGTCACAGCATAAAGGTGCAGATCCATTGTTCTTAGGCTACAACAGTCACAGCATAAAGGTGCAGATCTATTGTTCTTAGGCTACAACAGTCACAGCATAAAGGTGCAGATCCATTGTTCTTAGGCTACAACAGTCACAGCATAAAGGTGCAGATCCATTGTTCTTAGGCTACAACAGTCACAGCATAAAGGTGTAGATCCATTGTTCTTAGGTTACAACAGTCACAGCATAAAGGTGCAGATCCATTGTTCTTAGGCTACAACAGTCACAGCATAAAGGTGCAGATCCATTGTTCTTAAGCTACAACAGTCACAGCATAAAGGTGCAGATCCATTGTTCTTAGGCTACAACAGTCACAGCATAAAGGTGTAGATCCATTGTTCTTAGGCTACAACAGTCACAGCATAAAGGTGCAGATCCATTGTTCTTAGGCTACAACAGTCACAGCATAAAGGTGCAGATCCATTGTTCTTAGGCTACAACAGTCACAGCATAAAGGTGAAGATCTATTGTTCTTAGGCTACAACAGTCACAGCATAAAGTGTAGATCCATTGTTCTTAGGCTACAACAGTCACAGCATAAAGGTGCAGATCCATTGTTCCTAGACTGCAACAGTCACAGCATAGAAGCGCAGATCCATTGTTCTTAGGCTACAACAGTCACAGCATAAAGGTATAGATCCATTGTTCCTAGACTGCAACAGTCACAGCATAGAGGCGCAGATCCATTGTTCTTAGGCTACAACAGTCAGCATAAAGGTGCAGATCCATTGTTCTTAGGCTACAACAGTCACAGCATAAAGGTGCAGATCCATTGTTATTAGGCTACAACAGTCACAGCATAAAGTTGTAGATCCATTGTTCTTAGGCTACAACAGTCACAGCATAAAGGTGTAGATCCATTGTTCTTAGGCTACAACAGTCACAGCATAAAGGTGCAGATCCATTGTTCCTAGACTGCAACAGTCACAGCATAAAGGTGCAGATCCATTGTTCTTAGGCTACAACAGTCACAGCATAAAGGTGCAGATCCATTGTTCTTAGGCTACAACAGTCACAGCATGAAGGTGTAGATCCATTGTTCTTAGGCTACAACAGTCAGAGCATAAAGGTGTAGATCCATTGTTCTTAGGCTACAACAGTCACAGCATAAAGGTGCAGATCCATTGTTCTTAGGCTACAACAGTCACAGCATAAAGGTGCAGATCCATTGTTCTTAGGCTACAACAGTCACAGCATAAAGGTGCAGATCCATTGTTCTTAGGCTACAACAGTCACAGCATAAAGGTGCAGATCCATTGTTCTTAGGCTACAACAGTCACAGCATAAAGGTGCAGATCCATTGTTCTTAGGCTACAACAGTCACAGCATAGAGGCGCAGATCCATTGTTCTTAGGCTACAACAGTCACAGCATAAAGGTATAGATCCATTGTTCCTAGACTACAACAGTCACAGCATAGAGGCGCAGATCCATTGTTCTTAGGCTACAACAGTCAGCATAAAGGTGCAGATCCATTGTTCTTAGGCTACAACAGTCACAGCATAAAGGTGCAGATCCATTGTTATTAGGCTACAACAGTCACAGCATAAAGGTGTAGATCCATTGTTCTTAGGCTACAACAGTCACAGCATAAAGGTGTAGATCCATTGTTCTTAGGCTACAACAGTCACAGCATAAAGGTGCAGATCCATTGTTCCTAGACTGCAACAGTCACAGCATAAAGGTGCAGATCCATTGTTCTTAGGCTACAACAGTCACAGCATAAAGGTGCAGATCCATTGTTCTTAGGCTACAACAGTCACAGCATGAAGGTGTAGATCCATTGTTCTTAGGCTACAACAGTCAGAGCATAAAGGTGTAGATCCATTGTTCTTAGGCTACAACAGTCACAGCATAAAGGTGCAGATCCATTGTTCTTAGGCTACAACAGTCACAGCATAAAGGTGCAGATCCATTGTTCTTAGGCTACAACAGTCACAGCATAAAGGTGCAGATCCATTGTTCTTAGGCTACAACAGTCACAGCATAAAGGTGCAGATCCATTGTTCTTAGGCTACAACAGTCACAGCATAAAGGTGCAGATCCATTGTTCTTAGGCTACAACAGTCACAGCATAGAGGTGTAGATCCATTGTTCTTAGGCTACAACAGTCACAGCATAAAGGTGCAGATCCATTGTTCTTAGGCTACAACAGTCACAGCATAAAGGTATAGATCCATTGTTCTTAGGCTACAACAGTCACAGCATAAAGGTATAGATCCATTGTTCTTAGGCTACAACAGTCACAGCATAAAGGTATAGATCCATTGTTCTTAGGCTACAACAGTCACAGCATAAAGGTATAGATCCATTGTTCTTAGGCTACAACAGTCAGCATAAAGGTATAGATCCATTGTTCTTAGGCTACAACAGTCACAGCATAAAGGTGCAGATCCATTGTTCTTAGGCTACAACAGTCACAGCATAAAGGTGCAGATCCATTGTTCTTAGGCTTCAACAGTCACAGCATAAAGGTGCAGATCCATTGTTCTTAGGCTACAACAGTCACAGCATAAAGGTGCAGATCCATTGTTCCTAGACTGCAACAGTCACAGCATAGAGGCGCAGATCCACTGTTCTTAGGCTACAACAGTCACAGCATAAAGGTGCAGATCCATTGTTCTTAGGCTACAACAGTCACAGCATAAAGGTGCAGATCTATTGTTCTTAGGCTACAACAGTCACAGCATAAAGGTGCAGATCCATTGTTCTTAGGCTACAACAGTCACAGCATAAAGGTGCAGATCCATTGTTCTTAGGCTACAACAGTCACAGCATAAAGGTGTAGATCCATTGTTCTTAGGTTACAACAGTCACAGCATAAAGGTGCAGATCCATTGTTCTTAGGCTACAACAGTCACAGCATAAAGGTGCAGATCCATTGTTCTTAAGCTACAACAGTCACAGCATAAAGGTGCAGATCCATTGTTCTTAGGCTACAACAGTCACAGCATAAAGGTGTAGATCCATTGTTCTTAGGCTACAACAGTCACAGCATAAAGGTGCAGATCCATTGTTCTTAGGCTACAACAGTCACAGCATAAAGGTGCAGATCCATTGTTCTTAGGCTACAACAGTCACAGCATAAAGGTGAAGATCTATTGTTCTTAGGCTACAACAGTCACAGCATAAAGTGTAGATCCATTGTTCTTAGGCTACAACAGTCACAGCATAAAGGTGCAGATCCATTGTTCCTAGACTGCAACAGTCACAGCATAGAAGCGCAGATCCATTGTTCTTAGGCTACAACAGTCACAGCATAAAGGTGTAGATCCATTGTTCTTAGGCTACAACAGTCACAGCATAAAGATGCAGATCATTGTTCTTAGGATACAACAGTCACAGCATAAAGATGCAGATCCATTGTTCTTAGGCTACAACAGTCACAGCATAAAGGTGTAGATCCATTGTTCTTAGGCTACAACAGTCACAGCATAAAGGTGCAGATCATTATTCTTAGGATACAACAGTCACAGCATAAAGATGCAGATCCATTGTTCTTAGGCTACAACAGTCACAGCATAAAGGTGCAGATCCATTGTTCCTAGACTGCAACAGTCACAGCATAAAGGCGCAGATCCATTGTTCTTAGGCTACAACAGTCACAGCATAAAGGTGTAGATCCATTGTTATTAGGCTACAACAGTCACAGCATAAAGGTGCAGATCCATTGTTATTAGGCTACAACAGTCACAGCATAAAGGTGCAGATCCATTGTTATTAAGCTACAACAGTCACAGCATAAAGGTGCAGATCCATTGTTATTAGGCTACAACAGTCACAGCATAAAGGTGCAGATCTATTGTTCTTAGGCTACAACAGTCACAGCATAAAGGTGCAGATCCATTGTTCTTAGGCTACAACAGTCAAAGCATAAAGGTGCAGATCCATTGTTCTTAAGCTACAACAGTCACAGCATAAAGGTGTAGATCCATTGTTCTTAGGCTACAACAGTCAAAGCATAAAGGTGTAAGTCCATTGGCTTTAGGCTAGTCATAGCATACACCTTAACGCAGACATTTAAAAAAGGCGCCAATCCATGATAACAAAGCAAAACCTAACTGTTTGACTCCATCTACTCTGCCCACCATCTTTTTGCATTATTAGCCGTGATAGCAAAGCAAAAACTTTGTCCTTTGACTCCCTGTTCCTGTCCACCAGCTTCTTGTACTATTAGTCACACTGGCAAAGCAGACACGTAACTCTTTCATTTACCCACCCTATTCTCCAGCTTCCTGCAGGAAACTGGAGGCTAGGTCGAGAGAGTGAAAGGGTTAAATGTTTGCAGTTAATGGATAGGGTCAGGGCAGTTAATGGATAGGGTAAGGGCAGTTAATGGGTAGGGTAAGGGAGTGAAAGGTTTAAATCCAAAGGTAGGGGCCCCCGGTGGAGATGCTGGGGATTTTTCAGTATGATTAGTATCCCCACTTTCTGGAAATTCTGCACCAAAAATTTCTTCTGTTCTTTCATTCTTTTGTTTTTGCCTTGCGACTTTGCCTTCTTAATCTCTTCTTATCATTGTCTACCTTGCTATTTCCTTCACTTGTATGTTTTCCATGCAGTCTTTCACAGTTTATCTTAGGACTGATAACTGAGCACAACACGTGTATTGACTGCATTTTTGACTCTAAAAAAATGTGATGTGGAGAAGTAATTTTAGGTAATTTGGGCAGTTTTTTTTATGTTTTAGTGGCCTTAGTTATATATATATATATATATATATATATATATATATATATATATATACATACACACACACACACACATATATATATATATATATATATGTGTGTGTGTGTGTGTGTGTGTGTGTGTGTATATATATATAATTGTATATATATATAGTATGTATGTATGTTTGAATGTATGTATGTATATATCAAGGTTTAGTGTATGTTTGAGATAATCATAGCCTGGTATGGTTCTGCTCAGTTGGCTGGGCTTTAAACAGTAATGATTATGACAACAATACTATAATAAAAACAACAACAGCAATAATGATAATAATAATGATAGTAACAACAACAACAATTATAACGATAATAATAATAACAACAACATTAATGACAGTATTGATATTGATGATAATTATGATAAGAGTGATGATGTAAATGATAATAATCGTTATGATGGTGATGATGATGATAAGAAGAAGAAGGATAATGACGACGACGATGATGATGATGACGACGATGACAATAACAATTACAACAATAATAATGAGAAGCAGAGAAAGAATAATGGTGATGATGATGATGATCATCATCATTATTATTGTTGTTCTTCTTCTTCTTCTTCTTGGTGGTGGTAGCAGTAGTAGTAGTAGTAGCAGCAGCAGCAGCAGTAGTAGTGGTGGTGGTATTGTTATCATTAGTAGTATTGTTATTGTTGGTATTGTTATTATCGTTATTATTAATATCTTTATTATTATTATTATTATTATTATTATCATCATCATCATTAGTATTACTCTTATTAATGGAAGACAACGGCTCTATCTCCACTCCGAACACGCCTCAGACTGGGAGTCCGCAACACGTTTTACACCACTAACAGCGTACACAATGCTTCTATTGTTCACAGTGAGTCGTGAGGGATCACAGATGTCCCAGGAGCACAGCTCGGCGGTGCCAGGACTGGGAGGGGGAAGGGGAGGGGGAGTGGATGACCTGGAGAACATTGACAGAGCCGTCACCCGCTACATCAAGTCCCACGAGGAAGGAGAGGAAAACCACATGTCCTCTCCAGACAGCGACACCAGTGAGTCATTGGGACTGGATTGTTGGATTGGATTGGCTTGGGTGGATTTTTGGTGGTGGTGGTGGTGGTGGTGAGGTTGTTGGTTTTTATTGTTGTTGTTGTTGTTTTCTTTTGTTTTTTTGTTTTGTTTTTGTTTGTTTTGTTTTGGTGGGGAGGGTGTAGGGGGTGTCTTAACTGATTCCTTACCCCCTCCCCACCTCCTGAGAAATGCGGGCCATTTTCTTAAGGGAAAACATGTCGCCATACTATTGCACCACACTTTTTTTTTCTTTTCCAATTTTGTTTTTCCAGTATTCATATCTCTGTTTACCTGTGACAGCAGATTTTGCTACATATTCTTAGCAAGGACAACTCTTCCTTATTGTTTGTGGTGGGATCTTTAACGTGCGCGAAGTGTATGCTGCACAGGACACCTCGGTTTGTCGAATCCTCCGAAAGACTCGCATCCATACCACCGTTTTGAGGGTTGAGAGAGAGAGAGAGAGAAAGATCCCTGTCTGATCAGGTGGTCAGTCTGTATCTACTAGGCTACACACCCCACTGAACAACACACACATAAAAAGGTCATGACATTTTTACAGTCTCCCTTTTTTTAAACAAGTATTTTATGAAAGAAAATCTCGATTTTGTAATTTTCAAGGTCACTGTGACCATGAAGAAGCGTGAGATGAAATCAGACTTGACGTGATGCGATGACAGTGATAGACTGCCGTGACAGCGGAAGCAGAATGTATTGTCAGAAGTTCCTGAGAAAGTGGTGTTAAGACAACTTCTTCCAAAAATGCTGAATATAGGTGTTCTTTTCTTTTTTTGTTTGTTTTTGGTCCTTGATGTTGATGCCATGACTTCCAAACGTATGCATTTGCTACTCCCCAAGGTCTGGCACCTTTGGGTCAGATCTGGTGAAGATCTATTCGTATAAACAGCCTGAGAACATGTTGCTGCTTGTACAGTTTTGTCAGACACATGATGATGGATACAGACTCACACATACATACACACGCGTTGACACACACACACGCTCACACACACAATCGCACACATGCACATAGTGCACAAAGTGAAAGAGAGAAAGAGAAAAAATACACACACTCACACACACATACACACACACACTCTCTCTCTCTCTCTCTCTCTCTCTCTCTCTCTCTCTCTCTCTCACTCAGAGTGAGATTGAAGAAGAGTTGAAGCTGCAGTACCATAGCCCACTCTCTGCTCCCCGCTCGTGGTGGACAAGGCGAGATGACGCTGGCAGTAGTATTTTCGTTAGCGCCAACCTGAGCGTCCGAAGCGAGGAGTTTATTAGAGATATCGACAGCTTTCTTACCTTTTGATGTTTTTCTGCTCGAATTTACCATGATTCCAATAAAAAAAAAAAAAAACGGTGTAAACAACATAATGAAAGGTGCATGGCTAACAAAAGCCACGCCAAGACGGAGCACACAAAAGTGCGAAGATAGCCAAGACAATGAATGAGAGAGATGCGTGAGGCAAACATGCCATGAAAAATCGAGTAGAGACAGATCAAGGATCAAAAGGATCGAAGCACTCAAAACGGCAAGACATAGAGAAAAGTTGGACGAAGGTGAAGCTAGTCAGCAGAAACACATCCGTTTGTGGTGATGGCGGCCAAAATGACTAGATACCGCAAACGGTCAGGATATCAGGCCAGACAGGGTTATCTGTCCTGGCAAGATACAAAGGTTTGACTTTTCTGTATTGTTTTGCTGTTGGAATTTTTTGTTACTGTTGTTGGCGTTTTGTTTGTTTGTTTCGTTTTGTTAGTTTTTGTTTTATTTTGTTTTGTTTTGTTTTGTTTGTTTTATTTTGTTTTGTTTTGTTTTGGGGGGAAGGAGAGGGGCAGAGTCTTCTACGCTATCTAATTGAAAATGAAAATTAGCTCATATTACTGAGAAAGGATGCGTGTGTGTGTGCATATGCGTGTGTGGGTGTGTGTGCACGCTCGTGTGTGTGCGTGTGCGCGCGCATATGAGTGAGTATGTGTGCATGTTTATGTGTGTGTGGTGTGGTGTGTGTGCGCGTGCGTGTGTGGGTGTGTATGTCCAAATTCATTTTCGAAGGTGAAGCCACCAGTGCAGATGTATTCAGATAATTATGTTACGGCAAGCATATGAACATTATCATTGGCGTGAAATACCAGTTTCCTGGTCAACTCCTTTGTCATACGATATGTTCCACGTTGTAACGAGGAGGAGGAGGAGAGACTTCGACGACGATTATGACTATGGATAATGATGATAATGACGATGGATGATGATGACGATGGATGATGATCGTGGTGATGGTGATGATGATGATGATGATGATGATGATGATATCGTTATTATCATTGTTATTGTTGTTGTTGCTACTGCTGTTATTGTACCATCAACATCATCAACATTATCATTGCATGTTGTGGCAGCATCACTGGGTCTGTTGGAGTTCTCCTTGCTGTATGACAGTGCCAACAATGCCTTGCATTGTACGATTTCTCGTGCCAGGGTATGTACTTTTAAATTTTAGTGTGTGTGTGTGTGTGAGAGAGAGAGAGAGAGAGAGAGAGAGAGAGAGTCTGTGTTTGTGTATGTGTGTGTGTATTTGTGTGTGTGGGGGGATGTTTGTGTGTGTTTGTGTATGTATGTGTGAATGTGACTGTGTATTGTGTTTGTGTGTGTGTCTCTGTGTGTGTCTGTGTGTGTGTGTGTGTGTGTGTGTGTGTGTGTGTGTGTGTGTATGTATGTGTGTGTGAGCGCGTGTGTGTGTTTGTGTATGTGTTTGTGTGTGTCTAGGGGGTGTTTGTGTGTGTTTTGTGTGTGTGTAACTGTGTATGTGTGTGTGTATGTGTGTGGTGTGCGTGTGTGTTTATATGTGTGCGTATGTGTGTTTTAAGGATCATGGCATTTATGCTGTTTACTTTGTTGCCACCCTATTTTCCCCGGTCCCATTTTCTACGCCACTTTAATTTAACACTGAAGCTGGGACATTTTAATGCAGTGAGGATGGTAATCATGATGCTATGGAGTTCCATCTAGGACTGAGACTGCGTGACAGGGCTGTACTCTAAGCTTACTATCAAAACATATCCTGTCGTCAACCAGACCGGAGAGATACAGACACCTGCAGTGTTGGTAAGGAGATTTGAGAAACACCCTCGATGAAGTGAATGACACTCGGCTGTACGGTCCCAGTTTTCCCAAGGAGCATATGATATGCTCAACGTTTGGTAGGAGCCAGAACATCCCACAGTGGTTTTGAAAGGATTGTAGGGAATTCGTACCCACACGTTTCCAGTCGGTAGTCATGGTGATCAGTAAAAAAAAAACAACATGAAATCCCCTCATGCAAAATAACAGCAAATGGCACAACCTTGACACAGGTTAATAAGTTCAAATACCTGGGAACGGTCATTTCATCAGACGGCAGATGCACATCGGAAAAAGCTGGAAGAATCGGCCAAGCCAAAACAGCATTCAAGAAGATGACAAGCATTCTTACCAACAAATGCCTATCAATTAACATCAGGAAGAGAGTCCTTGAATGTTATATAGAACCAATACTGTTGTATGGATGCGAGGTGTGGACAGTCAGCAAGCAAAGCCAGAACAAGATTGAGGCAGCCGAGATGTGGTTTCTAAGAAGAATGTTGAGAGTTCCATGGACAGCAAAGAAAACAAACGAGACAGTCTTGATGGAGGCAGACACAAAGATCACTCATAAGGAAGATTAGGAAAAGACAGGCAACATTTATAGGCCATTTTATGAGGAAGGGGGATTTGGAGCACCTGGTCACAACGGGAAAGCTGGAGGGAAAGAGAGCACCTGGTAGACCCAGGGAGAGAATGCTGGACGGACTTGCAGAGTGGCTGAGGATGAGGAGGGTGGGGGAGATGCTGGGGGCAACGAGAGATAGAGATAGTTGGAAGTCCATGGTCGCCAACGCCATGCGGCAGGGCACCTGATGATGATGATGATGATGATGATGATGATGATGATGATGATGATGATGAGTCTGTTACGCTGAGAATTGTGCTTGGGTAGGTTGGAGATGCAAAGTCTTGGTTTTGTATGGCACCCTCTTACTTGTCGTTGCCTGATGCATCGATGCCTTTCATCCTTTTCATCTCTCCGCTCTTCAAGACTTCGTACATCACGCAAATTCGACATCAGACGAAGAGAACAAACACGACACGACAAACACAAGGCGAACCAGCAATGAAAAAGTTTCTTACTGTGCACAACAGCCAAACACCTTGTTGTAGAGGGGTCAAATTTTCGACTTTTAATGTCTTTCTCAAGTAAAATCAGAATGTCGACTAACAACAAAGCATAGCTATTAAGAATTATGTTCATATAGCTAATTGTGCCTCATTTTTATTGTGCGTCATTTTTATGACGTCATGCTGTGTGCCATGCACCCACACACATACACACACACGCACGCGCACACACACACACACACACACACACACACACACACACACACACACAAGTCGCACACACACCACACTAACACAACACATGCAAACACACA
>JAPXFY010000022.1:61103358-61180858 GCA_030674185.1 Monoplex corrugatus
AAAAATACCTTGTTTGTAAAAAGATCGTTGGGAGTATAAAACACAACGTTTCGAGCCCAGGCCCTTTGTTACAAACAAGGTATTTTTTCTGTATTTTGTTAAATGAAAGAAGATGTGGTAGGCTTGTCACAACAGTGAAAACAGAATGTAAATAGTGTGATAAATGTTTTGGTCCGTGTGGCCATTACCTTAACACCATGACTTTCGAACATGTGTATTTGAGACTCCTCAGCGGTCCGTACTTTTGACCCAACTTTGGCAAAGATCCATCGAAACAACTGCAAAACTCGTTCTCTCCTTCATAATGTCTCGCATTGACTATTGCAATTCACTCCTGTCTGGTCTTCCTGCCTCCACCATTCACATCCTACAGCGCATTCAAAACAATGCTGCACGCCTTGTACTCAAAAAGAAAAAAGCTGACCACATATCTCCTCTCCTGGCACAACTTCACTGGCTCCCTGTATCAAAGCGCATACAGTACAAACTAGACACCATGTGCTACAAAAGCCTCAATAACGCAGCCCCCGATTACCTGTCAAGCCTACTTGAGATCTATGTTCCCTCACGTACCCTCCGCTCTGCCTCTGATCCTCTGACTTTTCGCTTTCCACGCACTAAGCTCAATACCTATGGTCCACGAGCCTTCTCTGTTTCTGGTCCACTCTCCTGGAACAAACTTCCTCTCTCAGTCCGTCAGCAACCTACTTTTGTCTCCTTCAAGTCCGCTCTCAAAACTCACCTTTTCTCCTCCGCATAAAATCCTAACCTCACTCAACCCCCCCCCCCCCCCTCTGCAGCCTGTCTCCGCTCGGAGGGAATCACATGGTTATAATATATAATTGTATGCTATGCTCTCTATAATTTTCCATTGCTTTTATTCTTGCTTTTATTGCTTTTATTCTTTCTCCCCATTTATAGCCATGCGTGTGTGTGGGTGTGTGTGTGTGTCTGTGTGTGTGCGTGCGTGTGTGTGCGTGCGTGCGTGCGTGCGTGCCTGCGTGTGTGTCTGCTTCAGCGCTTAGATTTGATTTTATCAAGATTTTGCGCTATATAAATATTGTAATTATTATTATTTTATTTATCTGGAAACAGCTGGGGAAATATTTCTAACAGTTTTTAACAGACACACGGGTATGCGCACAGACACACAGAGACATTCTCTTTCTCTGTCTCTGTCTCTGTCTCTCTGTCTCTGTCTCCCTGTCTCTGTCTCTCTTTCTCTATCTGTCTCTGTTTCTCTCTCTCTCTCTGTGTCTCATTCTCTATCTCTATCTCTGTCTGTCTGTCTGTCTCTCTCTCTGTCTCTCTCTCTCTCTATCTCTCTCTGTCTCTCTCTCTCTCTCTCTCTCTCTCTCTCTCTTGGTTCTCTCTCTCTCTCTCTGGGTCTTTGTCTCTCTGTGTCTCTGTCTCTGTCTCTCTGTCTCTCTGTCTCTCTCTGTCTCTCTCTCTGTCTTTGTTTTTGTCTCCGTTTCTCTCTCTATCTATCTCCCTCTCTCTCTCTCTCTCTCTCTCTCTCTCTCTCTCTCTCTCTCTCTCTCTCTCTCCATCTCTCTCTCTCTCTCTCTCTCTCTCTCTCTCTCTCTCTCTCTCTCTCTCTCTCTCTCTCTCTCTCTTTAAAGGAGATTGAACAATATAATACGAAAAGAAGGACTAACGTAGATATATAGCCAACAGTTTGTAAAATTCACCATCGGCATCAGATTTGTATGCAGGATTTGTACAGTTTACAATTCTTTCCTAACGTTTTGTTTACATGGGCTGGTTGGTTCTTATGGTAGAGCCGTGAATTCAAGGTCTGATATCTCGAGTTCAATCCCAGCCTGCAATATTAAAAACTGACCTGTTCGCTGCCCAGCTTAATGTTTCCATCGTTCTGGTGGTGTCAGCTCAGTGTTTCATAGGTCCACTGGCCTGTTCGCTGCCCATCTTAATGTTTTCATCGTTCTGGTGGTGTCAGCTCAGTGTTTCATAGGTCCACTGGCCTGTTCGCTGCCCATCTTAATGTTTATATCATTCTGGTGGTGTCAGCTTAGTGTTTCATAGGTCCACTGGCCTGTTCGCTGCCCATCTTAATGTTTATATCATTCTGGTGGTGTCAGCTTAGTGTTTCATAGGTCCACTGGCCTGTTCGCTGCCCATCTTAATGTTTATATCATTCTGGCGGTGTCAGCTTAGTGTTTCATAGGTCCACTGGCCTGTTCGCTGCCCATCTGAATGTTTCCATCATTCTGGTGGTGTCAGCTTAGTGTTTCATAGGTCCACTGGCCTGTTCGCTGCCCATCTGAATGTTTATATCATTCTGGTGGTGTCAGCTTAGTGTTTCATAGGTCCACTGGCTTGTTCGCTGCCCATCTGAATGTTTATATCATTCTGGTGGTGTCAGCTTAGTGTTTCATAGGTCCACTGGCCTGTTCGCTGCCCATCTTAATGTTTTCATCCTTCTAGTGGTGTCAGCTTAGTGTTTCATAGGTCCACTGGCCTGTTCGCTGCCCATCTTAATGTTTTCATCCTTCTAGTGGTGTCAGCTTAGTGTTTCATAGGTCCACTGGCCTGTTGGCTGCCCATCTTAATGTTTTCATCCTTCTAGTGGTGTCAGCTTAGTGTTTCATAGGTCCACTGGCCTGTTCGCTGCCCATCTTAATGTTTTCATCCTTCTGGTGGTGTCAGCTTAGTGTTTCATAGGTCCACTGGCCTGTTCGCTGCCCATCTGAATGTTTCCATTCTTCTGGTGGTGTCAGCTTAGTGTTTCATAGGTCCACTGGCCTGTTCGCTGCCCATCTTAATGTTTCCATCCTTGTGGTGGTGTCAGCTTAGTGTTTCATAGGTCCACTGGCCTGTTGGCTGCCCATCTTAATGTTTCCATCCTTGTGGTGGTGTCAGCTTAGTGTTTCATAGGTCCACTGGCCTGTTGGCTGCACATCTGAATGTTTCCATCCTTGTGGTGGTGTCAGCTTAGTGTTTCATAGGTCCACTGGCCTGTTGGCTGCCCATCTTAATGTTTCCATCCTTCTGGTGGTGTCAGCTTAGTGTTTCAAAAGTCCCTCTCCCCCCCCCCCCCCCTCCTCTCCCCAATTTCAAGACCTTGCCAGCGCATAGGGTTTTGCGCAGGCTTAGGGGGAGTCTGCCAGATAATTGTTGGCAGATTTGGGTGGAGCACATATGGAGCTGTCCGAGTGCGATGAATCATTTTTGAACGAACTTCAATCTGCAAACTCCTAACGTGTAATCATGTTGTGTGATTCCAGATATCTAAAGCCAGACAAAGACAAGAAATCCAAGTTCAAGACGACCGTGAAGAAGAGAACTCTGAACCCTGAATACAACGAGGTGAGTGATGGGGAGCGGTGTGTTGGTAGAACACTGTTTGGGGAGAGTTGATCATAGAACTTTGAACTCCGATTATGATGAAGTGAGAAGCAGCACACGGTGGAGGGGAGGGGAAGGGGAGGATTGAGATAAGATATTGGGGGGGGGGGGAGGGGAGGAAATAAGATAACTCTATGAACTCTGAGTATGCTGGGTGGCGCTGTTCTGCATGCGGTGATAAACTTTCTCCGGGTACAGTGGCAGGAATTAGGCAAGGTAAATCCCATTGCGACAAAAATGAAAGTGAATACTAACCCTTTGACTCCCGCACCCTATCCACCAACTGCAAAAACTTAACCCTTTGACTCCCTCACCCTATCCGCCAGCTTCCTGATGGATAGGGTTTCGGAGTCAAAGGGTTAAGTTTTTGCTTTGCTAGCATGGTTGTCAATGCAGGATGCTGGTGGACAGGGTGTGGCAGTCAAAGGGTTAAACAAGATAGTAAAAGAATAACAGTTTACATTCGTAAAAAGATAATAAAAGAAAAATAACCGTTCATATTCAGATTTTTTTTTTTTTGGTTTCGGTTTTGTTGTTGTTGTTGTTGTTGTTGTTGTTGTTGTTGTTGTTGTTGTTGTTGTTGTTGTTCTATTCATTATGTATTCATTTTCTTTCAAGTTCTGAAGAAATGTTGCTTGTCAAGTATACAAGTCTACTTATTAAATGCCAGCTTCCTTGGGCAAGAGACGTCGTCCGTATGGCAGAGCAGCACGAATTTCTCAAGGTAAATCCACTGCAACACAGATGAAAACGTTTTTTCCACATTTTCCATTGTGTAACAGCTGTTCAACAGAAGACGGACAGGCGGAAGCAGAACCTATAGCCGCAGAAATAAGAGGGAAACAGGGAGAATTTTTATAATATTAATCAAAGGACATAATTCTTGAGAATTATCTCCCATGAGTGTTCTGAGCTTACTGTTTTTGTACTTTGTATCCGCTTCCATGCTAGCTGAATGGGTAGCGCAAACTGTGTTAGATTTGAGAAGTTCTATACAACATGGGAAATAATTCTCAAGAGTTATGTCCTTTGGTTAATACTATAGCCGCAGGATTCCCTCCCATGTAGTGCCTGTGAAAAAAACAAAATGGGCCTCCATGATCGGTCTGGTACCTCACATTAGGACCCACACCCGGCGATGAAGACCTTCATGTCTACTCATCTGTCAAACCGACAGGAGCAATCTGTTACCACCATCATCATCATCGTCGTCGTCGTCGTCAACATCGTCGTCGTGGTTGTCATCATCGTCGGCGGCGGCGGCGGCGTCATCATCATAATCATCATCGTCGTCGTCGTCGTCATCATCATCGTTGTCGTCGTCGTCATCATCATCATCATTATCATCGTCGTCGTCAAAATCATTGTCGAAGTCATCATCAGTAGTGTTGTGGCGGGGGAGCTTGTGTGTCCTTACGATCCCAGGAGCTATGCCGGCGGGGACTTCGTGGGCCCTGGCAGCTTCAAGCAAGCCGGACAGGTCGCTGGGGGAGGGGCCAGACTAAGGGGTGCATACAAACAAGTCCTGGCAGCAGGGGATGGGTGAAAAAGAGGGTAAAGAAGATACACTTTTCATATATGGCTTCTTTTTCAATGTCGTGAGCAGATGATTTCTTCGAAGGAACAATGGTCAGGATCTCAGCACTGTAAGTGCACTGCGCGGCAAGAAGGCACCCGCAAACTACTTGCTTGTACTTTTGCTAATCATTGCATATGATGAACTTACAAAATGGAAAACGTTATAGTTCTGTGTCCTCTGAGTCCCCCAGGGGGACCTGAACTTAATGGCTACTGGGGAGGGAGAGTCCGTGTCTGTGAAAGGTAGCTGTGATGACGGTAATGGATTACCCGACGGAGGTTATTGGAAGCGGACATGTAGAAACTCCTCAAAAATGCAAAATCACAAAAAGAAAAAAATGCAAAAAAAGGATTTGAATATAGGGACATGGAATGTACAGACTATGTTAGAATTAGGAAAGCTCTACCTACTAGTCAAAGAATTAGAAAGGAGCAAGATGAACATAACAGGGCTCTGTGAGGTTAGATGGAGTGGGCAGGGACTTTTTACTGTAGGAGAGCATACAGTTGTATATAGTGGAAATGAAAAAGGTGGCTCAAGAGGAGTAGCAATTGTGCTGGACAAAAAGCATGCTGGAGCTCTGAAAAGCTATAATCCAATTAATGACAGATTTCTCACTGTCAAAATAAATACCAAATATGCTGTTTTGAACATAGTTCAAGCTTATGCTCCAACATCCACTAGCTCAGAAGAAGAAATAGAAAATTTTTACAATGACCTCCAAACTATCAGAGACAAAATTCCCAAAAAGGAAATATGCATTGTGATGGGTGACTTCAACGCTAAAGTTGGAGAGGGGGCTGACACAGAATGTGGAATAGGACCATATGGTTTAGGAGAACGAAATGAGAGAGGTGACATGCTGGCTCTGTTTTGTCAGGCAAATGAGATGAACATCACAAATACTTTTTTCCAACAACCACTGCGCAGAAGATACACATGGATCTCTCCAGGAGACAAGTGTCGTAATCAGATTGATTATATTATCATTGACAGATCCTGGAAATCAACTGTCCTCAATGCAAAAACAAAGCCTGGAACAGACTGCGACACGGATCACATTCTTGTGACAACCAAATTAAGAATGAAAATATTGAAGAAGCCTAAAACCAAAACTACGCCAAAGTTCGACATATCAAAATTAGAAAACCCTGAGCTGGCGTTAGAATTCAGTATAGAAACAAGTAATCGTTTCTTAAAGTTACTTGAAGTATGGGATGAAAATGACTCATATCCTGATGAAATCTGGACAGACATAAAAAACACACTGACCAAAATCTCTGAAGAAAAACTAGGAAAAGAAGAAAAAAGGAAAAAAGCTAAGCCCTACATAAGTCAGGAAGTGATAGATCTGGCAGAAAAGAAAAGTCAAGCTCGAAAGCAGGGAGAGCGGGAAAAATACTCAGCACTGAAAAGGGAAATAAAAAGTAAAGTCAGAAGAGACAAAGCAAATTGGCTGGCACAAGAATGCAGTAAAATCAATGAACACAACGAAAACAGGAAGTCGAGGGAGCTCTTCAAACAAATAAAAAAAGTGAAAAAAACAAATTTCAAAGCAACAAACCAATGCATCAACAACAAGGATGGTCACACTCTGACTGAACCAGATGATGTCTTGGATAGGTGGAACGAATATGGCACATCACTTTTTGGCAAGCCTGACAGCCATGAAAATAATTTAGAGCCAAATTTGGAATTGATCCCTGGAGATACGGAACCTAAACCTCTGCTCAGCGAAGTTGAATCTGCCATTAAAGATCTAAAATGCAGAAAGTCTCCTGGTCTTGACAATATTCCTGGAGAGTTGTTGAAACACTCAGGTGATGGTGGACTCAAAGTAATGCATCACTTATGCTGCAAGATATGGAAGACTTGTCAGTGGCCTACAGACTGGAAGCTCCAGGAATTTGTCATGTTACATAAGAGTGGAAATGTCAAAGACTGCAACAATTATAGAACAATTGCACTGATCAGTCATGCCAGTAAAATACTGCTGATAATAATTTTAAACAGGTTAAAGCCAAAAGTAGAGGAAGAGCTATCCGACTGTCAGGCAGGCTATAGGAAAAACAGGGGAACAATAGATATGCTGTTTGTACTCCAGATATTGATAGAAAAGATTAGAAACACAGACCAAGAGATGTTCATCGTTTTCATTGACTACAGCAAAGCATTTGATAGCGTGATTCACCAAAGTCTTTTCCACTTCATGATCAAAATGGGTTTTCCAAGACATCTGGTTTCCCTCATAGCTTCATTATATAATGATCAAAAAGCAACAATCAGATGGAATAATCAAAACTGCAAATTTTTTAACATCACTAAAGGGGTAAGGCAAGGTTGCATCCTGTCTCCACATCTCTTCAGCATATACACTGAACATATCATGAGAGAAGCAGACATAGAAGACATGGGAGTAAATATTGGTGGTAGAAACCTGTCAAATTTACGCTACGCAGATGACACAGGATTACTGGCAGACAACATTACAGGCTCTAGGAGGATCCTGTACAGGGTAGACCGGGTTGGAAAGGCAGCTGGGCTGGACTTAAATTCAAAGAAGACAAAGGTTATGCATGTTGCAGGCAAATATAACACTAGACAGGACCAGATCATGCTAAACCAAGTCCCTCTAGAAAATGTCAAGGACTTTAGATATTTAGGTTCAGTCAAGACACACGATGGAACATGCTCAAAAGACATAAAGATGAGAATTGGAATGGCCAAGAACAGTATGGTTCAATTGAACAATATTTGGAAAGACCACAGCATAACAGCAGACCTTAAGATAAAACTCTTAAAATGTCTTGTCTGGCCAGTGATGTTATACGGCTGCGAGGCATGGACAATGAAGAAAGAGGATGAAAGACGAGTGGAAGCAGCAGAGCTGTGGTTTTACCGAAGACTGCTGAGGGTCAAATGGACGGATAGGCGCTCAAATGAAAGCATACTGAATGAGTTGGGTACTACACGCAAGCTTCTAGTACTCATACAACGGAGGAAACTGAAATATGTTGGACACGCAATCCGTAATGAGAGAACAGACTTGATGTCCACTGTCCTCCAAGGTAAAGTGGAAGGAAAGAGAAACAGAGGACGGCCACCTGCATCACTTGCTAGAAACATCACAAACATCAGTGGCAAGAAACTCCAGGAGGTGGTCAGACTTAGCCAAGATCGAGAGTGCTGGAGGCAACTTGTGAGGACATCATGTGCAGCGGCCAACACTGTTCCCGGTGACGCCGACAGGTGAGACAGGTGAGACATGTACATAATGTTGTGTGCAGGAGTTCACGTACGAGGTGAAACACGGTGAACTGGCCAAGAAAACCCTGGAGGTCACTGTGTGGGATAAAGACATTGGGAAAGCCAATGATTTCATTGGTCAGTCCCTCTGTCTCTCCGTCTCTCTGTCTCTGTCTCTGTCTCTGTCTGTCTGTCAGTCTGTCTGTCTGTCTGTCAGTCTGTCTGTCTGCCTGTCTCTCTTTGTCTCTCTCTCTCTCTCTGTCTTTCTATCTATCTATCTGTCTATCTGTTTATTTGTCTGTCTGTCTGTCTATGTTATCTAAGGTACAATGTACGTGTAGTGTGATGCAGACCCTTTTTGGGCGAGGACTGGATGTAAAAAAAGTATACATTTTGCTTATTTCATACCCTCGTAAATAAGATTTGTTCTTGTTCTTGCTCTTGTTCTTGTTCTCTCTCTCTCTTTCTGCCTCTCTCTCTCTCTCTCTCTCTTTCTCTCTCTCTCTCTCTCTCTCTCTTTCTCTATCTCTTTCTTTCTCTGTCTCTATTTCTCTGTCTCTCTCTTTTCTCTCTATCTGTCTGTCTGTCTCTCTCTCTCTCTCTCTTTCTCTCTCTCTCTCTCTCAATCTGTCTATCTCTCTCTTTATCTTTCTCTTTCTCTCTCTCCCTCTACCTCTCTCTGTCTCTGACTGTCTGTCTGTCTCTCTCTCTCTCTCTCTCTCTCTCTCTCTCTCTCCTCCTTCCCCCTCTCTCTCTCTCGCTCTCTTCCTCTCTCTCTCTCTCAACTCCATAGCCACTCATTTCGGCACTTCAACACACTTCCAAACAGAAACTGAGATCATCATAAGAGCAAAGCATGATCAGGTACAGTTTTTCGCATTGCTCTGATGATGAGAATGGAGATGATAGTGATGATGCTATTGAGCTCTGCCTAGAACTGAGACTGCATGACAAGGATTGTGCTCTGCCTTACTTTCAACTAAACCCGAGATATACAGACACCGGGCGATAAGGAATGCATGCAACAACCTCAGTGACTCATCAGTAAAATGGACATGAATCGATGTACACATATGCCAGTCTTTTCGACGAGCCTATCTCGGGATAGGAGCTGGGTCCGGGTGAGTCTTGCAGCGCGTGAGCAACCCCCCGTTTGCTCGATGGAGTGGCTGTCAGGGGCTTGCGGGGCTGGTTTGTCCAGAGGATGGTGGGGCATTTTTGCTCTGGGTCCCATCCGGCACCCTTAGGGTTTTCTTGTCTTTTTTTTTTCTTTTATTGTTGTTTAAAGCCCAGCCGACTGCACAGAGCCATATCAGGGCTATAACCGCTTCAAAACACACAAAACCTCAACAGGAAAAAAAAAAGAAAAGAAAATTAACTACACATATCAATGCATTAGGTCACATAATCTAAGGACATGCCCCCGGCGTAGGACCATTCCGTCCGATTTATCGCACAGGGGAAATTTAAAAAACACACCTAAATACAAATATAAGCGTAAATAAGGACACCAAAACATATATAAAAACAGGCATAAATTACCTAAAATTGCTTCCGCATATCTCATCTCCTTAGAGCCAAAAATGCACTTAATACATGTACCCAATTATCAATCCGAAGAAAAAGTACGTAAGACTTTATCGAAAAAATACAGGTGAATGGACCATTAAGGCAGAAAATAAGTAGAAATGACAGAAAGCAAGGCAACAAGGCAGAAACAAAGAGAGTGACAGAAAAGAGGAAATTTCTAGCACAGAATTTCCAGGTGGGGATACTGTTTATACTTGAAAGAGCCCCCGGCAATTCAACGGGGGAAAGGTTTTTCTTGTCGACTTCTTGTTGACGTTGTTTTAGATATAATACATAACATTGTGACTGACAAATCAAAATTCTTTTTCTAAAAAATAAGCAGCAAACGTATTTCTTTACAAGTGATTACTGTATTTCAGGCGGGGTACAGCTGGGAATCAACGCGAAGGGAGACAGGCTGAAGCACTGGTTTGAAACATTGAAGAATCCGGACCGAGAGTTCCGACGATGGCACATTCTGTCTGCTGAACTGACGCCTGAGGTTTACATATTACATATTTGATATGACGGATGTCAGTGTGTGTGTGTGTGTATGTGGGAAGAGGGGTGTTTGTGTGTTGTGTTGTGTTGTGTGTGTGAGTGTGTGTGTGTGTGTGTGCGTGTGTGTGTGTGGTGTGTGTGTGTGTGTGCGTGTGTGTGTGTGTGTGTTTGATTGTTTGTTTGTGTGTGTGTATGTGTGTGTTCGTTTTCGTTCTTTGATTTAACGTCTGTTCACTATGAGTGATATTAGACGGTATGTGTGTGTGTTTGTGTGTGTGTGTGTTTGTTTGGTTGTTTGTTTGTGTGTCTATGTGTGTGTGTATGTGTGTGTTTGTTTGTTTGTTTGGTTGGTTGTTTGTTTGTGTATGTGTGTGTGCGGGCGCGCACGTGTGTGTGTGTGTGTGTGTGTGTGTGTGTGTGTGTGTGTGTGTGTGTGTGCATCAGTGTGTGTGAGACAGAATGTGTGTGTGTCGGTATGTTTGTGTTTGTGTGTTTCGGAGAGAGAGAGAGTGTGTGTGTGTGTGTGTGTGTGTGTGTGTGTGTGTGTGTGGCCGTTCAGCTCACCAAAGTCAAGCCCACTCCACTGCGTAAGTCCCAGTAACAGCCGACTGTGTAGAGCCATATCGGGGCTATAACCGCTCCAAAACACAAAACTTCAACAGGAAAAACAAAAAATAAAGAAAATTAAGCACACATATCAATGCATTCGCGCAATAATCTAAGGGCATGCCGCCAGAGTTGACCACTTCGTCCAATTTATCACACAGGGGATTTAAAAAACACACCTAAATACAAATATAAGCATACCTAAAGACACTAAAACATATATAAAAACCGGGCATAAATTATCTAAAATTGCTTCCGCATATCTCACTTCCTTGGAGCCAAAAAATGGACTTAGTACATGTACTCTATTATCAAGCATGAGAAAAAGTACGTTAGACTTTATCGAACACATACAGATGATTGGACCAGCAAGAAAGAAAATGAAAGGAAGAAATGACAGAAAGTCGAGGAACAAGGCAGAAACGAAGAGAGTGACAGAAAAAAGGAAATTTCTAGCGCAGAATATCCAGAAGGTGGGGGATACTAGGTATCCTGAAAGAACCCACGGCATCCCCACGGGGGAAAAATCTGTACGTAATCCCGTCGTAGAAAATCAGAATGCTTAAAAAGTGCATGACTTAAAAAACAAAACAAAAAGAAAACAGCTGTGAAACACAACTGAAATATTTTTAGAAATTTCTGGAAAAGTGTTGCTTAGACACCTTTCTTAAATGTGTTGAGTTCAACACTTTTTTTTTTTTTGGTCCGTGTGACCTTGACCTTGGAGCTTTACCTTCGAAACATATGTGACTGGTTCTTGCGAACGGGGTCACAAGTCGCAACGTGTGAACTGAGATACGGGCCTGAAAAGGTGGTGAGGGTCGATCTGGGTGATTTGAGATTTTTGTTCCTACACATTGTCTGACCATTAATCTATTAATTATGGCAAAGATTAAAGTGAAATTTGGGCTGAAAGAGTGTTAAAATAACATTTTAAAGTGATAACCCATCGAGAATGTGCAGATTTTTTCCGTGAAAATGCGTGTGTTTGAGCTTTAATTTAGGCCATGAAACCGTACAGGGCCTCAGAATATCGCATACCGTTGGAATCAGCTCGCGAAATAGCTAGTATGTAATGCAGAACCACTTTATCTATCACTTCACTAAGTTTGATGAAGATAGAATACTGGTTGCTAAGGAAAAAGCAGAGAATTTTGTTGTCCTTCTTTAACTCTGCTTTTCTCAAAATGGCCGTCCCATCACCCACTCCCTTTAAATTACTGTAACTCGCTCGATTTTCCAGTTAGACAGTTGAATTATACATCATTGGAAAGAGCATTTTTTCTGCTTTCCGGTGATATAAATATCTCTATACCTCCCAAAATTAAGTTGTGACCCCATTCGTGAGAACAGGTCACATATACTCTCTTGACTCCCACGACAGTGCACGGTTTTGATAAATATTTGTAAAGACTCACCCGTATCTTCTTTATGCATTTTTGTCACATACAGACACATGAGTGCACACACACACGTGTACGCATACACGCACGCGCACACGCACATACACACACGCATACACACACACAACACACACATACACATACACACATGCACACATACACACACACTCACTAACAGACACACTCACGTACACACACATGCACACAAACGCACGCATACACACACGTACACGTCTAATATCACTCATAGTGAAAAGACTTTAAATCAAAGAACGAACGAACCCACAGCACACACATACACACGCACACACTCACACTCACACACTCACACACACACTAACTCACACACACACTCACACACACATATATACACACACACTAACACACACACTAACAAACACACACTCTCACACACACACTCACACCCGCGCGCGCGTGCACACAGACACACACAGACACACAGACACACAGACACACACAGGCACATAAACACACTCACACACGCACACACTCACACACGCACACACACATACACACGCACTCACTAACAGACACACACACACACACGCACACAAAACACACACACACACACAAACACGCACACGCATACACACACACTCACTGACAGACACACCCGTACACACACACACACACACACCACACACACACACACACACACACACACACACACAGTACAGAATTGCATACGTTTTTGTGTATAATTTCAGAGAAGGGACACATTCATAACAATAATACAGTGATCATTTTTCTGTGGGCAGCCGGATGAGTACTGAACGAGAAATGCGGTGAACACAGAGAGATATCAAAGAAAGACAACAGAGAAAGACAACAGAGAGATGGAGAGAAAGACAGAGAGAGAGAGAGAATGCTTCAGAACTGCTTGTGTCTCTTCACCAACATAGAGACCAAGATGGCTTTGACACTATATGCCTTGTCAATCTGAATGGACTTTGAATGTTGTTATGTGTACAAAACCACACACACACACACACACACACACACACACACACACACACCACACGCACGCACGCACGCACACACACACACACGCTCGCTCGCATACACACACACACGCACACACACATGCTCGCTTACACACACACACACACACACACACACACACACACACACACACACACACACACAGCTCTCGACATACACACACACACACATCACACACACACACACGCTCGCTCGCATACACACACACACACATACACACACACACACACGCTCGCTCGCATACACACACACACACACACCACACACACACACACCACCACACACACACACAACACACACGCACACACACACGCTCGCTCGCATACACACACACAAACACACACGCACACACACACCACAACCCCACCCACACACACACACACACACACACACACACACACACACACACACATAAGGAGTAAAAGTGTTTATCTCCCTTTGAAAACGTTTGGGAGGTTGATGTAAACTGTTTTCTGATGTTTTACGTGTGTTTTGTTAAAAAAAATTCAAGGGAAGCTCTGTCCAGTGACTTGCAGGATTGTTTAGCTTTGCAGACACAGTTCACACAGTCCCACCGTTTTTTCTTTTTCTTTTTTTTTTTTTTTTTTTTTTTTTTTTTTTTTCAAATAGTGCAGTTACTGACAGATATGATAAATTCCAGGTTGTATTTACATAGAGAGAAAAACTTTTGTTGTTGCATATGTATATATATATATTATATATATAATATATATATATATATATATATATTATTGTATATATATGTATGTATGTATATATATATGTATATATATATATACATACATAGATACACAAACATACAAATATATATATGTATATATATATATATATATTGTATGTGTGTGTGTCTATGTATGTATATATATATATATGTATATTATTATATATATATATAATATATATATATTAATATATATAATGTATGTATGTGTGCATATATATATACATGTGTGATGTGTGTGTGTATGTTTATACATACATGGATATGTATATATATACACAGATACATGTATGTATGTATGTATGTATACATAATATATACATACATACCTACGAATATGTGTATGCGAAGAGAAACATTTATTGGTGAACGTTTTCTGCAGGCACAATGAGTAGCCACAATCGCACATGAGAATCCCTTGTGATTTGCATAATTCATAGCGTTTTTATTTATTGATAACTGCAAAGGTTGTGACCACGTATTTCATTTACCGGAGGAGGTTTTCTGCAGTAGTTGTAAGTGGCTATATTCGTACACTGTATTCATTGTTATTGGCATGATTTTTAAGACTTAGAATTCCTGATAACTATAAAGGTTGTGACTGTATCTTTCGTTTACTGGGGGAGATTTTCTACAGTAATGATAAGTGGCCATATTCGAACACAGTGTCTGTTGAAGTTTGCATGGCTTTTTATGAATTGGAATTCCTGATAACTACACAGGTTGTGACCCTCTATCGTTTATTTGGGGGGTGGGGGGGGGGGGGTTCTGGTGTAGTAATACGTGGCCATATTCGTACACAGAACCCGTTGTAGTTTGCATCATTTATGAGATTTTGAATTTACGACTACAAAGGTTGTGATCATCTCCCTTTTCATCACTGTCTGCCTCTGAATTATCTCCCTTTCCGTGAGCTAGTTGGTTCTTTTCATAGAGCCGTGGGCTCAGGATCTGACTTCCCTAGTTCAAATCCAGGCTGCATCATTAAAAACTGGCCTGTTCGCTGCCTGTCCTAGTATTTCCATCATTCTGGTGGTGTCAGCACAGCATTTCATGGGTCCCTTTCCCTCCCCGTCCCTATTTCAGAACCTTCCCAACGCATAGGACTTTTGTGCTGGCTTAGGTAGTCTGCTAGGTAATCCGTCTTGAAGAACCTCCAAACTCCAAACTCTCTTTTCCCTTCTCTTTCTTCCCTGTAAACACATCAAAATGAGGTAAAGTCAAGAGTGCCCATAACACTTAGGTAGGTCGTCGGGATGTGAGATGACAGAAACCCCAACTTCTCTTGGAGCCAACGTTATGAGACTTGTGCCAGTCTCCTGTCCCTCTCCCTCACTGGTTGACCTTCCCTGACGTTGAAGACAGCTTCCTATCACAGAAACTACTCAGGTAGAAACAGGCCTATACCTGTACTTTAGTCTGAGAGGCTAGTTTGTCTGCCTTGTCGGACACTGTCAACATCATGTTTTAAACTGAAGTACAGGTATGGGCCTGTTTCTACCTGAGGTGTTCTATGTTGGTTAATCCTAAGCCTTCAGTCGAGAGGCTAGTTTGTCTGCCTTGCCAGACATTGTCAACATCATGTTTCAAACTGACAAGTATGGGCCTGTTTCTACCTGAGGAGTTCTCATCATCATCATCAGGTGCCTTGCCGCATGGCATTGGCGATCATGGACTTCCATCTGTCTCTATCTCTTGTTGCCCCAAGCATCTCCTCCACCCTCCTCGTCTTCAGCCACTCCGCAAGTCCGTCTAGCATTTTCTCGTTGGGTCTACCTGGTGCTCTTTTTCCCTCCAGCTTTCCCGTTGTGACCAGGTGCTCCAAATCCCCCTTCCTCGTGAAATGGCCTATAAATGTTGCCTGTCTTTTCCTAATCTTCCTTCTGAGTGATCTTCTTGTGTCTGCCTCCATCAATGATCTTCTTGTGTCTGCCTCCATCAAGACTGTCTCGTTTGTTTTCTTTGCTGTCCATGGAACTCTCATCATTCTTCTTAGAAGAGGAGTTCTATATTAGTTAATCCTAAGCCTTCAGTCGAGAGGCTAGTTTGTCTGCCTTGCCAGACATTGTCAACATCTTGTCTCAGACTGAAGTACAGGTATGGGCCTGTTTCTACCTGAGTGGTTTCTGTAATATTCCCATTCACAGCTAAGTAGAGAGCAGGCCGCACGTGCAACAAAGTTTTGCTTGAGCGTGATGGAATCCCGGTACAAACCACAGACATCACGTACAAGATGCATGTGGTACAAACTCAGTCAATGTCGGGCACCAGTGGCTCAGTTGGTTTGAGCGTCGGATTGACATGCTTAATGATTGTGAGTTCGAAACACCGGGGTGCGCTACATTAAAACTGGCCTTCTCACTGTCCCCATCTTAACATCATTGTTGTTCTGGTGGTGTCAGTATAGGATTAGATACATTAAAACTGGCCTTCTCACTGTCCCCATCTTAACATCATTGTTGTTCTGGTGGTGTCAGTATAGGATTAGATACATTAAACTGGCCTTCTCACTGTCCCCATCTTAACATCATTGTTGTTCTGGTGGTGTCAGTATAGGATTAGATACATTAACACTGGCCTTCTCACTTGTCCCCATCTTAACATCATTGTTGTTCTGGTGGTGTCAGTACAGGATTATATAAGTCCCCCTTTGCCCCCACTTGCTTGGGATGGTTATCCCCGTCGGCCATATCACCTGAGTTGGGTGTCGACGTAAAAACTGAACCAAATCAATCAGTTAAACTCAGAGTGCTTCTGCTCCAGGCTGGCCTGTACAACACATATATACTGATACTTGTGGAGTAATGCCTTTTCCCTAATAGTTTGTGTCCCACAGTAGTCCCGTGCCTTGTCTTAACTAATCGTTTTATTTTTCCTTGTATTTTAACACGGTGGTGTAATCTGTTTCTTCCTGTTTTGTGTGTTGTGTGTGTGTGTGTGTGTGTGTGTGTGTGTGTGTGTGTGTGTGTGTGTGTGTGTGTGTGTGTGTGTGTGTGTGTTTGGGGGTGGGTTTTTTTTTTTTACGGGGGAGGGATGGTTCTCTCTCCTCTCTCTCTCTCTCTCTCTCTCTCTCTCTCTCTCTCTCTCTCTCTCTCTCTCTCTCTTGCTCTCTCTTGCTCTCTCTCTCTGTCTGCCTGCCTGTCTGTCTCTGTGTCTGTCTGTGTCTGTCTGTCTGACCTCTCTCTCTCTCTCTCTTATATATATATATATATATATATACATATATATATATCTGTCTCTGTCTGTCTGTCTCTCTCTCTCTCTCTGCTCTCTCTCTCTCTCTCTCTCTCTCTCTCTCCTCTCTCTGTCTGCCTGCCTGTCTGTCTCTGTCTCTGTGTCTGTCTGTGTCTGTCTGTCTGACTCTCCTCTCTCTCTCTCTATCTATCTATCTATCTGTCTCTGTCTCTCTCTCTCTCTCTCTCTCTCTCTCTCCTCTCTCTTATTATTTTTTCTGATGTTGTATGACTTTGAAAATCCACCTTCGTGTAAGGCACTATTTGGCCATTTTGTGCATTGGTTTAGATGAAGTGAAAAGAATGGAGGAACTAATATACTCACCCAGACCGTTATTCCGCGCTGTCCTGGAAACAATATCCACATCATGATTTTCTGTTTAATAGTCCATTGTCCTAACTTAACATCTGGCATGTTAAAATTCAATACATACTTAGATATTTGTCTCTGGAGAATATCTCCCATGTAGAATTTCTCAAACCCAACACAGTTTGCGCTGCCCATTCAGCTAGCATTGACGCAGCCACAAAGCATAAAGTGGTAAGCTCAGAACATTCCTTACCACTTTATGCTTTGTGGCTGCGTCTATGCTAGCTGAATGGGTAGCGCAAACTGTGTTGGGTTTGAGAAATTCCACATGGGAGATAACTCCGTGACTCTCAAGAGTTATGTTACTTAGTTGATATTTAAAATTCTCCCTGCTTCCCTCTTATTTCCTCAGGAGAATAGTTTTACAGCAGTATTTATTCTTCTTTGGGGGGAACATAAACAAACTGAGGAAACAAAAAAAGTAGTTCTGTGTTGAACAACATGTCATCATACACTATCGTTGTTTTTCTCGGAGATTGTTCCATTCATGCAAAGAACGGTTTTTGGTTTCTATGAGATATGTTCCACAACACCAAAGAACCGCGTCAGAAATGTCAGATTGCATCGTAGGAATGCACTGTTGTTTGTTTTCATTCAAAGTATTTCCTAGCTTTTGTGATGTATGTAGTATTGTTTTGTTTTGTTTTGTTTTGTTTTGTTTTGTTTTGTTTTTCAACTGCTCTGATTTCCAAATGCACCAGCCAGTATGTACATGCTTCTAAACATTCCAGCTGTGTATATGCCGATGCCCGTACTTCATTTTCTTCTTCTTCTTCTTCTTCTCTTCTTCTTCTGCTTCTGCTTCTTCTGCTTCTTCTTCTCCTTCTGCTTCTTCTCTTCTTCTTCTTCTCCTTCTGCTTCTTCTTCTTCTTCTTCTTCTTCTTCTTCTTCTGCTTCTTCTTCTTCTTCTTCTTCTTCTTCTTCTTCTTCTTCTTCTTCTTTCTTCTCTTCTTCTCTTCTTCTTCTTCTTCTTCTTCTTCTTCTTCTTTCTTCTTCTTCTTCTTCTTCGCATTCTTCTTCTTCTTCTTCTTCTTCGCAATTCTTCTTCTTCTTCGCTTCTTCTTCTCTTTCTTCTTCTTCTTCTTTCTTCTTCGCTAATTCTTCTTCTCTTCTTCTTCTTCTTCTTCTGCTTCTTCTGCTTCTTCTTCTTCTTCTTCTTCTTCTTCTTCTTCTGCTTCTTCTTCTTCTTCTCTTTTTCTTCTTCTTCTTCTTCTTCTTCTTCTTCTTCTTCTTCTTCTTCTTCTTCTCTTCTTCTTCTTCTTCTCTTCTTCTTCTTCTTCTTTTCTTCTTCTTCTTCTTCTTCTTCTTCTTTCTTCTTCATTCGTTTGAATGTGCCATGCTCGTAAACGCAGGGTTGTTAGTTCAACCCACCTGTGGGGTATGTTTAGTGTGTGGTCCCGTTAGTTCAGCTGTCAGAACGCCATGCTTTTAACGCAGGGTTTGTGGGTTCAACTCTCAGACGGGTCACGGTGTTTCTACGCGGGCAGGCTGGCTCCTTGGGTAAGCGCCATGGACTGTCTCACGTCTCGAGTTCAATCCCAGCCCTTCAGCATAAAAACTGGCCTGTTTGTTGTCCATCGTTAACCCATTGACTCCTGTACCCTGTCCACCAGCTTCCTGTATTGTCAACCATGCTAGCAAAGGAAAATTAACCCTTTGATTCCCTCACCGTATCCATCAGCTTCCTGCAGGTGGATATGGTTCGAGAGTCAAAAGGTTATGGGGGGGGGGGGGTTTGTTGTGTTGTTATTGTTGTTGTTTTTGTAATTGGTGGATAGATAGGATTTGGGAGTCAAATGGTTAATGCTTCGATCGTTCTGGTGGTTTCGGCTTAGCGTTCATTGGTCTCTTCACCCACGTCCTCTCCTCCATTTCATAATCTTGCCAGAGCATAGAGTTATGCAAGAGTTATGCACAGGCTCAAAGGCCTGCCAGACAGTTGTTCGCAGATTTGGGTGGAGCGCATGTGGAATTGTCCGAATGCGAGGAACCCATCTCGAGCAAACCCCAAATTCCGAACGCCACAGTCAGGCCACACGTCACACGAGGAATGTGGCCGTTTGTAACCGTTTCTGCCAGTCACCATGCAGCTATATGGGTCAGGAGTTGTCCAGTGACTTCCCTCCCGCGTTCCCTGGTGTGACAAGGTGGAGGTGAGGGACCTCTCCTAGTTTAGGTTGGGTTTTGTTGAGGTGCAGGACTCGGCGTCGCTCCATCCTGAACGGACCTCAATGCGGCGAGTACCATTTTCGTTTGACTAGATGACTTGAAAATGGCCATCGTTCATACACATTGTGTTGATGTTTCAGTTTCTCAAGATGACGTCTTCGCGCTCTGGAATGAATTCCATGTGCACTGACGTCACAGGTGCCATTTGATGGAGAACATCCAGAATGATCACGGCTCAAGCCTTTAGCATGCTGGCCAGGTCCTGAGGTTCTATCTAGATAGTTCCATAACCCTGAGGTCGTAGGGAGCGAGTGGCAGAGACCTCAACTTTTCCCAGGGCCAGCACCACGAAGGCGGCGCCCATCCCCTCTCTCTCTCGATTCAAATTCATATCCATGTTCACATTTTTTTTACCTTCAGAAAAGCAAGAAGGCTAATTGGTATTTAAGGGGTGGAACCTGAGAAATCAACCTATCTCTCCAGTATTTTATACCAAGGCAGCCGGACAATGCTCTGCTCTTCACGATTTTCAACTGCCGTGGGATCTTAAGCGTGCGCAGCCAGAAGGTACACGGGTCCGACTCGTTTTTCGTCCCCTTCGGAAGGACTACACGTTCAGTTTTATTTTCCGGTCAAACTGAGGAGAAAAATCGAGGCCTCTACGGGGAGCGAACCCTGGAAGCTCGAATATAGTTTTTGGCAGACTAACGTCTGAACCATTCTGCCACTCTTCTCCCTCATGTGTTGAAGGAGCTCTTCTACATCACCGGTCAAATCGTATCTGGAACTCACAGAGAATGCGGAAACGGAGGCGTCCCGTACCAACCCTGGGATGAGCTCGTAAGTTGTGAATCCACAGTATCATCAGGCCATCCAGTCATCCCACGAGTGCCGTTTAGGTTTCTCTTCCTTCGGCAGATCTGGTCCATGAATGTAACTTCATTACTGATGGCATTCATTATCATCATCATGTACCTTGCCCCTGCCGCATGGCGTTGGCGATCATGGCCCTCCACACGAATCTATCCCCTGTCGCTGCAAGTACATCTCCCACCCTCTCTGTCTTCAGCCACCCTGCAAGTCCGTCCCAATATTTTTTCCCTGGCTACCTGGTGTTCTCTTTCCCTCCAGCTTTCCTGTTGTGACCAGGTGTTCTTATTCTCCTTTCCTCATAGAATGTCCTACAAATGTTGCTGAGGGCAATACTAACGCTAATTCAACCCTAACTCTAACCCCTGATCCTACCCCTATTCCGTACCCTTGGGGTCGCAATCTACTCACAGAAAAAAAAACTGACCACAAAGATCAGGATTTAGGATAAGGCCAGGTTTAGGACTTGGACTGATTACTGCATATTCCTACACAAAATTCACGAGAGAGCTAAACTGCCGCAATTTTTCAGCCAACTGGCCTTTTGTCAAGCGTAAGATCACAAACACACAAAAACACCAAATACAAGAAATTTCTCCTAATTTTTGTATTTAGTGTTTGTGTGTTTGTGACCTTACACTTGACAAAGGCCAGTTGGGCCGAAAAGTTGCGCCTGTCTTGTCTGGTTGTATCAAATGCGCGTTCAAATTCTTTTTTTTTTTTTTTTTTTTTTTTTCTTTTTTTTGGTGTTTTTTCTGTTTCCTGTTTGCTTGAAAGCGGGCAGTCGATCTTGTTTTAAACTGCACCGTTTCCAAATTGACGTAGGACCAGTCGTAGACATTTCACGCTTGTAACGAATCAGTCCTTGAATGCTTGCCATGTTTTTCGTGTTTTCGTCTCATCACACACAGGCAGCTGTGGCTATGTCATTTCACAGAAAATAACACAATTTTATGTGAGGTAGAGATTTCTGACACAACCCTGCCCTCATTTCCAAACACATACAAGTATGAGCATACGTTTGTATGTGCTCATGACTACGCACGTACGTATACACACACGCACGCACGTACACACACACACACACACATACACAGTCACATACACACGCGCGCGCGCGTGCGCACATACACACACTCATACGCACACACCACACACACACACACACACACACACACATACACACACACACGCACACACACACTCACACGCACACACCACACACACACTCACACACACACACACACACACAGAGTCACACAGTCACACACACACACACACACACACACACAAGTCACACACATACACTCACACGCACACACCACACACATACACACACACACACGCGCACACACCACACACACACACACCACACACACACACACACACACACACACACACACATACACACATACAGGGTGGATTCAAAATAATCATAGTATATGCGGAAAGTTCATGTGCATATTCCTTCCCAACCCCCAACCCCCTGCTTATGGCAACCTCCTCCCTTTCACATACAAAGAAACACTTAGTAGGTATGACGTTCTTTTTCTTACAGCTACTGCTCCTGCTTGTGATGAGAATAAAGCGTTCCTAGGATATGGTTTTTAAAAAACGTATTCGTATTTTAACGCTTTGACTCCCGCACCTTCTCCACCAATTGCAAAAACTTAACCCCTTGACTCCCTCACCATGTCCATCATCTTCCTGCCTTTGACTCCCTCACCCTATCTACCAGCTTCCTGCAGGAAGCTGGTGGATAGGGTGAAGAAGTCAAATGGTTAAGTTTTTGCTTTGCAAGCATGGTCGACAAATACAGGATACTGAGGACAGGGTGTGAGAGTCAATGTGGCCAAATTTGGCGAAATGGAATTTGAGCTGGAATTTTTTTCAAAAAGGATTTGGATGTTTTATCATTTCTATATAAAACAGAATGACTACCAGTGTTTGCATTATCAATGAAAGTATGCTAGGGTATTTCGTAACAGCCCCAAGCGAAGGAAAGTATGACCGGTTTTCTCCCTTGCAATGGTGCGCTCAGACAGAAAGATAAACAAGCAGTCAGAATAGATCTTTTGCTTGATATTTTAAATTGTCTGGTCTAGAATACAAAACGACATAGAAACCTCAGAGGAAGACAACACTTTAAAAAGAAATCAGTGTACAAATTGACAAGAAAAAAATGCATTAGGCCTAGTATATTAGCTAAGTAACATAACTCTTGAGAGTCACGGAGTTATCTCCCATGTAGAATTTCTCAAACCCAATACAGTTTGCGCTACCCATTCAGCTAGCATAGACGCAGCCACAAAGCATAAAGTGGTAAGCTCAGGAATGTTCTGAGCTGAATGAGTAGCGCAAACTGTGTTGGGTTTGAGAAATTCTACATGGGAGATAACTCCGTGACTCTCAAGAGTTATTTTACTTAGTTGATATTTAAAATTCTCCCTGCTTCCCTCTTATTTCCTTTGGTATTATCTAGTATATTAGGGCAAAATCTAGAGTATGAAGCTGTTGTTGTACCACTGATTTATGGCGGTGGTGTGTGTGTATGTGTGTGTGTAGTGTTCTGTAGGCCGAGTTTACAATGAAGAGGAAAAAAAATTCTGTAGGCAGTCGCACCTTTTTTATTGGATTTCTGTAGGCCTTGTTTCAACGAGACTGTATGCGCCATTGTCCTCTTGGGATGGGAAATTATTCTTCTGACGGGGAGGCGGATTAGGTGGTTAGTTCCCTTGAATAGACAGGCGTTAACAAGCGCGTGCACTGTGTGTGTGTGTGTGTGTGTGTGTGTGTGTGTGTGTGTGTGTGTCTCGCCCGTTGTTTAACCCTTTGGCTCCCATATCCTATCCACCAACATCCTGCATTGCCAACCATACTCGCAAAGCGAAAACTTAACCCTTTGACTCCCTCACCCTATCCATTAGCTTCCTACAGGGAGCTGGTGGATAGGGTAAGGGAGTCAAAGTGTTAAGTTTTTGCAGTTGGTTGATAGGATGCGGGAGTCAAAGGGTTAAAGTAGATATGCCTTTGGACTTAAATTAACTCAAGAACAATTCTTGATGCCGTCGCTTCTTTTACACTAGCACACCTGCGGGCAAGTGGCCAGACAGCAAAAAGCGAGAGAGAGTAAAAAATTAGTGCTATGAAACGGACGTGGTGTGGAAGCAGACTTCAGACAATTAAAAAGGAGTCGTCGTCAAACACAGAAGCGACTTGCACGTCCGCCATCTTTACCTTGCCAGAATGATCCTCCCAATGCTACCTAAACCTTACCTAGCGAAAACCTAGCCACACTTGCCGCTAGGTGGAGCAAAGAGACGCTCCTGTCTAGTGTAGCTAGCGAGAACATCGCTTGCCTAGCGTGTAAGAAACAAGGCACGGTAAGGCAACTGTAATGGATAATTGCTATAGAGATAGTGGTTTTGTCTTTTGGTCGTTATTGTACATTTCAACAAAAAAAAGATAGGCATAGGGCATCCAGGAATCATGACCTGGATGCGGCCTGGTACCCTTAGAGTGTCAGGAGCTAAGGGCCGAAACACTTAGGCTTACTTGATGGGAATCCAAAACAAGTGTGACTGCCCGCGTTTAAGCAAACAGGAACCAGAAAAAAAAACACGAAAGAAGAATACGAACGCGTATTTAATACAACAAGACAAGACAGGCACAAATTTTCGGCCAACTGGCCTTTGTCAAGCGTAAGATTACAAACAAACAAACACCAGATTCAAAAATTATTAGAAAAAGACTGAAACTTCCCTGCGCCTGTCTTGTCTTGTTGTATTAAATACGTGTTCGTGTTCTTCTTTCGTGTTTTTTCTGGTTCCTACTTGATGGGGTTTGGTTTCTGAGGACCCTCTGCTGTCTGGCTCTCTCCAGAGTTTCTTGCCCTTGCGTTCAGATAATGATTTTCAGATTAGTGTCGTGAGACTGTACAAAATCATCTGTAATTTTGTTGTCAAATTATAAACTTTTGTATTATTTTGTTTTAATGGTTCTTGTCTGCCTGTATTTGCCCCATAACATCATTTGTCATTCTATAGAAACTAGAAACACACACAAATAGAATGAGAACGTGTTTTTAATTCACAAAACAGGACAGGCGCAAGTTTTCAGCACACACACACACACAACACACACACACACACACACACACACACACACACACACACACACACACACACACACACACACAAACAAACAAAGAATAAATACACTTTGTTGTCTTATAGATGTATATACTGATTGCCTGTTTCAAATAAAATTCAATATAAGCTGGTCACCTTGTGTTAGAAATCTATTCATCAGTCTGCTCCATCCTATCTTTGTGACAATATCAGTATGTATACGTCAACTCGCACTTTGCGCTAAGCTTCAGATACTGTGTCCCTTCAGGTTCCTGGATTTAAAGTGTCAACAGTTGGCCAGCGTTCTTTTGCTGTTTCAGGACCGTCTGCCTGGAGCAGACTTCCATTCTCCCTTCCCTTAACACCTATCCTTTCTGTTTTTTAACCCTTTGACTCCTGCACCCTGTCCACCAGCATCCTGCACTGTCAACCAGGTTAGCAAAGCAAAAACTTAACTCTTTGACTCCCTCACCTGCGGGAAGCTGGTGGATAGCGTGAAGGAGTCAAAAGGTTTCAGTTTTTTTGCAGCTGGTGGATAGGGGGCGAGAGTCAAAGGGTTAAATCCGATTTAAAACCCCACTCTTTTTCCCCGACAGTGAATTCTACAACTCCCTTTCCCTCATTTTGTGTAGGTCTTTTTCAATTATTGTATGTTGTCTGCGTTGATCGTATGCGTATGTCTAAGGCGTGAGTGCGCTTTGATCTGAATTGTCAAAATTTGGTGTCTTATGTTATTATTATTATCATTATTATTAATATTACTATTACTATTATTATTGTTATTATTATTATTGTTTTTATTGTTATCACTATTATTACTATAATTATTCTCTTTTTTCTTGTTGTTCTTGTTGTTGTTGCTGTTGCTGTTTGTTTGACAAAGACCAGTAAGCAGAAAATTCCCGCTTGTTTTGTGTATTGAATAGAGTTCTCCTTCTGTTTAGTGTGTTTCTGGTTAGTGTTTGGTTGAACGCTGGGGTTCGTATCCCGGCTTGGTCCCCAGCGTAAGACACAAAACCCATATAATAGGCAGGACCTCAGGACCTCAGGACCTCGCCAGCTCGTGGGTTTATGTGCAGGCTTGACGCTTGTGTCATGATCATGGATCTTCTCCAGCACATGGCACTTGTGACGTCAGTGCATATGGAATTCATTCTGAGCGCGGAGATGTCATCATGAGAAACTGAAACTGAAATTGAGCGTTGGCGGTTCTTGTGATTTAGATTATTTCTCATTTTGTTTGTCCTGGTCTTGGTCTCACATGTCTATCTCTCGCCCGCACACACTTTGTTCATCCAACGTAATACTGTATATTGCACGGTGCACATGATGTAGCTAATGTTCTTGGACAATTGTGCCATGTTTTGATATCTACGCCGATAGCAGCCATTGTACATGTAAAAGTAGATTCAAACTTCTGTGTCATAAAAATGATACTAATCAATAAACTCTTGAGACATCAGTAATATAAAAAAAATATACATGAATGCTGATGCGATGTTACGTTTTGTTTTATTTATGAATTTATAAATTGCGATGTTACTTTTGTTTTATTTATGAATTTATAAATGAATTCATTGGAATTCGATTGTTGTTGTTGTTGTTGTTCTTGTTGTTCTGTTCTTGTTTGTTCTTGTTCTTGTTCTTGTTTTTCATGTGTATCTTAAATAACCATTTCTCTGCTAGCCATCAAAGGATGTGTGACAAGGAATTGTAGACACAGTTTATTTTGTCTTTTTTATGTGTGAAATATTTATATTACAATTTTGTCCGTTATATCGTTGTTATGAAATTCAGGTTTCGCAGATAGACTGTATTGTATGTGTTTGGTATTAGAAATGATCAGTTTCCATACTGACCAGTACTTTGTTACTGTAAGATTCTGTTCAAGCTCCATATAACCAGTACTGTGTTACTTAAAGATCCTATTCAGTTTCCATATTAACCAATTCTTTGTTACTTTAAGATCATGGTCAGTATCCTCTCAACGAATAATTCGTTACTTGAAAATCCTGTTGAATGTCCTATCAACTAGTAGGCCTACTTTGTTACTTGAAGATCCTGTTCAATGTCCTATCAACTAGTACTTTGTTACTTGAAGATCCTGTTCAATATTATATCAACCAGTACTTTGTTACTTGAAAACCCTGTTCAATGTCCTGTCAACTAGTACTTTGTTACTTGAAAACCCTGTTCAATATCATATCAGCCATTACTTTGTTACTTGAAGATCCTGTTCAATGTCCTATCAACCAGTACTTTGTTACTTGAAGATCCTGTTCAATATTCTGTCAACCAGTACTTTGTAACTTGAAGATCCTGTTCAATGTCCTATCAACTAGTACTTTGTTACTTGAAGATCCTGTTCAATGTCCTATCAACTAGTACTTCGTTACTTGAAGATCCTGTTCAATGTCCTATCAACTAGTACTTCGTTACTTGAAATCCTGCTTAATATCCTATCAACCAGTATTTTGTTACTTGAAAACCCTGTTCAATATCATATCAGCCATTACTTTGTTACTTGAAGATCCTGTTCAATGTCCTATCAACTAGTACTTTGTTACTTGAAGATCCTGTTCAGTATCCTATCAACCGGTACTTTGTTAAACTTGAACAAAATCCTAGATCCTAAAATATCTATCAACCAGTATCTTGTTACTTTTGAAGATCCTGATCAGTATCTTATCAACCAGTACTTTGTTACTTGAAGATCCTGTTCAGTATCTTATCAACCAGTACTTTGTTACTTGAAGATCCTGTTCAGTATCTTATCAACCAGTACTTTGTTACTTGAAGATCCTGTTCAGTATCCTACAACCAGTACTTTGTTACTTGAAAATCCTGTTCAGTATCTTATCAACCAGTACTTTACTACTTTAAGATCGTGTTCAGTTTTCATGTCAACCGGTATTTTGTCGTTAAAATCCTGTTCCATTTCCATATTTAGCAGTACTTCGTTACTAGAAGAACCAAGTCGTCTGGCAACGTTACATTTTATTATATAGTGTGTTACGAAATCTGCTGATGAATATGTTTATGCGGGTGGCCGGTTTTGTGCCTAATTTCTTGTGGCATGACAAGTTTGTTGTTATTTTGTAAATATTACTGCGTTTTCTTGACCTCCACTTGATAATACTGGTCAGTCTTGTTGGAACAGTATTGGTGTATATTTTTAGTCATCTACGCAGGCGTATTCAGTGTTACGGATAGAACCTATTGGCTCACTGAAAATTAGTCGTTGATTGTTATTATAACTTTTTTCTTATTGGTCAAGGTAATTGTTGCATATGATATGTCGTTATTGTGGTCATTTTGTTGTCGTTGTGTTGTGTTATTAATGATATTGTTGTTTTTTGAAAGACATGTGTTTATTGTGGTCAATTAATTGTTCTTGTTGTAGTTTTGTTGATGTGTTGGTGCTGGTGGTTTTTGTATGAATTGTGTTAATGGAGTTCCCTTTATATCTCTCATTTTCTGCTAAAACAGAATTGTAGTGATCCTTGGAATTAAGGAAAGGTAGTAGATGATTGCGGTTTTTGACTGATAAAATACATAGTGGACATGTCCTGTGACTTTGGTTTCAGCGTTAGGTGGATTATTTGTTTTTATTTTATTATTGGTTGGTTGGTCGTTGGTTGGTAGGTTGGTTGGTTGGTTGGTTGTTGGTTGTTGGTTAGTTGGTTGGTTGGTTGGTTGGTTGGTGTTTCTCTTTCTTCTAGTGGCTCTGTTAGCTCAGTTGAAGTTGAAGCTCAGAGAAAGTTGCTTCACAACTTGTACTGTGGCAGCCAACTGGAGGGAGAGCGAACAGGGGAAGGAAGACAACAGACTTCATTGATCTTCTCAAAAGGGACACTGGCATCGAAAATATCGATGAGATCAGGACAGCTATTTGGACAGGAGCAAGTGGAAGGAGTACGTCACAGAGGCTCGATCGGGAGATCGGCCAAACTGAAACTGAACTGGTTAGAGCGCCATGTGGATAACAAGGGGTTGTGAGTTCAGTCCTCGTGCAGGCCACAGTTCCTTATGTGGACAGGCCGGTTCTTTTAATAGAGTTGTGAACCCAAGATCACATTCTGGACTTTAATCTGGTCCTCAAAAAACAAACCCTGACCTGTTTGCTGCCCATATTAAAGCGTCAATCGTTCTGATGGTGTCAGCTTAATGCTTCATAAATCCTGTTCTCTCTACTTGGCTTCTTTATTTCAGGACCTTGTCAGCTCGTGGGGCTGTGGGCCGGCTCAAGGAGTCTGCTGGACACTGACTGGCAGATCTGGGATGAGCGCGTATGGAATTGTCCGAGTATGATGGTTCCTTCTTGAACAACCTCCAAACTCCAGACTTCTTTCCCGCTCTTCCCCGTCCCAAGACAGTTTCCTATTCTCCGTTGTCGTGATGTACACAGTAAAGAGCTGGTTAGCTCAGTTGATGGAGCTATAGATTCACAATCTGTTACTCGAGGTAATCTGTGAAAAACATGAAATCCCCTCATGCAAAATAACAGCAAATGCCACAACCTTGAGACAGGTTGATGAGTTTGAATACCTGGGAACGATCATCTCACCAGACGGCAGATGCACATCAGAAATAGCCAGCAGAATCGGCCAAGCCAAAACAGCATTCGAGAAGATGAAAAGCATTCTTTACCAATAAAAATGCCTATCAATCAACATCAGGAAGAGTGTTCTTGAATGTTATATAGAACCGATAATGTTATACGGTTGTGAGGCGTGGACAGTCAACACGCAAAGCCAAAACAAGATTGAGGCAGCCGAGATGTGGTTTCTAAGAAGAATGTTGAGAGTTCCATGGACAGCAAAGAAAACAAACGAGACAGTCTTGATGGAGGTAGACACAAGAAGATCATTGATAAGGAAGATTAGGAAAAGACAGCAACATTTATATGCCGTTTTATGAGGAAAGGGGAATTAGAGCACCTGGTCACAACAGAAAAGCTGGAGGGAAAGAAAGCACCAGGTAGGCCCAGGGAAAAAATATTGGACGGACTTGCAGAGTGGCTGAGGACAGAGAGGGTGGAAGATGTGCTTGCGGCGACAAGGGATAGATGCATATAGAGGGTCATGATCGCGAACGCCATGTGGCAGGGCACTTGATGATGATGATGATGATGATGATGATGATGACGACGACGACGACGACGATGATGATGATGATGACAACGATGATGATGATGATGATGATGATGATGATGATGATGATCTCGAGCTCGACCCTAGACCGCAACAAAGAAACTGGTTCGTTCCCTGCCCATCCTAATGCTGCAATCATTCCCATAATGTCATTTAAAATGTTTATGGGCTCTAGTCCTTTGTCCTCCCTCTAAAGATTCCCAGACCTTGCCAGTGCATGGGATTTGGGGCAGACTCTCCTTGAGTCTGCCGAATACTCGTAACCACTGGCAGATTTGAGTAGAGAGCACAGCACCATAAATGCCCACACGCGATGAACCTCTTCTGAATTGCTATACCATTTCCAATCTCAACAAACATGAATATCATGGCAGTAAAGAGGTCTCCTTTCACTCCATGCCTTTTTGCATACATGTAGTATGAATCAACCAGCAAGCCCTTCCAGCTAACAACACACTCGACAGAAATGTAACTGTCTATGAATTAAGTCAGTTGGTTATGTCCAGACTAGGCCCCTTGCATCCGGACTAGGCCACTTATGTCCGGACTAGACCCTTACGTCCGGACTACAGCACTTATGTCCGGACTACATCTTGTATGTCCGGACTAGGCCCTTTATGACCAGACTAGGCCCCTTACGACCGTACTAGGATCCTTACGTCCGTACTAGGATCTCCAGACGAGGCCCCTTACGTCCTGACTAGGCCCCTTGTGTCCGGATTAGGCCTCTTATGTCTGTACTAGACCCCTAACGTCCGAACTAGGTTCCTTACGTCCGGACTATGCTCCTTACGTCCAGACTAGGCCCCTTACGTCCGGACTAGGCCCCTTACGTCCGAACTAGACCCTTTGTATCCGAACTAGGCCCCTTTTGTTTGGACTAAGCCCCTTATGTCCGGACTAGATCCCTTATGCCTGAGACTAAGCCCTTTATGTCCGAGCTAGACCCTCTGATGTCTGGACTAAGCCCCTTACGTCAGGAATAGGCTCATTACGTCCAGATTAAGCCTCTTATGTCCAGACTAGGCCCCTTACGTCTGGACTAGACCCCCTGTGTCCGGACTAGGCCCTGTATGTCCGGACTAGGCCCATTACGTCCAGACTAGGCCACGTATGTCCGGACTAGGCCCCTTACGTCCGGATTAGGCCCTGTATGTCCGGACTAGGCCCCTTGTGTCCGGACTAGACCCTTATGTCTGGGACTAAGCCCTTTATGACTGGACTAGGCTCCTTGTGACCGGACTAGACCCTTACGTCCGGACCAGGCCCCTTATGTCCGGACTAGGCCCGTTACGTCTTGACTAGGCTCCTTACGTCCGGACTAGGTCCTTTACTCCCGGACTAGACCCTTACTTCCGGACTAGACCCTTTCTGTCCGAACTAGGCCCCTTATGTTCGGACTAGACCCCTTATATCTGGACTAGACCCTTTGTGTCTAGACTAGGCCCCTTACGTCTGGACTAGACCCCATATGTCCGGACTAGGCTGCTTACGTCCAGACTAGGCTGCTTACGTCCAGACTAGGCCCCTCACGTTCGGACTAGGCCCCTTGTGATTTAGCAGCGCAATCGGGTCAGGCTGCTCAGGCTTCAGGTGCAAAGGAAGGCCATGGCAGCGCTAGATAGATGGAGTGGCAGACACACTGTTCGTCTACAAAATGACTCAAAGACAGGCCTCCCATCTAGCTTTGGACTGTTTCATGCACACCATTTTTGCCAACGGCCATACCACGTTGAAAACACCGGTTCTCGTCCGATCACCGAAGTTAGACAACGTTGGACTCGGTTAGTACTTGGATGGGTGACCCGCCTGGGAACACCGAGTGCTGTTGACAACCTTTTGTGAGAGGCGTTGGCCCAATGGTTTACAGCGCCGTTCTCATAACGAGGGGGTTGTGGTTCAACCCTGAGGCTGGTCAATTTTTTCGTTGTTTGTTTGTTTGTTTGTTTGTTTGTTGTTTTGGTTGTTTGTTTGTTTGTTTGTTTGTTTTCGCGCTGGTTGGCAGAGCCATGGACTCAAGACCTAATATCTTGAGTTTAAATCCCATTCTGCAACATTAAAGACTGGCTTGTTCGCTACGTTTTTTTGTGTGTTTTTTTTTTCGTGGTTTTTTTTTTTCGTTTTTTCAGGATCATTGCACGCAGTACCTTTGTGCTCACCTTTTTGTTTTTTTACGTCCCATTTTCTACGACACTTTAATGGCCACAGAAGCTGAAACAGTGTTTATTATGCGATAATGATGATGTCGATGAGGAAGATAATCATGATGCTATGGAGCTCTATCTAGAATCGAGACTGCGTGACAGGACTGAACTCTACGCTTACTATCATAATATATCCTGGCGTCAACCAGGCCCGAAAGGTACAGACACCTGTGGTGTTGGTCAGAAGATTTGAGCAACACCCTCAATGACGCATCTGTGAAGTGGATGAGACGACTGTGTGGTACCAGTCTTCCCAATGAGCCCATAGCACGCCCAACTCTGGGTAGGAGCCGATTAGAGCCGAAAAATCCCACAATAATTTTTGAAAGTACTGATGGGGATTCGAACCCACAACCTTTCAGTCGGTAGTCCGTTGCGTTAACCACTGCACCACGGCAGCTGGTTCCGCTGCCTACCTTAATGTTTTCTATTCTAGTGGTGTCAGCATGGTGTTTCATAGGTCCCTTCATTCTGGTGGTGTCAGCATGGTGTTTCACAGGTCCCATCATTCTGGTGGTGTCAGCATGGTGTTTCATAGGTCCCTCTTCCCTTTTCCCCATTTCAAGACCTGGCCAGCACATAGAGTTTTGAGCAGGCTTGGGAAGTCTGTCAGATAATTGTGGCAGATTTGGATGGAGCACGTATGGAGTTTTCCGGGTGCGGCGAATCTTTCTTGAACAAACTCCAAACTCATGCCCCAGCCCCACTCCCCAGTCCCCCGATACTCCAGGTATAAGCTGGCGAGAAACGTAAAGTGAAACGGAACAGTTTCACGACTTCTTTTTTTGTAATTGCTACAGTTATATTTAGCAACATGGCGTCACTTCAGCTTCGAAAAGTATTTGACATTTGTTTGTTTGTTTGTTTGTTTTTGATTTTGTATGATAATGTTTGCCTAGTGGTTTTGGTTTTGATTATTATTCAAATATTTTTGCTTATACGTTTTTCCACGTATTGTGTTTATTGTTCAGATAGCATGGTTTTACGTCTTTTGAAAAAAAAAAAGAAGTTTGCTAAGTACTGAAGTATGCCTTTCCCAATGGTCATACTTATATTTCGAAACCAATGGGCGTGTTTTAATTTGCTCAGCGACAGTGTGGGATTTCCTCCTGTTCCATTTAATTTATTTCTATGTTGATAGAGAAAACCAATCTTTCGATATAAATAATTTGACATTGAGGTTTAACATTTGAATAGCCCATGAAAACGGAATACGATGTTGTTACTGTTCTCTGTGTGTATGGATGTTTCTTGTTTGCTTTTTAAAATTTTTTATCATATATTTTCTTTCTACAAGTGTTAGTTCTCTTTAAGTAACTGTGGTTGTCTAGTACTTGAATGTTGGCAATAAATATGAAGCCGGTAATTGTTTGTAAGGCCTTCGTTATTTTGTTGTTGTTGTTGTGTGTCTCTTTCAGTTATTATGAAGCCTTCACATTGGTTTTATCCGTGCAGTCATGATAGAATGAAACCTTTAGAAGTTGTAGTCATATTAAAAGAGAAGTCTTCGCATTTTCTGTGCCTGTACAGTTATATAGAAAGAAGCCTTTATATTGTCTACACATTTGCAACCGTATAGAAGGAAGTCTTGATTTCCTTCACACCTATTCAGTTGAAAGAAGGCATCATAATGTTCACACCTTTTCGATAATGAGAGAAGGAAGCCTTCATATTGTTCACGCCTTTGCGGCCATAACAGAAGGAAGCCTTCATGTTGTTCACACTTTTGCGTCATAATAAAAGGAAGCCTTCACGTTATTCACGCCTTTGCAGTCATAATAAAAGGAAGCCTTCATATTGTTCACGCTTTTGCAGTCATAATAAATGGAAACTTCCATGTTGTTCACGCTTTTGCAGTCATAATGAAAGGAAGCTTTCATGTTGTTCACGCCTTTGCAATAATGATAGAAGGACGCCTTCATATTGTTCACCTCTGCAGTCATAATAGACTGAAGCCTTCATATTGTTCACACCTTTGCAGTCAAGAAGGAAGGGAAGCCTACATGTTTTTTCACACCTTTGCGGTCATAACATTATGAATGCCGTTATATTAGAAGTCATATTAGAAGGAAGCCTACATACTATTCATACATTTGCAGTCATAATAGAAGGAAGCCTTCACATTGTTCATACCTTTATAGTCAAGAAGGAAGCCTTAATATTGTTCACACCTTTGCAGTCATAGTAGAAGGAAGCCTTCACATTGTTCATACCTTTGCAGTCATAGTAGAAGGAAGCCTTCACATTGTTCATACCTTTGCAGTCATCATAGAAGAGAAGCCTACATATAGTTCACACTTTTGCAATAATGATAGAAGGAAGCCTTCATATTGTTCACACCTTTGCAGTCATAATAGAAAGAAGCCTTTATGTTATTCACACATTTGCAGTCATAATAGAAGAAAGCCTACATGTTGTTCACATTTATGCAATAAGAATAGAAGAAAGCCTTCATATTGTTCACATTTTTGCAGCCATAATAGGAGGAAGCATTTATAGTCTTCCCGCCTTTGCAGCCAGAATAGAATGAAGCCTACACGTTGTTCACACTTTTGCAATGGTAGTAGAAGAAAGCCTTCATATTGTTCACACCTCTGCAGTCATGACAAAAGGAAGCCTTCATACTGTTCGCACGTTTGCGATCATAATAGAAGTAAGCTTACATGTTGTTCACATCTCTGTAGTCATAATAACATGAAGCATCCACACTGTTCTCACCTTTGCAGTCATAATAGAAGGAAGCCTTCATATTGTTTGCACCTTTGCCGTCATCATAGAAGAGAAGCCTTCATGCTGTTCACGCATTTGCAGTCATAATAAAAGGTAGCCTTCATATTGTTCGCACGTTTGCGATCATGGAAAAAAATAATTCTACATGTTGTTCAATCTTTTTTGCAATAATTGTAAATAAAAGGAAGCTTTCACATTGTTCGCACGTTTGCTGTCATAATAAAAGGAAGCCTTCATATTGTTCCGCCTTTGCAGTCATGATAGAAATAATACTACATGTTGTTGACAGTTTGCAATAATAACAGACGGAAGTCGTCATATTGTTCGCACCTTTGCCGTCATAATACAAAGAAGCCTTCGTTTTGTTTCTGCTGTACATTCAAAATAGAAGGAAGCCTTCATAACGTTAACACCTCAGTCAACACAGTTATTGTCGGGTTTGTTGTTGTTGTTGTTGTTGTTGTTGTTGTTGTTGTTGTTGTTGTTGTTTGTTGTTGTTTGTTGTTGTTTGTTGTTGTTGTTGTCTGTCTGTGTGTCTGTCGTCGTCGTCGTCGTCGTTTGTTTTTTGTGTTGTTTTTGTTGTCGTTTGTTGTTGTTTTTGTTGTTTGTTGTTGTTATTGTTTGTTGTTGTTGTTGTTTGTTGTTCTTTTTACCTTGGCTGGTTCCTACTGGCAGTTGAGTGTGCTGTGGGCTCGTTGGAGGACTGGGACCACACAGCGAATCTCATCCACTGCATGGACACGTCATATCGAAAGATGTTGCTTGATTTTTTTTATTGATTTTTTTTAATCAGAGCCACAGGTGTCTGTATCACTCAGGCATGCTTGACGCCAGGATTTATTATGAAAGTAAGCACAGAGCACAGCGAGGGATAGGAAATGGAGCCCACTGTCATAATGGTGACCCCCGGGAAAATGTTGAGGCATTCACCTCATCCTGTACGACTTCGAGGTTTCTGGGATAGCGTCTGATCCCATGACTGCAGTAATAGCAGAAGGAAACTGTTGATACTAATAAAATGACATGTATATCAGAAGTGTTTTAAATAGTTTCGTATCTGACACATACCTATTTCGCCTGGCTTGAACTTGTGCGTTCCAGTTTGACTGGTCAGGTATTAGTCTCGCTTGTAAAATGTTTTGTTGTGCGTGTGGATTCCATTCTATCCAGCTGTGAATGCGTACCTGACCCTGTTTAGGGTTGGGAAAGGTAAAGCAGCATTAGATAGGAGATGGGTATCCCTCTTACGATGGAGGAAAGTTGAGGTTTCTGTTTCCTCACTCTCCGACTTAATTACTTACTTATTGACTTACTCACTCACTCACTCACTCACTCACTCACTCACTGTGTGACTGACTGACTGCCTGGCTTGCTTGCTGACTAACTGACTGACTGTCTGACTCGCTCACTCACTCACTTCCTTCTTTACTTACTCACTCACTCACTCACTTACTTACTTACTTACTTACTTACTTACTTAATTACTTACTTACTTATTCACTCACTCACTCACTTACTCACTCACTCACTTCCTTCTTTACTTACTGACTGACTGACTGACTGACTGACTGACTGTCCACTTTGTCACTGGCATGTAATGCAAGCACGAAGGTATTCCATTCCCATCTGCTCTTGGCCAACCTCTGTATGGTACCCAAGTGTGTGTTTCAGGCCTCGAGTTCTCCTTCTACTGATGGTCCGTTGCCAGAAGTCCTGGTGTCTTCCTCACTGGCACTGGGACATCCTTTACCTTTACCTAACATAGAAGGAGGCCTCCACATTGATGATACTCTTGTAGTCAAGGGACCCTTAATTTGTGCTCAGTCTATTCTTGCAGTCATGTCAAAACATTTTTGATTTGTAAGATGTCTGAGGTTTCGTGTTGAAAATCGGCTGGAAAGGCGGTCTCGCAGATTAACCCTTTGACTTCCTGCACCCTATTCACCAGCATCCTGCATTGTAAACCATGCTAGCAAAGCAAAAACTTAACCCTTTGATTCCCTCATCCTGCAGGAAGCTGGTGGAAAGGGTGAGGGAATCAAATGGTTAGGTTTTTGCTGTTGATGGATGGGGTGCAGGAGTCAAAGGGTTAAATATTTTACTTGATTTTCCTAGTCCATGATAGGTATTCCTAACCCATTACCTTATGATAATTTTCTTTAATCCATTACCTTATAATAGATTTTCCTAACCTACTACCTTATGACAAATTTTCTCAACCCTTATCATGACAGATTTTCCTAACCTATTACCTTATGATACAATTTTGTCAGCCCACCCACCTGATCATAGATGTTCCCAACTCACGCACCTGATGAAAAGGTTTTTAAGTTAATGTAACATCAGTGAATAATGAAGTCAGTGCTGTATGTATGTCTATGTTACTTTTGGTTTGTGATGATCTATATCGTGTTTTGAGTCAAAATAAAATGACTGTTTTCCCCTACTTTGTGAAAGCTTCTTTTTTTTTACGAAAATGTGTGCTAACACATGTATTAAATTCTTATTATATCCCAAATATACTTCTGTACGATGAGCTGAAGCAAGGATACTGGGACCAGGGAAGATCCTTAAAGCTATACAAGGATTCCCTGAACGCCAGGGCCAACGTCATCATCTGTGACATCCTTTTCGGTTTCAGGTTTTCAAGATAGTGTCTTGAATGTTATATAGAACCAATACTGTTGTACGGATGTGAGGTGTGGACAGTCAACAAGCAAAGCCAGAGCAAGATTGAGGCAGCCGAGATGTGGTTTCTAAGAAGAATGTTGAGAGTTCCATGGACAGCAAAGAAAACAAACGAGACAGTCTCGATGGAGGCAGACACAAGTAGATCATTCTTAAGGAAGATTAGGAAAAGACAGGCAACACTTACAGGCCATTTTATGAGGAAGGGGGATTTGGAGCACCTGGTCACAACGGGAAAGCTGGAGGGAAAGAGAGCACCAGGTAGACCCAGGGAGAAAATGCTAGACGGACTTGCGGAGTGGCTGAAGACGAGGAGGGTGGAGGAGATGCTTGGGGCAACAAGAGACAGAGACAGATGGAAGTCCATGATCGCCAACGCCATGCGGCAGGGCACCTGATGATGATGATGATGATGAAGATAGTGTCTATGCGCTCGGAATTGAATTCTATATGCACTGACATCGCAGACGCCATGTTATGGATATGATTCAAGAATGATGAAGGTATAAGCTTTAAGCATGCTACGTACGTAAGCTGTATGTGTTAGCAAGGTCTAGATCCCACCTAGCATATGAGTTTTATGACTCTCTTTGTATCAATCTGTTATTGAAACAACTTAGGCCACGTTGTAATGTATATCTCCAATGGTAGTAGTCCTTTTTTTTTAATATCCCGTGGAAATGGACGAAAACCCATCTAGAGAACCCCAGTAAGAAGTGACAGTATCAACGCCCTACTTGCTACACAACCATATCAAACAAACAAACAAACAATAATCCACGGACAACACGGTACATAGCCACTGTTTGTTTACCAACACGAATCATTGTTTCCATCACCCCTATTCTCTCCACCTATCCTGCAACTCGGATCAAACACACAAACGCACAGGTACGCGCGCGCGCGCGCGCACACACACACACACACACACACACACACACACACACACACACACACAACACACACACACACACACACACAGAGTAAGCTCAATTCGGATCACACACACACACACACACACACACACACAGAGTAAGCTCAATTCGGATCACACACACACACACACACACACACACACACACACACACACCACACACACACACAGTAAGCTCAATTCGGATCACACACACACACACACACACACACACACACACACACACACACACACAGAGTAAGCTCAATTCGGATCACACACACACACACACCTCTCTCTCTCTCTCTTTCTCTCTCTCTCTCTCTCCTCTCTCACACACACACACACACACACACACACACACACCACACACACACACACACACACACACACACACACACACAGTAGGCACTGTTCTCTTTGTCAAGATGGTGACAACCATAGACAGAGGGCACGATCAGATCAGAACAGCGCTGAACAGCTGCTACTCAACAGAAGAAGAATTGGCGGAAGCACCGAGAACCCAGAGCCACAGGATTCCTTCCCATGCAGTTCCCGCGGAAGAACATGTACTGCCAGGATCAGTCTTTCATCTCACTTGAGGACCTACACCACTCGACGACCATCAGTACTGATGCCTAGTTATCATTCGTATCAACAGGATAGTCCATCATCCTCATAATGTGTTGATAGTTTTGTCTTCACACCCGTGTGCCTTCTGGCTGTGCGGGCTAAAGATCCCATGGCAGTTGAAAATCGTGAAGAGCAGGGCACTGCCTGGCTGCCTTGGTATAAAACGTTGAGAGATAGGTTGATTTCCCAGGCCCTACCCCTTGAAGACCAATTAGCCTTCTTGCCTTTCTGAAGTCTTGGTTAAAAAATGTGAATATGAATATGAATTTGAAGAAAGGGACAGGAGATGGGAGCTGCCCTCATAATGCTGGCCCCGGGAAAAGTTGAGGGGTCTCCGTGACCTTGCTCCCCTACGACCTCAGGGTTATGGAAATATCTAGGTAGTACCTCAGGACTTGGCCAGCTCTTGGATTTATGTGCAGGCTTAAGGCTTGTGCCGTGATTATTCTGGATCTTCTCCATTGCATGGCACCTGTGACGGTAGTGCATATGGAATTCATTCCGAGCACGGAGACGTCGTCTTGAGAAACTGAAATTGAAAATTGAAATTGTCTTCACACAAACACAGAACAAACTATCATAGGAACCGTGAAAAAACAGACTTTCCTGCAGTGCCTTTTTTTTTCAATTTCCACTTTTCTCTCTCTCAGAAATGTGTGCTTATTCTCTCTCTCTCTCTGTCCATCTCTCTCTCTCTCTTCTCTCTCTGTCTGTCTGTCTCTGTCTGTCTCTCTCTCTCTCTCTCTCTCTCTCTCTCTCTCTCTCTCTCTCTCTCTCTCTCTCTCTCTCAAGGCCGGCTTATTACGCTGTCACGCAAAACCACGGAAGTATAATACACATGACTGAATTAAAATGGAATGTGTGGCGGAATGGTTGAAGAATAACTGCCTTTGTGTGAATATGCATGTAGAATATCGAATACGCATGTTAAAAATACTGACAGAAATGGCGGTTACTGACTTATAGAAACATGAAAATACACAGCATGCACGTTCACTGAATTCGTATGTATGCAGACTAGCAGTATAGTATGTATCATCTGACCCCTGACGCAATATTTCCCGTCTCAGTGGCGATCGTTTGTCCATTGTTGTATCCACTGGGCATTGTGTGAAGATAAAAGCTCTTGTGACCAGCGAGATTAGAAATTCTAAACTGATAGCAATAACATTCCCAGACTTAGACTGCAACAGTGACCATAATCCTGTAATTGGGAAATTTAGTTTGAACTAAAGAGAAGAAAGCAAACCAAACATCAAACTAAATCTTAGACTCTTAAAGACAAACAACTCTTGCAAAATTTCGTGTATCTGTTGAAAACAAATTCAGTGCTCTCGAAAATGTGCTGGACGGTCCGGAACAATGGACAAATTTGAAAAACTCAATGAATGAAGCTAGTGAAGAAATCACTAGAGTTGAAAGAAAAGCGAAAAGAATTGGATTTTAGACTTGATGGATGAGCATAGGAAGGTAAAGGTAAAAGAGGAAAAATACAAAAAGGTAGATAAGAAAATCAGGAATAAGTCCAATGAAACTAGATAAGCTTGGCTAGAAACAAAGTGCAAAGAAATAGAAGACAGACACAAAACAGACCCTAAATGATGTACAGGAATATTGAAGAAACAGCTCACAACAAGAAAAAAAATCATGCACATGAACTGGTTGCTTGAAATCAATAGATTGTACGATTATTAAGGAAATAGACAAAATATTAAACAGATGGGAAGAATTCATCGAAAACCTTTTTGACAATGACAGACCAAAGGAATACATCATTAGAAAGAACTTTAAGGACCACCAATAATGAAAGATAAAGTTGAGAGCACCGATGGAAAAGATGAAACCTGGAAAAGCCTGCGGACCAGACAATACTACTATAGAAATCATTGAGGCTATACATGGATTTAGTATTGAAAAAGTAACAGTCCTCCTAAATCAAATTATGAAAAATCCCTTAAGATACATCAAAGTCAATTTTCATTCCACTTCGAAAGAAAGCAGGGGCTATAGAATTCGAGCTCCATGGAACAATCAGCTTGATGAGTCGTGTGACAAAGATTCTATTAAGAATAATCATGATGAGGACATAGAATAGAATCAAACCAGTAAAAGCAAAAGAACAATGTCGATTTTTTAAAGGAAGGGAACTGTTAATGCTGTATATATATACTAAAAACTCTCATACAAAGATCACAAAGATCAGTAGAGTTGAATAAGGATTTATATTTATGTTTTGTTGATTATACCATGGCCTTGATCGGGTAAAACATGGAAAAGATCTAAGAATAATTAGGAATATGTATTGGCAACAAACAACAGGAATGGGAGTAGAAAATGATATAAGTTCTTTTCGAAATATCAAAGGAAAGGTTAGACTGGATTGTCCAGTCACCAAATTTGTTTTCACTTTACAGCGAAGCCATCATGAGAAACCTAGAAAAATGCCCTGGGATTGAAGTTGGAGGAAAAATTATAAATAGCGTTGTATGCAAACGACACCGTTCTAATTGCAGAAAATAGAAAAGACCTAGAAAATCAAGTGAATATAATAGAAATAGAAAGCAGAAATATGGGGCTAGAACTAAAAATACTCAGAAGATTAAAGCCAGGGTAATTGATAAAAAAAAAACTCTTCATGTAAAATAACAACAAATGGCACAACATTGAGACAAGTTGATACGTTCAAACATCTGGGAACAGTCGTCTCATCAGATGACGGCAGACGCACATAAGAAATATCCAGCAGAATCGGCCAAGCTAAAATAGCATTCAAGAAAATGAAAAGCGTTCCTACCAACAAATCCCAATCAATTACCATCAGATGAGAGTTTTCCAGTGTTAGATAGAACCAGTGCTGTTATATGGATGTAAAGCCTGGACAACCAAAAAGCAAAGTCAGAGCAAGATTGAGGCAGCTGAAATGTGGTTTCTAACACTTCCATGGACAGCATAGAAAACAAACAAGACAGTCTTGAAAGAAGCAAGCATAAAAAGGATTCAATGAAGAAAATTGGAAAAAGAGAAGCAACATTTATAACACGTTTTCTGTGGCAAGAAAATAATTGAGCATCTAGTCACAACAGGAAAGCTAGAGGGGAAAAGAACACCAGGTAGACCTAGGGAGAAAAAATAGTTCTGCAGGAGTGGATGATGACAGAAAGGGTAGGAGATTGATATACTTGCTGCTACAAAAGATAGATTGCCACGCCATGCGGCAATGGCACATTATGATGATGGTGACGAGTCCTCATATACATAGTGAGGTAAAAATTTAACTCTTTGACTCCGACACCCTATCCACCAACTGCAAAAACTTAACCCTTTGACTCCCTCAAAGGGTAAAATTTTTACTTTGCTGGCATGGTTGACAATAGAGGATGCTGCTGGACAGGGTGCAGGACTCAAAGGGTTAAACTCTAACAAAACGGAAAGCTGTCTCGCTACAAGCGCTGCTCAACGTGGTAGCACGTTAGAGACGGGCATCGATAATTGTGTTTGCCATTGGCAGTATTGTGGCGTTCTTGTGTGTCCAGATTGTGCCTGCTGAACATTGTAATTGGTCGAGTATTGTTGATCAGTAGGCCTTATTGTCTCCTGTTATCTGTGTGGTCAAGAGGTTAGTGGTCACCTGTGGACTGGTCAAAAGGGGATGGGGGTGAGCGCCGGAGGCAAATCATGTTTGTTCAGTAGTGTCCGGTGGTGTGTAGTATTTTCCCGCTCAGCCAAATCAGCTGACCTTATCTTCTTTCGCCTCTTGATGTTGTGGGGTGTGTGTGTGTGTGTGTGTGTGTGTGTGTGTGTGTGTGTGTGTGTGTGTGCGGCGCGTGCGTGCGTGCGTGCGTGCGTGCATGTGTGTGTGTGTGTGTGTGTGTGTGTGTCAGCTGACCTTATCTTCTTTCGCCTCTAGATGTTGTGGTGTGTGTGTGTGTGTGTGTGCGTGTGTGTTTGTGTGTGCGTGCGTGCGTGCGTGCGTGCATGTGGTGTGTGTGTGTGTGTGTGTGTGTGTGTGTGTGTCAGCTGACCTTATCTTCTTTCGCCTCTCGATGTTGTGGTGTGTGTGTGTATGTGTTGTCTGTGTGTGTGTGTGTGCGTGTGTGTTTGTGTGTGTGTGTGCGTGTGTGTTTGTGTGTGTGTGTGTGTGGAAGGGGGGGGGGTTACAGGTCTCAATCTACAGAGGGGTGCGGGGAGAGGTGAGGAGGAAAACTTACGATCCGTGATTTGACACGGGAGTTTCAGTGACTCTCGGGCAGGTGATTTTACCTTGTACTACTTAACCCTTTCACTCCCGCACTCCGGTCAACAGCATCCTGCATTGCCAACCATGTTAGCAAAGCAAAAACTTAACCCTTTGAATCCCTCACCCTATCCACCAGCTTCCTGCAGGAAGCTGGTGGATAGGGTGAGGGAATCAAAGGGTTAAGTTTTTGTACTTGGTAGATAGGGTGCGGGAGTCAAAGGGTTAAGCTGCGCTCTCCACAGCATCTTGTTGCAAAATTGTTGACTCCTGGTATTGTATCAGCCTGTCATTGGAATAATCTTTGTTAAATGTAAATGACATGTGTATCTGTGTATTTTATCTTTAAAAAAAAAAGGAACACATGTATAAAGTAAATAAATAAACCATTAAAGGCCAAATCACAACACAACTAGCCATTCTGTATTGTCTCGCCTCACATGACAGAAAGCTCCCCCCCCCCCCTCCTCCTCCAGTCATAGCCTTTGTGCCGGAACCCAGGGTTCTTGTGTATGCATAACTTGAATTGCATATCACACATGGGACCACGTACATTTAGGCCTGTTTGCTTTCTTTCTTTCTTTCTTCCTGCTTTTTTTTGTGGGGGGGGGGGGGGGGGGAAGAAGGGGTGTTTTGTTTTTTTTGGTTTCTGTTTTGTTTCTTGCTTTTTGTTTGTTTGTTTTGTTTTGTATTTGTCACATCTAAATTCTAGCGCTCAGACCACTACTCAAGGTCTAGCAGAAGGCGGAGAAAAATAAAAAATCACTGCCTTCCGTAGTTAAACCTAGGACCTGTTTCTGGGCAGTCACATCATGTACCGCTTCTCCAAAGAGTCGGATGGAATCTACAAAATTCATAATAATAAAACAGTCTTTGTGTAGCGCTACATGCTGTCCAAACCATTCAGTTGCGTTTTGCAAAATGACAAGACAACACATGCACAAGCTGTGATATCATCAATCTCTCTCTCTCTCTCTCTCTCTCTCTCTCTCTCTCTCTCTCTCTCTCTCTCCTCTCTCTCTCTCTCTCTCTCTCTCCGTGCAACACCTGACCAACCACCTGACAACGGGCAGACAAGGTCTCTCCGTGATACAGACGCCTCTCGGACTGCCCAGTCACGTCGGGGAACAGGAGAGGTAACGGGGCTTCGTCGACGCGTGACGTCACAGGCTTGGCCATGGGTTCCCGGACTGGTCAACAGACAGGGGCAAGTGGGAGAGGTGACGGGTTTCCCCTCGCCGTGTAGTAGTAGACCAGCCTACCGACACGCGACGGGAAATGAGTTCGCGAGCAGACAACCGGGGCTACGCCGTTACCTGGGAAACCAGACCTGCGGCAGTGGTGGCCGCCCTTTGCGTAGCAAGACGTAAAAATAGGACAAGCTGACCACTCGGCAACTTGGCGTTTTCTTTCCTATAATGTAGAAAATTTATACAATAAATTAAATGATGCCTCTTTTGTAAACTATATTAATTCTTTTGATTTTGTATGTTTATCAGAAACATTTATTGATGCATCATTTGATTTTTCTGGGATATTTACACAGTTTATAAAATTCACTGCTCCATAACTATCATACTTCTGAAGGAACTCGGGAGGTGTTGTGCTACTCATAAAAAATGTTTACAACAATTTGTAGAAGAAATTAAATTAGAATGTTATAATGCTGTTGCAGTAAAGCTGAATAAGAATGTTCTTAGTACTGACAAAGATGTTGTTTTAATTGGTTGTTATGTTGCACCTGAAGGTAGTCCTCTGTATAATAACACAGAATTGAAAGACGGAGTAGTGATGTTGGGAGAAAGTGTATTGTATGCTGTATGACAGGATGATGTGTATCTGATGATTTGTGGCGATTTAAATGCAAGAACAGGATTGTGTCAATCAAAAGGCGAAGAAATGACAAACTTTGAGTCAAATTTTAGTCTATATTGTGATGATCCTGATGAAAAATTTTCCAGGCATTCTAAAGATGAAACTGAAAATAACTTTGGGAATTCCTTGTTAGACTTGTGCTTTATGTTTGATCTTGACATTATGAATGGGTTTTGTGATGGCAACAGGGAGGGAGAATACACTTTTGTATCACCGAATGGATGCAGTGTTATTGACTATTTTCTTGTTCCTGATAAATTTTCACATAACTGTAACATGATTGTAAGCGATTGTCTTGATTCTTGGCAGTTGCCGATAGAAATGACATGGAAAAATGGAATGCAAAAATGTTCAGAAACTCAGGAATCATGCATGCAGGAGAAAATCATTTGGTCGGAAGAAAACGCATATATATTTGAGGCTGAACAAAATTCAGATGATTTTAGCGATCGCCTTCATGAGGCTTATCAAGTAATAAATGTTGATGTAAATAGCTGTGTAGATATTTTTGCTCATGCAGTGCATAGTGCAGCAGCATGTATGGTCAGAAGGGTGGGCAAAAGAAATGTTTAGATGACTGGTTTGACGATGAATGTGAGCATAAAAAGAAACACGTAAAGAGGCTTCTTAAAAGCTTTCAGAGGAACAGATTAGGAAGTAAAAAAAAAGAACTGAAAGATGTTTATGTGAAAGAGCGATCTGAATACATAAAATTGAAACGACAAAAGAAACGTGAATTTGAAGAAGCAAAAATAAATAAACTCAAAGACTCTATTAAAGACTCAAAATTATTCTGGTCGGCAATCAGAACACTTAACAGAAAAGCCATAATCTATAACGAAATAAGCCTTAATCAGTGGCATGAACACTTTCACACAATATTTCAAAGTTCTGGATCCGGGGCAGAAATTGAAGATGATGGCAATTTGGATACAAATGAGTACGAAGAACCATTATTTAATGATGCAGTATCAAGAAGGGAGATAATTGACAGTATTAAAAATTTGAAAAACGGTAAAAGTGCTGGACCAGACAAAATTCTGAGAGAAATTTAAAGCATTCCAGCGATTCAGTGTTAAACTTTATAGTTATTCTATTTAATCGGTTATTTGAAAATGGTATTTTCTCCACAGAATGGGCCAAATCTATTATTGTCCCCATACATAAAAAAGGAGATGTAAACAACCCAGACAACTACCGAGAGGTTGCACTCACAAGTGTTTTAGGCAAAGTTTATACAAATATATTAAATAAACGACTTACGAAATGGGCAGAGAGGGAAGAAAAAATAATAGAAGAACAAGCAGGATTTCGATCTGGATACAGTACAATTGATCACATTTTCACACTGCACGCTTTAGTCCAAAAATCACACTAAACTATACGTAGCATTTGTAAGATTTTCGCAAAGCATTTGACTCAGTTAATAGAAATGTACTTTGGGGTATTCTGCGAAAGAATGGAGTAAATGGTAAATTATATATGTCTCTTAAAAGTATATATAATTCTGTGTTAGCATGTGTTCGTGACAAAGATATGTACTCCTAAGTTAGCGTTAGAAATAGCCAAAAAAGGGAGACATGGTGTATAGTTATTGCCTGGTACTGTTGAAGTTTTTTTTACTGCTATTTGCTGATGATGTGGTGCTTTTGTCAGACACTGTCATAGGGTTACAAAATCAACTAAATGCTTTAAAACATGAATCTGATAGGTTGTTACTGTCTGTGAACCTAGAAAAGACGAATGTGATTTTCCGTAAGGGAGGACATCTTTCGGCTCGAGAAAAATGGTTTTATGGTGAGTCTGAAGTTAAAGTAACAAACTCATATAAATATCTAGGTATTATTTTTACAACAAAACTGAGTCTCCAAAGCGCATGGGTGGAAAGCAGCAAAAAAGGGAAAAGAGGAACGATGGAAATTTTAAGATCTTTAAGAAAATTGAACTGCACTGACTTCTCGATTTTTTCGAAACTTTTCGACTCACAAATTGAGCCAATCTTAACGTATGGCTCAGAAATATGGGGGTTTTCGAGCAATCATAAAATGGAAAAGGTACATACATTTCCCATCAAACGCTTCCTTTCGGTAACATTGCATTCATCTAATAAAATGTTATATGGAGAACTGGCCGTTATCCTTTGTTTTTGAAAACTCAAATGAAGTGTATTAAATACTGGCTGAAATTAACCCAGCTCCCAATGTCAAGATTGTGCAAGCAGGCATATGAGATTTTACTGAGTCAGTTAGATTCGGGTAAACAAAACTGGGCATATTTCGTTAAGAAAATGTTAACCAGACATGGATTTGGTATTGTGTGGATGTGCCAGGGAGTTGGTTATGAACAAGGATTTATTTCAGAATTTAGGGATAGACTAGTTGATTCGTACAAACAAAACTGGCACGCTCAAATGGAAGAATCAGAGAAATATGATTGGTTCCTTTCCTTTAAAAGTATATTTCAAACCGAAAAATATATAAAGGCCGTAACAAATAAATGGCACAGAAGCAATCTTGCTCGTTTTAGACTAAGAGCCCTAGGGCTAAATGCAACAACAAGATGGTTTTACTCAAATTCATCGGCACACTCTATTTGTCCCATGTGTAATGCAGAGGCAGAAGATGAAATGCATTATTTTGTTTGTTTGCAAGTTGTATGAAAGTATACGACAAAAATGCAAAATCTTTGATGAGGACATTTCGAGTCAAAGGGTCATTACCAGAATACTCATGACTGAAGATGAAAAATACCAAAAATCCCTCGCGAAATTTATCGCCCTTGTTTGGGAAAGTCGGAGAAAGAAAACACAGTAATAAATTAATGTAAGTTTATCTCCAGTGAAGATATCACTTTATACTGTTCTTATGTTTATTTGCCGGATTTAGGTCTTCCTCTTACTTATATGACTAATTACGTCGGGTGGTCAACTGTTTCTTCAACTTTTTGTTCAACTTTTTAAATTAATGTACGTTTATCTCCAGTGAAGATGTTGCTTTATGTTGTTGTTTTTTGTTTGTTTTCCGGATTTGGGTCTTCCTCTTACTTGTATGACTAATTATGTCGGGTGGTTAACTGTTTCTTTATTTTTTTGTTCAACTTTTTAAATTAATGTACGTTTATCTCCAGTGAAGATGTTACTTCATATTGTTTTTTGTTTGTTTGTTTGTTTGTTTTCCGGATTTGGGTCTTCCTCTTACTCATATGACTAATTATGTCGGGTGGTTAACTGTTTCTTTAACTTTTTGTTCAACTTTTTAAATTAATGTAAGTTTATCTCCAGTGAAGATATCACTTTATACTGTTCTTATGTTTATTTGGCGGATTTGGGTCTTCCTCTTACTTATATGACTAATTACGTTGGGTGGTCAACTGTTTCTTCAACTTTTTGTTCAACATTTTGTTCAACTTTTTCCGTTCAATTTTTTCATCATCTTTAGGAAAAAAAATTCAAATGGATGTAATGTCAGCCATGACTATATTTATAAATGTTTTTTTCGAGAAAACGTCGCAGAAAAATTTAATGACTTTGTTTTATGCTCCTTGCCACAAGGACAAAAATCTCAATGGCAATAAACCAATTTCAGTTTCAGTTTCAGTTTCAGTTTCTCTCTCTCTCTCTCTCTCTCTCTCTCTTTCTCTCTCTCTCTGTCTCTGTCTCTCTTTCTCTCTCTCTCTTGCACACGTACCACGCACGCACGCACGCGCGCGCGCACACACACACACACACGCTGGTATGATTTTTTTTTAAATCAGGTCCCCAGCTGCATTTTCAACAAAGATCCCACATCATTGTTATGCCTTGTAGCTATTTGCATTCGTATATTATTGGGTGCGTGCGTGCGTGCGTGTGTGTGTGTGTGTGTGTGTGTGTGTGTGTGTGTGTGTGTGTGTGTGTGTGTGTGTGTGTGTGTGTGTGTGTGTGTGTGTGTGTGTGTGTGTGTGTGTGTGTGTGTGTAACTTTTTGCTTTAATGATGATATGAGCCACAGTTTCTCGCAAATTAGTTTGGTTTGTTTAATTTTTTTTTGTCGGCACCCACCTCAGGTGATATGGTCGATGGGGATAACCATCTCAGGGAATGGGGGAAGGGATACTTATCTAATCATACACTGACACCACCAGAACAACAATGATGTTAACCCTTTGGCTCCTGCAGCCTGTCCACCAGCATCCTGCATTATCAGCCATGCAAGCAAAGCAAAAACTTAACCCTTTGATTCCCTCGCCCTATCCACCAGCTTTCTGCAGGAAACTGGTGGATAGGGTACGCAAATCAAATGGTCAAGTTTTTGCTGTTGGTGGATAGGGTGCGGGAGTAGAAGGGTTAAGATGGGACGGTGAGACGGCCATAATATAGCACACTCCGGGATTCGAACCCACACCCATTAGCATGTGAATCCGACGCTCAAACCAACTGATCTACTGAGGCCCACTTTCTCACAAACGAAAGCCCTGTCCCGAAATAGTAAATGATGTCACTGGGTCTATCGAAGGGAAACAACCACCGCAGTTCTGAACGGAAGTTAATGTCTGCTGTAGAAGAGGGTGCCCGCCAAAACCGGTTCGAACTGCCTCAGTAGTTTCCTGCGCCATCTTTTTTGTTTTCGTTAAACAGGTAAAAATCAGTAGAAATCTCGTTCTTTGGATATTCGTCTTTCATTTTTGAACATTTAATGGACGCTGATGATAATCATTTATTTAATATTTAAAGTATTTTACGTGTTTCTTTTACAGCTTTTCATTCCAGCCTTTTTTCCCGTACAATGTATCATTCGATTCAGTCATTCTTACCCTTGATTCAACGACGTTAGGAGTGGTAATTTGCCAAAAAATATTATTATCCTTACATAGTAGTTCGGTTGTTCTTTATTATACTTACCACTTGGTTTCGCAAATTCTAAAATAGCGAGATGTCTACGAGAGTACATTGAACTTCTTCAGGACTTGCGGGTTTGTAGTCGGGGCCTAATGCTCCTACACGTGTAGATAAACTTACTCAGTGTGCCTTCTTTTCATATTATTAATCTAGTCCCATAGACTTTCTTGGTGAAAACTGGGATAGGCTGTGAATCATAAAATGTCAGTTGCCCCTGGCCCTACGTCATATTATCAAATCGTTACCAACTCGACATGACATCCAGAGAATCTGGAATCGAAGTTAATTTGAGTCTATCCGTACAACTGGACGCGCACATCTAGGTAAGTCCGTCATTTAGGCCTATCTACCCGCCAGTTTTTCATTAAATCTTTAAAATGACCCGTAGTACAATCACTGTAGGCCTATCAGTGACATTACAGAAATAGGTAAAAAGTTCATTTTTCACAAGGCAATGAAATGTAACAGTATCGGTGTAATTTTAACAAAGGAAAAACCAGCCAGACTCGAATGATTATTTATAGCCTGTATTGACAGCAGAGAGGCCCAGTAGGGCCATGCCATGTTTATTGTACATGTTGATGTCATGCCCAGTTGTGCATTTAGAAACACTTTGCTGCTGTTATATCAGTTGTATTTTTAAGTAGGCTTAGTGTGTGTGTGTGAAATACAGACACGGATGCTTTGGCAGAATGTCAGTTTGTGCTTGCCGTCTCTGCCTTGGATCAGTTTGTGGCAGTATTGGCCAGTAAAAACCTGAAGTTCCACATTTAGAGTATTACTAAGCATTTGGGCCATTATAAAGACCTATTGATGATTCAGGGACCTTCAGTGGAGGGTTGCCATTCCATTTGATAAATTCAAGCATTTACAGTGCTCTGTACTGTTCATAATGGCTGGTCGTGATACTGGTGCACTGCTGCTTCAGATGTTCGGAGGTATAAAACAAGTATTTTTCTGGTACTGTTCTGGTGTTTTATAATAAAAACAAGCTCATGAGTTTATGGTTGTGGTTGTTGAATGGTAGTGATCGTTTGCTCGACTAACTTGTGTAGGCCCTTCTTATCATGTTACAAAATCTAAGTTCCAACATGTACAAAGTTGGGCTTGTGATTAACACTAAATAACAGTGATTTAGACTTTGTGGCCTCTGCTGTAGATGATGTGTATTTTTCAGTTTTATACAATGTTGAATCATCAGGTGGGAATTCTTAGATCCGAGATGAATTAATCTCTTCAGATTACATGGGACTTTTCCTCTGCAAATCCGCAGTCAACTTTTGTTTGTTTGTTTTTAGAGTAGATTAGGTGTGATGATTTTGATTAGAATTTAATATGTGCATGTATCATACATTGTATGGAAATGAGAATAGAGATAGAGCAGAAATTTTTTTTAAAACTGTGAATGCTTGAACAAGTGATCCATATCCAATCCCCCCCCCCAAGTATTGAAAACAATGTGTGATTTTAATATGTGCATATTTCAAAATTAAAGACTAAATAGTGCAGAATATACTTTTTTTTATGAACTCTTGATGTCTTTACTCTTATATAATTTGATGCCTGAAAATGTGCCAGACTGCATAGATTTTAATTCTGTAATCTTTTACCAACACAGCATGCCCTTGAACCCTCCTACATTTCCTCATTTTTTGCTTTTCAGCAGGTCCCATCCCTGATAATGTTCATGCCACATAGTTGAATGTTTTGTCACAAAACAGATTGTGGCTAGGCCTAAATGATAAACCTGGATAATCTGTGTGCTATTTTTGTTTGTTTGTTTTTGCCTATGGGGATTTTAACTCTTAATACAGGTATGGTGTTATTGCCCTCTTCCTGCCACATAAAATTTATGTGAATACAGAGTGCTAGAAATAATTTATAGTTGAAGCGTTTTCTGAAATCTGTAATTTTAGGTGGTCATCTCTGTGCTTCAGATCACAAAGAATTTCTGACAAGTTGCGTACTCCTTGGTTTGTCTACAACAGTACAAAGTGCATAAGCCAAAGTCTTTACGAGTTAAACTTTGTCCAATCCACCATTGGATGATACGAATGTCAAACAGCTGATAATATTCTTCAGTCCCATTTGTCCTTTAGTCCAGTTTTAGGTAAAACATTTGTGTTCAGGCTATTCAATAGAATCATTCATTTTACGTACACTCATTGTGCAGGCAACATTTTGTGTCCTTATAGTAACTAAAGACAACTGGTTCTGTCTGATTGACTGTAAATCTCTGGTATTCACTTCAAATACATGTCATGTGATCTTTTTGTATGTACTGTTGTGCATGTTCTTTGTGATCACTTGTGCACTTGTGTTTTCATGTGTGCACATTGTGCATGTATGTTTTTTAATGAAGTATCTTGTGTAGTTTTTTGTTTTTTTAAAAATTCTTTTGACATTCAAAGGATACACAAAATATCAGCCACTACTGACTGTTAAACCAAATGAACTTGCAGTAGGCCTATTACAATTTACATTCAGCATTATTGCTAGCTTAAATTTTTATGACTATAGTAGTATAGTATTTTTCAACCCTCCACTATGCTTGCGCACCTTTCTCATGGTTGCGCCATAACCTGTGAAAAGAACTTCTTGTTCCGTCTTTCCTTGTCCATGCGTGAGGGCCAGTTGTAAAAATCTGTTATTTTGCTTAGGGACAATCATATATAGCTGTTATTATAAATAAAATGTTTTTATGTTCAGTTTTATTTCTGTATCAGAAAGTAAACCTAGGTCCTATAGAATAATAGAGTGGCTGTAAGATAATTCAGTCCAGATGGATTTGATGCGAATCTGCTTGAGTACTTGATAAAGTGGTTTAAAGTTTCTGTTCTGTCACCCTGCCTTTCTGTTGGTCTCTCAATCTCTGCATCCTTTCAATCTTGCTCACTCTACAGTGTTCTGTAAACAATGTCTCATTTGTGTGTGGTGTGATTGTAATATGCATCTGAGCATTATGCACAGAAAAACATTTTTGTTTTTGTTTTCTAGTGAACCAGAAGATGGCAGTTCAGCAACAATATCAGCAAATTCAGCAAGTTCAGCAAGTTCCAGTACCTACTTTCAAGGTTTGTCACATTAATGATTTTGTTGTTGTTGTTGAAGGGTTAGTTTTGGTTGGCTAGCATGGCTGACAATGCAGAATACTGGTGGACATGGTGTGGACATGGTCTGCAATTTTGATTGGTACTTTACTGATTTTATGCTGGCATACATCATTACATGTTATAATGTCCATAAAATGTAACAATCACTTTGATTTTGGAATGCATGAATCGGCAGCTTTTATAAACTATCTACCATGCTAGTCAAGGTGTGTAAGGTTGGGACAAGGTTGTTAGCAGACAAGAGGGACGCTTTCGAGTGCTGTATGGTTATTGCTAGTATTCAGGCATGGTACATGTCCGCGAATTCGCGGAAATCCGCGAAAACTGGGGAGGGGGGGGGGTGTGCGAGCCCGACGTGAGTTCGTTTCAGGTCGTTCACTTCAGGCCTTTGTCCCGCCAAAAGCAGCTCACATTGAGTAGGACTACTTCCGCGCATGCGCATTTCGAGACAATCACCATTGCTTTCCGGGCTGGATCGACGTGATCGAATTTGAACAAGAACTTGGAAAAAGAAAACATGCCAAAGCGAACCGATATAGTTCCGCGAAATTCACCGATAGAAGACATTGATGCTGGTGTGGCAAACAAATGGAGATGGGACTGGCTGAACAGGAGTCATGAAACTGAAACGTATTCAGATAGATGTAAAAAGTAAAGGAAGCAATTAATGTAGAGAAGACAGATCATAAAAAAATTAGACATACTGAAGAAAACTGGAAGTCTTATGATATGAAGTATACCACTACTTTGCTGTGCTGTGATGTGTTGGTGATGCTGGACATCATGACCACAGTTGTGCAAACTGTACACTGTCACTGCGCATGTGCTCCATTGGCAAAGTAAGTAAAATGTATATAAATTGATTTAATGTATTCCACTTAAAGCAATTTAGATCATGTATTCATTTTTGCTGTATGATTACATTGGTTTAAAAACTTCCTTTGGGTTGAAGGAATGAGTGATAAAGTGATTCTAGGAGAGCCCTTTTTGTGGCAGAAATTGCTTAATATGAAGCAAGGAAAGGCTTTTTTACTGGCTAGATTTGCTGAAAAACCTTCAGCTTCAGGGGCAACGCCCCCTGACCCCCACAAGGGCTTGACCCCTGGACCCCCAAACTTTTCAGGGAAAAATGCTTTTCTTCCAGTACCATGCCTGGTATTAGACTTGTAGTAGGGTTTTTGCTCTGTGTGTGTGAGCACAAGGACATGGTGGTATTCTATGCCTAAAGGTTATGTATTGACAGTTTTAGTTAAGATATAATAATAATAATTACAATATTTATATTGCGCAAAATCTTGATAAAATCAAATCTAAGCGCTGAAACAGACGCGCGCGCGTGCGCGCATGGCTATAAATGGGGAGAAAGAATAAAAGCAATGGAAAATTATAGAGAGCATATTATATACAATTATATATTACAATGTGATTCCCCTCCGAGTGGAGACAGGCTGCAGAGAGGATTGAGTGAGGTCAGGATTTTATGCAGAGGAGAAAAGGTGTTTTGAGAGCGGACTTGAAGGAGACAAAAGTAGGTTGCTGACAGACTGAGAGAGGAAGTGTGTTCCAGGAGAGTGGACCAGAAACAGAGAAGGCTCGTGGACCATAGGTATTGAGCTTAGTGCGTGGAAAGCGAAAAGTCAGGATCGGAGGCAGAATGGTGGAAGCAGGAAGACCAGACAGGAGTGAATTGCAATAGTCAATGCGAGACATGAAGGACAGAACGAGTTTTGCAGTTGTTTCGACAGAGAGATACTTCCTGATCAGGCTTATGCGATAGAGGTGATAGTAGCAAGATCTGGCAGTTTGAGAAACAAAGTTGTTCATGGAGAGGGTAGAGTCAAGGCGGACACCAAGGTTTTTAGCTGAATCAGAAATTAGGACTGATGTGTTACACAGACCTGCCAACCCATACGATTTTGGCGTATTTAGTACGCCAGTTTACTCAAAATACAACCAATACGCCGACTTAATAAAAAATACGACGAAAAAAAAATTAAAGATAAAAAAATCAAGTACCATTAGAAAGTGAATTTTTGGGCTCAGAATGCTCTAGATTGCACAGATTTGCACCAATTCTTTAAAAAATTTTCCGGGGGGCATGCCCCCGGACCCCCCTAGTTAGCTTGCGCCTTCGGCGCTGCGCACTCAGAATACACCAATATTTTCAAAAATACTCCATTTTTCCTGGACAAATACTCCAACTTAAAAGTCAGGGTTGGCAGGTCTGGTTACATAATGGGAGAGAAAGAGGAGGCAGCTGAGAAAGTTTCTGATGGGTGCCAATGAGGATAACTTCTGTCTTGTCTTGTCGTTCAGCTGAAGTTTATTGTATGTCATCCAGTTCTTAATGTCCGAGTAACACTCAGTGGTGCAAGTCAAGAGGCGCTGTATATGTGACTTGTTCTCACGAATGGGGTCACAACTTAATTTTGGGGGGGTATAGAGATATTTATATCACCGGAAAGCAGAAAAAAATGCTCTTTCCAATGATGTATAATTCAACTGTCTAACTGGAAAATCAAGCGAGTTACAGTAATTTAAAGGGAGTGGGTGATGGGATGGCCATTTTGAGAAAAGAAGAGTTAAAGGACAACAAAATTCTCTGCTTTTTTCCTTAGCAACCAGTATTCTATCTTCATCAAACTTAGTGAAGTGATAGATAAAGTGGTTCTGCACTACATACTAGCTATTTCGCGAGCTGATTCCAACGGTATGCGATATGCTGAGGCCCTGTACGGTTTCATGGCCTAAATTAAAGCTCGAAACACACGCATTTTCACGGAAAAAATCTGCACATTCTCGATGGGTTATCACTTTAAAATGTTATTTTAACACTCTTTCAGCCCAAATTTCACTTTAATCTTTGCCATAATTAATAGATTAATGGTCAGACAATGTGTAGGAACAAAAATCTCAAATCACCCAGATCAACCCTCACCACCTTTTCAGGCCCGTATCTCAGTTCACATGTTGCGACTTGTGACCTTGTTCGCAAGAACCAGTCACATATTGTCAGGTGAGTCACTGTCTTGAAGTTGGGTGTCATCAGCATAGAAGTGGTGTTTTATAGAGTGGGAGTTGATGATGGTGGACAGGGGGGAGGTGTAAAGAGTGAAAAGAATAGGGCCAAGGACAGATCCTTGTGGAACACCACAGGTCAGGTATGCAGGTTGAGAGTAAGTGCCATTGATGAGAACAGTTTGTTTTCTGTTTGAGAGATATGAAGTGAATCAGGAGAGAGCAGTGTCAGAGATGCCAAAAGTATGATGGAGTCTAGAAAGGAGAATACCAAGATCAATGATATCAAAGGCTGCAGACAGATCAAGGAGTGTGAGGAAAAAGACTTTGCCAGTATCAGTTGCAAGGAGATTGTTGAGAATGTGTAGTAGGGCAGTTTCAGTGCTATGGCACTGGCGGTAGGCTGACTGGAAAGGATTGAGGAGATTGTTGGCAGACAGGTGAGAGTTCAGCTGGTTGAGGACAACTTTTTCAAGAAGTTTTGACAAGAAAGAGAGATTAGAGATAGGCCGGTAATTTTTCAGTTCATTTGGGTCTAAATTGTATTTCTTGAGGAGAGGGTGAACAATAGCAGACTTGAAAGAATCTGGGACAGTTCCAGTTTGAAGAGAAGTGTTGATGATGTCAGTGATGAATGGGAGGAGAGTAGGGAGACAGTCGGAGTAGAGAGAACCTGGAAGAGGATCCAGTTCACAGGTTTTGAACGACATGGATCTGATTGTGTTGAGAATTTCTTCTTGTGAGACTGGGGTAAAAGTAGTAAGACTAAGAGGTGTGCCAGAGAAGGAAGGGTCAGGTGGGCATGGTTGACAGGGTGTCCTATCAAGCCTGTCATGAAGAGTTTGTATTTTGGTGGTGAAATACTTGGAGAATACAGATGGGAGTTCTTCATTTGTGTGTTTTGTTGGGAGAGGTAAGTCTTTTCGTGTGCTAAGGAGATGATTCATGGTTGTAAAGAGTTCTAGTGTACTTCAAACTGTTTCAAGTGTATTGACAACTTATTTTAGGTGTTTAACCCATATACCCCCACGTCACCCAACGTGAACCATACTATGAAATCCTTTTTTTGTTTCAAGGAATCATTTTTTTGGCATTGTGCATACAATGAAGTACTCACAGAAAGAGTTTTTTTTCCAGGTTCATTCTGGTTTTACTTGCAGAAAAAATTATAAAGTCGGATCTGATGGTGAATGTTATCAAAAATTTACTGGTGTGATAGTTCAAAGTCAAAGATGCAGTCCAGAAATGCTTCTTAATGGCCTGCAGAGGACCCAGAACAAAGTCTACTGCAGAAGCTGAGCATGAAACTGCAAAGCTTGCACCAATAATAATAATAATAAGTAGCTTTTGTATAGCACTATTCTCAGTTCGACTCACTGCGCTGTTACATTAACAAATAATCTCACTCACATACCAATAACATCATTTTTTAATCACTCACTCACTCACACACACACACACACACACACACACACACACACACACAACACACACACACACACACACACACACACACACACACACACACACACACACACACAAAGGGGGGTATACTTATGAAAATGCAGATCAACAGGCAGATCATGCACATTTTCCGAAAATTCCTTTACTGAAACCGAGCCTAAAACGTCCCACCATTTTTTTGGTTTGGAGGTCAGGCAATCGATCGATACTCGACCCACCTTCGCTCTCACTCTCACTATCGTCGAACTCAGCGGCAACAGCTTCCAAGTCGGTATCTAGGTCACTTTCCACATCACATTGATCAACTTTATTAACAAGATCCTCAACCGTGAACCTTTAAATTCTTCTCCGTCATCATTCAACAGACGCCGCGCGCCATAACTCCTCATCGGTCATGAGACTCATTTTCCAAACTTTGAAAATTCGTAGCACCGTGAAAGCTTGATCGATTTTGACACTGTAAAGTTCTAAATGTGGGGCAGGAAGTCGCTCTATGGGTAAAAGGGTTAACATATCTAGTGTACTTCAAATTGTTTCTGACAATATCAAGTCTTGATTTGTTTTTAAACTACCTTTCCCTTCACTCTTGTCATCCATTCCATTATCATTACTGTGTCTAGTAACTAGATGATGTATTTTACAGTTGGTGCTTGTGGGCGATGGAGGTGTTGGAAAGACGACATTTGTCAAGCGCCACGTCACAGGGGAGTTCGAAAAGAAATATGTGGGTAGGTAAATTTACGCAGTGTCTGTGTGGTTGGCTTAATTAGTTCTAGAGTAAAATGAGTTCATGGTTTTGTTGATTATTATTAAATATTAATGATTTTCAGTTGCAATTCCATAAAAACCCTGAAAATGTTTCTTTCTTGATAAAATTTGTTACTGGCTGTTGCCCAAAAAGCAATTGAATTGCATACGTGTGTTTGGAAAGTTACCACTTTTGTTTGCATATGATGGGTACAGCTGATCTTTTTAGAACATTATTGTTGATTGTTGCACATAATCAGTTGCAAGTCAGCCGCTTTGTGAATATCACATTTGAAAATCACTGGTTGTACTATCCTTAAATTTGAAACCTCCACATTACATATAAAAGCCCATTGTTTAAACCTCAGATTTAACCCTCTCACTTTGTCACCTTATCTACCATCCAGTGGTGAACTGACAGACAGGGTGAGGGAGTTGCCACTTCAATATGTTCATGACTGTCTCGAGTGAAAAAGTTAGTTTTCATATTATGTAGATGTGGTTGTGTCAGAACATCTGATTTGTTGTATTACATGAGCACAGTTGGTCATAGTGTGTCCTTGTGTGCAGCGACACTCGGAGTAGAAGTGCATCCTCTCTGTTTCCACACCAACAGAGGACAGATCAAGTTCAACGTGTGGGACACAGCTGGTCAAGAAAAGTTTGGAGGATTGAGAGATGGCTACTACATTCAGGGTAAGTCACCTTCCACGTACAGTCGCATCTCGGGTTACGAATTTAATTTGTTCCATGATGTAGCTCGTATCTTGAAAAACTTGTATCTCGAAACGAATTTCCCCATTGAAAATAATGGAAATCCAATTAATCCGTCCCACACCCCAAAAATATCAATATAAAAATCAATTAACATGGTATTTTATGCAGAATTAAAGTAATTTTTCTAACATTTAACAATGATAAGTAATATACAGTGTACATGTACTGTGCTTTACCTTTATGAAGAGTTGTGGCTGGCTTGAGGGAGACGATGGGAAGAGAGGGGTTACTGTGGGGAACGGTCATACAACTTGGCGAGATCAGCCACACGTAGACCACGTTCGTGTTTTTCTATGATCTCCTCTCAATTCTATGGAAATTATATCCTTCTTCCTCTTAGCAGCACTGTCCTTAGCAACCATCTTCTTGGACGACATCGTGGGTTACAAAATTTCTGCAAATGAACGCAGAGATGCTTCCGCTACGAGAGAACAACGCTCACTGAGAGCGGTATGAGTGGCGGGAAGCACGTGAAGTAACCACGTCGCTCGTAACTCGAGTGAATGCTTGAATTCCGAGGCGAATTTTCAAAGTATTTTGTGCTCGTAACCTGAATTGCTCGAATGGCGAAACGCTCGTATCCTGAGTTACCACTGTACATGTTTTGTTTTTTAATTGCAGTCCTTGAAACAACAAACACACACACACACACACACACACACACACACACACACACACAACACACACACACACACACACACACACACACTCTCTCTCTCATCTCACTACTCTCTCTCTCTCTCTCTCTCTTCTCTCTTTCTCTCTCTGAATGTTTTGAAATGTCCGTGTGTAAGACGTTTGTGTGTATAAGGTGCTGTCGGAAGTGAAATGAGAAGATTTGAGTGAAATCTTGTCATCGAATGGAAACTGGTTTTCGGTAACACTGGTAGCCTAAAAATTATTTCCGTTGTGTACAGCAAGTTGTTACTCTTTTGACATCATTTTGATTTGGACCTGCATAGTACGTGCAGACGTTTTAAAAATTAGAAATTTATATGGAACTATAACCAATACGGCAAATGTATATAAATACATCAGAAAACTTGCACTGCTTTATCATATTTTTATATGAATATGACTTGCAAATTTGAAGAGGGGAAAAGAATTTACTGTCGTACTGACAGCTTGGAGGTGGGGGGGAGTTGTGTGCCTTTTTTAGTTATTTTGTGTGTGTGTGTGTAAAGACAGAACATATCAACACTTGTAACAGATGATAAAGTTCACACTGCATTGTGTATTCATGGGTGCAACTTTTTCCGTTTGACGACGGAAACCGTTTTTTCAAAAGAGAAACGGAAAATCCGTTGTTGTTTTTTTTTAAATTTCGAGCTAGGGTCGGTTTTTTTTGTGGTCTAAAATTGTTTATCGAACGTGAATGTTTCGCGACGGTTACTCTCCGGTGTAGAAAGGAAAACGGAAGCGCTCTTTTGTGGATGAAGCTATGAAAGTCAATGCACATGCTCTTGTCGCATCAACTTCCGTGAAATCGCCACCATTTTCGAGCTTCGCATGTTGAGCGAACTTCATGATGCCAGCGGTGAAAGAAGGCGAATATGTCACCTTAATCGATGCAACTGTCAAGAATACTTGGCGTTTGGAATGGCTTAAGGAGAAAGATACAAAGATAATTCCCGTCACCTGCGGTGTGTGAAAATCGACCGAGCAGTTATAAAGATACTTGAAATTGTCTGAAGTAGGATGAAAAGCATCTGCTGTTTTTCTTGAATCTAATTGCAGGAGAAAGCTTAAGATTCAGTTTTATTTTTACAAAAGCTTCAGCATCTGGTAGCCCCCCAGACCCCCCATACGGGGCACTGCCCCTGGACCCCTTTCCGTTTTTTTTACTTTTTCTAACTTGCACCCTTGTATATTACATTTATACATTTAAAATTTCCATTTTGAAAAAATCCATTTGAGAGTTAAAGATTCAAGATTTTGTTTTGCTGTGATGGCTCTTTTTGTTGTTTAAAGCCCATCCGACTGCGTAGAGCCATGTCAGGGCTATAACTACTTCAAAACACAAAATAATGCAGGAAACTGGAGGGCAGAGTTCGGGAGAGATGGAAAGGTAGCATGCTTGGTGACTGACAGACTCTGGTAATTTGTCATTCTATATAGTTTTTTGAAAGTTGTATACAGTGGCTACTTTTGGTGCTTAAAACTCGCATTGGCCATCCAGAGATATGTATTGTTTCTCTCTTTCTTCCAAGTGCCTCCACCCTTCATGCTTCTGTTTTCATGTTTTTTGATTGGGTGTCTGCCTTTTCTTGAACAGTATTTTCAGTTGTTTATATCATGTTTTGCTCCTCTGTTACTTAGTTCCATCACTTCACATGTAAAAGTGATTTTTTTAGCATTCATTAAAGATTCACTGTTTTTCGAGCAGCAAAAGCCAAATGCCAACTATCTCACTGTTTGTGCAGGGAATTGTGCTATCATCATGTTTGATGTCACCTCACGAGTCACCTACAAAAATGTCCCCAACTGGCATCGTGACTTGGTGCGCGTATGTGAGAATATTCCAATCGTGCTATGTGGCAACAAGGTGGATATCAAAGACAGAAAAGTCAAGGCCAAAGCCATCGTCTTTCACAGGAAAAAGAACTTGCAGGTAATGAATTGTTTTTCTGTTGAAGCTTTTATGGTCAGCTTTCAGAATTGTCTAGCTGTAAAAGTTTGTTTGATTTTCAATTATGCTGACATGAGCAATTTTAAAAGAAAAAAAAGGAACCAAAAATGATTGGTAAAGATGTATATAATTTATGGTGATATGTTTGGCTGAAAGTGCTAATCATTGTGTCATGCAGTGTTTTCCATTACATGCAGGAGTGCATAACTGAGGACTTAAAATCTGCAAGTGATGCAGTGATTTTTAGTCTGCGTCCGAGGGATATACATTTTTATCCAACTGTACAGTACTGTATTTGCTGTCAAGCAGCAGTGCTGAAATTAATTCCCCTTGTTGAGACTGGAGATACATGCAAGAACATTCCAGATTTTCAAGGCCATAGTCAACCACAAGATCTTGTGGTAGTCTAATCAACATGTTGCTGCTGAACAGCAGAGTCTGGAAATAGCTCCTATGTGCTGTGTTCAGCGCTGCTATTTTGGCCAGTGTTTCTTGCATTGTTCCTTCGACATTTGTGTTATGTTAAAGAGCATTCTGTCATCAGAACCGGTAATGATCACCAGGACAAGTACTCAGCACTTTAACATGATGCTGACTACTTCTAAATGAAGGTTGGAACAGAGAACTGGAGCAGAGAACACCAGCCACCCATTGTCTGATGACTTCACTGCAGCTGCAGTGGCAAACTTTAAACAGACTGCACAGAGAAAGAAATAATATGGAAAACAAACAGTAAAGAATCAAAACAAAACATTCTCAGTGGTGGTTCATTTCTTTTTTTTAATTTGTTGAAATATGATGGTCACTGTTGTGTATAGAGACAAAGTGATTGCAGTGTGTCTGTTACAGACGCTTAAAGTTTGCAAGAGGACCTTCTGAAATGTGTAAACAGGATCCCTAGGATCCTGAGAGAAAAAAGCAGGGTTGTACGGTCCCTAAAAGTCCATTAGTTTGGGGGTCCTCATTTCAAGGCCTTGTAAGCCCTTAAAAAAACAACTTGCATCAAGGTTTTTGTTGTTGATTCTGAAAGTGCTGTTATTTAAGAAAAGTGGAAAGGAAAAAGTGTGAGTGCGTGTACAGTCAGTCCAGTGATTACATTAATCAGTCATCAGCAAATGGAGTTGATAGCGGAGTTGCTGCTTTTTACAACATGCCGAGGGTTACCAGCCAGAATGGTGTATCACAAAAGAACTAAAGAAAGCATATACTCCCTTCTGGCAGGTAACTCAATATTACACACATCAGTGGACTTAACTGCAGTTTAATTGTGTAGAGAGAAGTTAGTACGTCAAAGTGAAAAAAATAAATCATACAAGCATGGGTTCGTAGGCTTGGTGATTATTTTGATCAGAAGGGATGGAATCTTGCCGGAAAGTGTTTAGGCTGACTGGTTAGTTGCTAAAATCTTTGATAAAGAAGTTTGTGAAGCCTGATGTACTCCAGCAAGCAAACTACCTGATGTAAACTTAAATGTTAAGAACAAAAATGATCAACATGGCATGTTTAAGTATTAAAACGATGCTCAGTACCATGAATAAGAAAAAAATTTGCCAGCTGGAGGCAGCCGATACAATTAAATCTAAAGATAGCCATCTGAAAGCAGTGCATTGGATTTATACATACCCCTCCTTACCCATTTGACAAAACATGGTCAGGATAAGCATGTTTTGAAACATGTTTTGTTGTTGTTGTTTTTTGTATGTATGTGGAAAAAATGAAAATGGAGCCAGGTCTTGAAAAGCCCTTAAAAAGTCCTTAACCCTTTCAGCCCTAAGTACTTATAGACCTCTGATACCCTCAACCCTGAGTATTTTTAGAGAAATCTAGCGAAAACCCGGTGTCTCAGAATAAATCCTTCAAATACTTAAAAATTTGCCAGGAAGAAAGTATAGGGTGTCTGGAATTCGGTAATATAAACAGGATGTGGCAGAGGAGAGAGTAGGTGCCGGTAGGTCGCATATCGCATGCCAGCACCATACCAGGCCAGGTCAACCGGACATGTCAGGCCGCTCCTGCAGCCTGCCGGGTCCAGAGGTATTAATCGCACTGTCTGCCGCATCGGCCAGCCGGGTTCAAAGGGTTATAGGTCTTCTTCAAAGTTTTGTACGAACCCTGTGAAATCTGGGGGAAATGTCCTGGTCAGTTTAATAGGCTGTGCATTGAAACAGCTCATTGTCAGTATCGGGCATGTATGTATTCAGAAATACTGGATCTCGTTTGAATCGTAAGACAGTATAGACATTGGGATGCTAGAAATTGGTAAGCTGACCATATTTCATGCCAGTGACCTTTCCATTCTTACACGGTGAATAGAGGATACCTGGCAAACAGTTTAGTTTTGTCTGCTCCAGTGTTCCTCTATATATATATATATATATATATATATATATAAAACCAACATTGTGATAGTTATTACGTAAAGTGTATGAGAAAGATGTAAATGGAGTATACCTGTCCAGCAAATTAGTTTCCCAATATCCGTTGTGTGATTCTTACTGGTTTCGCACCGTTTTCATCAAAGCATGTTGCCAGATTTCTCACCAAAGTTTTGTGAACTGGGTGAGAAGATGAAGACTAGAAAGCTAATGTTTTTTTGTTTTTTTTATTCTTTATTTTTTCTTTTCTTTTTAGTATTACGATATAAGTGCCAAGAGCAACTACAACTTCGAGAAGCCTTTCCTGTGGTTGGCACGTAAACTGGTGGGGGACCCTAACTTGGAGTTTGTGGAGATGCCTGCTCTTGTGCCCCCAGAGGTTGCCATGGATCCTACTCTAGCCAAGAAGTACGAAGAAGAACTCAAGGTAGGCAGCATAGTTGCATGTTCTGTGTTTTCAATAACTCATGTTGTGTTGCAGGTTTTCTGTTTGATGTTTTGCCCATCATTTCATTTTATGTGGTTAGTGTTAACTCACAGTTGTGTATTTCTGGTATTAAATTTGGGGGGTTGGTTTGGTTTGTTGCTAGATTACCCACCTTGTTTTTCTCTTCTCAGCCTGTTTCATCCCCTCCTTCAAGCCCTATTACAGTGATGGTAATGAGGTCTCATCCCCACCCACCCACCCCCGCTCCTGATGACATGGCTCTATGCAGTCGGCTGGGGTTTAAACGATAACAAGGGAAGCTTGCCAAGTTGCTTATTTATTTGTAGGACTGCTTCGATAACGCTGTTGAGCGGGATTGTGTGAACAGTGATTCATCAACTGCTTATAGATTGATTTTGGGTCATGTTTTGCCCACCTGTAGTCCTAGATATTGAATGCACACTGTTCAGTGATTGTTTTGGCTGTATTGGATAAAACTTGAAAACCCCTGAGATTTGAGGGGAGAGAAGTGTGGACATCTCAACTTTTTTCAAGGTTTGCCAGGGTTCGTACAGTCCTTAAAAGTCCTTGATTTTGAGGGCATGCTTTTTAAGGCCTTAAAAGTCCTTAAAAATCAGGCTTTTGCTGAAAGTCTTTAAAAAGTCGTTAATTTCATGCTAATTTTGTCACTGCCTATGATTTTTAATAAAGTCTGTGTAAAATCTTGAGTTTGTAAAAAAAAAAAAAAAAAAAAGTTGAATTAAAAAAAAAAAAGAAAGTCGGAGTTATGATCGATCTCACCGATACATCGTCTGCTATAGGTCAAAACACCAGAGTTAAGGGCCTTAATGGCGCATGCGCGTACGTGAAAGAATGTTCCACCATTTTGAAATTGAGAAGTCAATATGCCGGGGAAGTGTTTGTTTAACGTGGAGACAGATGCAAGGCCTTTTGCCGCATTTGTAAGAAGACCATAGACATTCATTCAGTGGGATAATCGGCTGTAAATACCCATGGAAAAGGGAAAAAACACTGCGACCTGATGAAGGCTTCAAATCCTGTAGTTCGTCTTTCGAATTTTTTTACAAATAAATCTACAACTTCGAATTTTTTTACAAATAAATCTACGAGCGATCCCATCACTTCTAGCAGTTCGTCATCCTGCAGTTCATCAACCAACTGTTCTGCTCAAACTCAGATATCGGTGAACAGCCTGAGCCGTACTAAAACAGAGGCAATGAAAGCTGAACTACTGTGGACTTTAAAAGTAGTGACAAGTCATTACAGCTTTCATTCGTGTGAAGGCATTTTAAAAAAAGTGCTTCAAGAGTCCTTAATTTTTTTGTCTGGAAATCTGTATGAACCCTGTTTGCATTGTGAGAGTAGTGTGCATGGCGTCTTACTGCCTTACCTTCCTCAACCCCAGTACTAATGTGGTTATCGCAATATGATACAGGTTTGTATAGATATATAAAAATGTTTATATGTGTGTATTATGTATGTATTATATATGTGTGTGATATGTATGTGCTAATAATTATATATGTGTGTATTTGTTGGTACAGGTGGCTCAAGAAGTGGCTTTGCCAGATGATGATGACGATATCTAAACCACTGGTCCTCTCATTTGTTTCACAAGAACGCTTTATGCTGTTGAAGGAAGGGTTTTCTTGGTGCAGATCAGCACCTCCTGGGGGACAGTTTCTGTGCCTGGGGGTGATCAGCAAGTGGCTACCATCTTGAGTCAGTGAACAGGAGAGTGAGACAGTCCTGTCATAGTCCATAAAACTTTTCCAGACTGGGGCAGCACAATCTGTTACTTATAAAACAACAGCACCACTTTTGTAGGATAACAAAGCCGCTGTCTCTCCGCAGTGGTGTTGATTGCTGCCACTTGCAGTGCTGCTTTCAGTTTCACAGACTTTGTTCCGCAGTGTAGTTAAAAGTGTATGGAAAGTGTGTTTCTCCTTTGCACATTGAACTTATCTGATCAATTTTTAACATTTTTGTTGAAATGTTGGGAGAGGGGTAACAGTTTCGGGGGGTGGGGCAGTAACTTGATAACTGTAAATTCTGAAAAAAATATCAATAATTTATGCCTTTATGAGTTGGTTTGTCAGTCATGTGATACAGAATATTGAAATACTGGTCTTTGGTTAACATTATCCACTTGGGTCAGAATGACTCTTTGCTTCTTGTATGGCAAAGTTCTGTGTATGTAGCTGTGTCCGGGGTCACGAGTTTGTGAAAAGATCAGATTTTCTAAATAAATGTCTTGCTGAACTCAAATTCATGTCTGGCTTGGGGAAGGCCAAAGTATTGTCTTACGTGTGCATGTGGGCAAATTGCTGGAAGTGAAGACAAATCATGCTGATATTAGTGTGGTGTGCGAAAGACGGCTGTGAGTGAAAATGCCTCACAGCTTAGTCATATCAATTGAAGTCAGTTTTAAACAGACAAACAAAAACCCAAATTCAAACAAAAATAATTAGAGATCTTTTCACACAGCCCCCCCCCCCCCCCCCCCCCCCCCCCCCCCAAATAACTTGCTATTAGATTTGCATAAATTTTACATATAAACTTTTTTTAATATTTGTGTTTTTCAATCTTCCAAAACAAGTGCGACTGCCCGCGTTGAAGCAAACTGGAACCAGAAAAACATGAAAATAGAATCAGAACGTGTATTTAATACAACCAGACAAGACGGGCCCAAGTTTTAATCAGAACGTGTATTTAATACAACCAGACAAGACGGGCCCAAGTTTTTGGCCAGCTGGCCGTTTGTCGAGCATAAACGTAAGATCACAAACGAATAAACACCAAATAAAAATCATGAGAAAAAGACTGAAACTTCTGTGCTGCTTCATCCAGTGGGAGAAAAGGACAAAGCAGCGGGAAGTTTCAGTCTTTTTCTTCTACCTTTTGTATTTGGTGTTTGTGATCTTATATTTACACTTTACAAAGGGAAGCTGATCGAAAATTTGCGCTGTATTATCTGGTTGTATTAAATACGCTTCTGATTCTATTTTCATGTTTTTCTTGTTCCTTTTTCAGTCTTGTTTTAAAGAAAAGATAGTTCCCTAATTATACTGAACAGTCTTACTCTGGCATTATTTGTGTTAGGAAACAAACCTATGAAAGAAATGTTGATCCGTTAACATACTTTGGACTGCATGTCAATATATATGCCTCGCGTGTGCATGTCCTGTCATGTCCCCTCTTTTGTGACATTCCAAGGTGTTTTCATTGTGACAACATGCTGTTCAGTATTAGTAAATATTCACAGCATTGTTGTGCTATATGTTTATGTGCTATGTATGCACTTTTGAGTTGGAAACAAAAGAAGTGGCCTACCTAAAGTTTGCTTGTTTCTCCCATCTGTAGGAATTGTCAGTTTTCCTGAATCAGTGTTACCAACTGCACTTTTGGTTGAACAACAAAGTAAATACCTCACAAATTAACAATCCATTCTGTACATTGTGTCCTCTCTGCTACCTTTGAACACTCCTCGTTAATAATGATCTAGTGATTTGGCATTCACAGGCAGGATGTTTTCAAGGGCCACTTTCCAGTTTGAATACATTCACTTTCCACTGCAGAATATGGCCACATCTGCTTTTCTGTCAGTGATACACTGTCTTCAGGATCGCTTCCTACCTTCCTCTTCATCATCATCCACAACAATATCAACTTAATTCTTCCTCTGTATATTCCTCCCACTCTTTTTCTACTTCGATGCCATAGTTCTGTTTCAGAAACTCAAGAATAGAATGTGTTTTTCCATTCTCTCACTTGTGAATGAATGAATGGAGGGTCTTAAGAATGTACAATCACTTCATTGGTTCTTTCTGGGCTTTCCCAGTAATTTTCATGCATGATGTTTGAACTTGAAGTTACTAGATGACGTAGAAGCACTGTGTGTGTTTGTGAACATGTGGCCAACTGTAGCTGAGGTGAGTTAGTCACAATGAGCAGAGTATGGCCTAAGCTAAGGTAGATGGGAGAGAGTTAAGAGAGAGCCCATGGAAAGTGCCAACAGAAGGTTAGACACCGCAACAGGGAAAGATAACAATGGTTGTGAGCTAGTTGACATCACGCATTACGTAGTTCATATATTGTATCAATAGTGCTTTATTTGCTTTTACAATATTTTTTCCAGCATCCTTCACAATTTAATAAACAACAAACATGCATGCAGCAAATAATCTAACAAAAATGACAGCCTTGTCCAATTTAATGTTGTATAGCAACAAACAGACACGTGCATTCACAGATATACAATTTGAACTAATTTAAAGAGAGATCAGTTTTGACACAGCTTAATCATTATCATCAATAACACCATTGTACCACAACCATCAGTTTTCACAGTCAATCCATTTGTTTCACAAAAATTACTGCATCACAATGTATCTCGAACCATAACTTGTGTAAATAGAATAAACCATACTGTACAGGGAGGGAATCGTCAGCTCGGATTTAACAAATGAGGGAAAGGCAAGTTCAGTTGGAAAGAGGGAAATGCCTGATTATCACTATATTGAAACTGATCATGAGAAATTCTGTGCACATGAATATTAACCTTTTGACTGTCGCACCTTATCCACCAACTGCAAAAACTTGTTCCTTTGACTCCCTTACCCTGTCCACCAGCTTCCAGCATGAAGCTGGTGGATAGGTTGACTAAGCTGATGATAGGGTGAGGGAGTCAGAGGGTTAAGCTTTTGCTTTGCTAGCATGGTTGGCAATGCAAGATGCTGATAGAAAAGGTGTGGGAGTCGAGGGGTAAATTATCTTTGTCAAATCATGTTTGCAAAGCAGTTGCCATTTTATTATCAGGGAACTGAAAAACGTTGCAATCATTCTTCACCTTCACTTGACTGAAGCCCTTCACTCACACATTTATGAACTCGCTCGCTATGTACGATTATGCCCCTTGCCATTCCCCTGATAGTGATACACACCATTTGTATAGGTCATGAGAAAAATTCTCATACAATAAATGAAAACAAGAGTGTTTTGAAATTTGGCGGGTCATATTAAAAGATTGGTGTACAATATGCTGGAATTTCAACTGTCTAACCCTTACGGTTGACGGTACAAGTAAAATTAGAGAAATTTTCAGGTGAAAAATGTTACAAAATACACAGGTCAATACATCAGTGCCTATAGTCACATTTTGAATGAAATTTCATAAAATCCAAAGTGCACACACTCCACGTGCACTAAAGGAAGAGATCGTGTTGAACAGTGCTGAGTTGTTGAGTATTGTTCAGCCATTTGTTTTTCTGTTGTCTGATTCACTGCGGAGATAGTGGGTCGTGAACTTTGCACTGTCTACAAACCAACTGCATAGTACAGTGACCTCATGGCCTGAAACGAGGCTTAGAATGACCAAAGAATCTATTTCTGGCTATTAGTTTCGGTTCACGGAAATACTGAAAGCCCCACGAATTTTCAAAACTCGAATCGGATTTCTCTGACGTTCGTAGACAAGCGTTGTTGAGACATTGGGAAATCCCGACGCTCGTAGCGAGAGAGTTAATGCTCATAAAGGTTTGCTTTCTCCAAACACAATCAGTTTTTCATGCTGACAATCTTGCACAGTAGGTCTACTTGCATGATGACGCTTCCACTCCCCGCTGAGTCATACAAATCACTTTTAAGTAGCACTAGAAATGTAGCTGAATACAATACTGTCATGTCCACACTGCATATTTCTTTACAAAATCACACAGCATTTATGTAAAACAAACCTCTTCAAGTGATTGCTGATAATCAATGTAAATATTGAACACATTGGTCAAATATACTTGGGTACACTTAGTCACAGTAACTCCGGCCAATACCGAAGTTGATAGTCCACCTTTATCTACTTCCACTTCCAACTACTGATTATATAACTTTGTGTAATCATGCATGAGTGTATGTTGATGACCATAGCTGTATATATACATCTACGATCATTAACATACACACATGCATGATGACACATGTGTGTATGGTAACAGATAGCTGTATTTATTTTTAAGTGTATGTGTTATATTGGTGCTTCTGTATATATTATATTCTTGTCATATAAATGATTATTACACGAGTGCAAATGAGTTTGGAGAAAAGTACAAGTGCTTTATAATTAATATCACTATATAAGAATGAATTATTATTACTATTATCCAGAGCCTGGAATTCGTCGCGGAAACGAGGATTTCCGCAGAAATCAAAATCGAAAGTCGCGCAAAAAAAATTTTTTCGCGTTAAAAAAAAATCGACGACCATACTTAAAAAAACGTTTTGATGAATATGTCTGTATGAACACACTGAAACGATCTGCTGTGTATGATGGATCCTGATCTTGTGCCCAATGTTTATTACTCTTTTGACTGATATTCATTGTGATTTTCAGTGTGTTAGATGCCTTTAAATTTGTCTCCAGAATGCACAGATTTTAGTCTTGATTTTAAACATTTTCCGGGGGAGCATGCCCCCGGACCCCCCTAGAAGTTTCCTCTTTTTTTTTTCTTAGCAATTCCAGGCTCTGATTATCATGTCACAGAGTCCCCAGGGCAACTAGTAGTGGTTATCTGGGTAAAGGAAACTTTATTTAATACATGTTCACAATCAACAATTTTGATTTTATACACAATAGTGGAGGTGGGGGTGCAGAAGGGCTAAAAATGTATATTGCAAACGGAAGATATGACAATTAGGTGTACAGTGATTTTTTTTTGGGGGGTGGGGAGAGAATATCTGCAATGTCAATACACTAGGTTAAAAACTTAAAACTGTATTTTCTCTAAGTCCTGGCATAAGATAAGGCATTCAAAGAGCGGGTAGTGGACAGATATTGCACTCGAGGAAATGCAACACTGCCGTGTATTTTTCAGTCACTGTAAAATATAAACAGGCTGGGTAACTCTCAGCGGATCCACTAATTTCAGCAGATGAACTAGTTTCAGAGGGGAAAATTTTTTTTCAGAGGAAATATTACTGAATTATTGTATTTACCATCAGGAAATGCATCCATAATGCCTCAAAATTACAGAAATTCTTCAGCTTCTGGGGGACTTCACCCCCCCAGCCGGGATGTTGCCCCTAGACTCCGGCCAATTTTCAGAGGAAATTATCTTCTCTTTTACCCAGCCTGTATAAAAAATTTGGTGACAGATATTGCACTCAAGGAATTGCAACACTGCCATTTATTTTTCAGTCACTGTAAAATATAAAAAATTTGGTTAAGCGGTCAACATTACTTCATGGGTTTCCCGCCCTCAGACCTGTTTACCTACGCATTATGCGTAGAAATCTACGCTTTTAGGCCCCTACTACGCAACTACACATTTCAAAACCTCACTACGCATTAAACTTTTTGCGACTACACATTTTCGTCATGCTTTCTGCGCTCATCGTTTGACATACTTGAGGCGCCGCGCAGGCAGCTGTGAAAGCTTACTGCATTCACTAGAGTTACCGCCCATAGAAGTTAGCGACCTAGTTTAGTTCACTGCCTGCGTGCGCCCGCGACTAGGCCTACTGCGCGTCTATCGTGTTGAACACAGTTTGGCCTCGTTATCGCCCTAGGCTATCAAAATGGCTGATTCTTCCAAGCGTGAAGCTGTATTGTCGTCGGACTTACCGACGCCAATCAAGAAGATGAAAAAAACTGCGAAGCAGACTTTCTTGCCATCATATTATCAACGATATCCTTGCCTTGTGGGATCAAGAAAAGGTGAAAATTATGCTCACTGCACTTTGTGCAAGAGGGATTTTTCCGTCAAACATGGAGGGATGTTCGACTGCAAGAGCTGAAGAGGCACACACACACACACACCCCACTCACACACACACACACACCACACACACACACACACACTGTGATCAGCAATTTCATTTAAGTGGAATCACGTGTTTGTTTTGGTTTGTTTATCCATTTAACATCTGTTCGTTAGATAAAAGAACATGAAATTTGTTTTCATTAATGTTGAAATTTGTGAAAAAGAAAACTACACATTTGCATCACTGACTACACATTTTAGTTATCTGACTACACATTGCTTCTGAGTGGGGTAAACAGGTCTGCGCCCTGTCTTGTATGCCACAATTGCTCTGCTGCCAGGCTACTTCACTGTTAAGCCACCCACCAGAGGAGACTGCTGTGGTGACAAGCCACTGGTGGAATTTGTTATTGCATGTTCTGATCCAGTTACTTCAGACATAATCTTATAGATGTTAACCCTTTGACTTTCGCTCCCCATCCACCACCATCCTGCAATGTCAACCACTGCTAGCAAAGCAAAACCTTAACTCTGCTGCACCCTATCCACCAGCTTCCTATAGGAAGCTGGTGGACAGGGTGAGGGAGTCAAAGAGTTAAGTTTTTGCAATTGGTAGATAGGGTGCGGGAGTAGGAACAAAAACTGCTTAATCCGAATACTCGGAAAACAAAGATGATTTCCTCTACAATGTGAAGATTACCACATGCCCTCTATGGTAGATATGTAATCAGTGACAATAAAGGCTCAATATGGAGTTACCCTTGAAATAAAATGAACTTCACATGACAGGTTCAATTTTAAAAATCTTCTATCAACAAAATGTATATAGGTTAAAACAGCAGCTCTGGGTCAGACCACTGACCAGTAGGCCTATGTATACACAGATTGCGAAGTGTTCAAAGATGTGGCGTATGATAACTTCAGCACTGAATTTTACTTGTGTGCTTTATATCACAAAATAACACTTAACAAGATAAAGGTTATTGCTAGATAAGTGATATATGGCGTCTGAAAAGGTGTATGATTTTATGTACTTTTTTTTTTTTTTTTTTGGTATATGTTTACTGTAGTTGTTGCATGAGCATAAGAGATGTGAAAAGCAGATTTTATAATTCATTTTTATTACTTTAACATTCTCTGTCTTGGAGTTTGTTCCTTTCATGACAGCAGTAGCCTGCTACTGTAGGGGTTGACATGCATTTGCTTTACATAATTATGTGTAGGCCTGCCTCTGTTACTCTCGCTTTTAATGAAGCATTGAAAGCTCTTGTAAAGTGAGGTGCTCTACACACTGTCACTATCATTATTGTGTAGTTAACCCTTTGACTCCGGCACCTTGTCCACCATTGTTATCCATGCTACCAAAGCAAAAACTTAACCTTTTGAATCAAAGGGTCATGTTTTTGCAGTTGGTGGATAGGGTGTGGAAGTCAAAGGGTTAAGACAAAGTGCTGTACACACTGTCACTAACATTATCAAGGGATTTTAATTCAAATCCCCTTTTAATAAACATACTTACCATATCTTACCAAGTGTGTAAGCTCAGCTAATGCGAAAGACCTTACAAACTGCAAAATACTTGTCCTGGCGGTTGAAAGATTGTGAAAAGATGTCCACCTCCAAGTGCCGATGTCATGCTCATGTAAAGGGCAAAGTTCATTCCGGACATTTGGGTGCATGGGTTATTGGTCCTTGCAGTCAAAATCTAATAGGTCATTAATGGAATGTGATGGACTAAGCTATTGGAAAATACTATCATAATCACTGTTCACTGGGTCAAGGTTTACACGTGCACAAACAGATAGACGAACTTCTGCAAAGAAAGCAGAGAAAAATAAACTGAAGCCGTCTCAAAATTCAATTTTCCTTTAACCAAGAATGAGTTCTGGCTATTTCGCTCGCAGCGTGTGTGGACACTAGAGTTTTCCAGCACTGGTATTGTGTTCCTCAGAAAATTTATAACCAGAAACTCTGATTCTCAGAAATGAATTTCACTGACTGATCAGTTGTGCCCTTTGTGTCGATATTACTGACCAAACAGTGCCCTTTGTGCTGATATTAACCCTTTGACTCCCACACCCTATCTGGCAACTGCACAAACTTAACCCTTGACTCCCTGCAGGAAATTGGTGGATAGGGTGAGGGAGTTGAAGGGTTATATTTTTGCTTTGCCTTTGCTAGCTTAATTAACAATGCAGGATGCTGGTGGACAAGGTTTGGGAGTCAAAGGGTTAAAAGGGTCATTTTTAACTGGCAAGTGCAGGTTTCATCAGACAGCCAAGGATCATTTCAGCTGATACATCAAGTAACGCCCCTCAGTGTATTGGACAAAAACAAAGCTTTGAAACTTAATTCTTATCTTCAGAACATATAAAGTGAGGGCCTGCCCACTGCTTCAAAAAAGGAATAGGACGCTGATCCCTCTGTTCAAATGCTGTGGCCCTTATGGGTCACGAGAATGATGCGCCAAAGGCACATGGTGCGAAAATGAACCTTGTGTACCGGTAAGTCCTTTTCATTTGAAACATGACACAAAATCTGTCCGATAATCAGTGCAATAAAAAATTTGTTAAGTTACTAAATGTCAAAATGATCTACAAATAAGACCGATACTTGATTCCCCTGTGTTTTACAGAACGGCGATGTTTACCAGAGTCAGGTTTTCATAACAGTTATATATGTTTTAACATCTACATGAGGCTTCTTCCGCAGAGTGAGAGTTAGCTGTGTATATGTGTTGATTTTCTCTCTCATGAAAGAAAACAGATTTTTTTAAAGAAAAACACCAAAATCAATCAATTAAGAAAAACACTGCTCATGTAATATCTGCCTAAAGCTACAGGGCAGCTCGCAATACACACAAAATACAGTACATTAATTCTTAATTGATAAAAAGATTATTTTGGGTCTGAGAGGCGCACCACTCAACATGGGAAACTGCAGTTTCCAAATCAGTTTCAGTTTTTCAATGCAGTTGTCTGCTCAGAATAAATTCCATTAGCAGTGACACCACAGACGCCATATGATAGGCAAGGTTTCTGGTCACAGGTTTAGTCTTTATCTTGACTCCTGCTTTCTTGTAGCAGCCAGCTGGCTCTTACAATGGAGCCATAGATTCAAGGTCTGAAGTCACACTTCCAGCCCCAACCCATAACATAAAAACTGGTCTGTGGGTACCAATGCCTTATCATTTTGGTAGTGTTTTCCCCACCAATTTCAAGACTTAAGGGTTTTGCATAGACCCAAGGAGTCTGCTAGATAATGGAGTGCATATGAAACTAAGTGCTTTGAATCCCTCTTGAAAAAAAAAACAACTCGAAACTCTTGTCCTTGTTGTTAGGGTTTAAAAAGCAATATTTAAATTTTCATATGATGTCCAGCAGGTAGGGAAAGAGTAAAAATTTTCTTTTCTTTTTTTTAATTGATAAAATTAAACTACTGCCTCACTACCTACAGCTGGTGGTTAACTATCCACATGAATGCTATTGGTGTGCACGCATCACTGCGTGTAATCAGGACAATGGAGAGTTCATTCTCCAATTCTAACCTTTGTTTCGTGTAGACTACCCAACTACTTGACTGCTATTCAGTGCAGGCTTCTGCGATCTGTTTATATACCCCCTTTCTGACATCCGTACTTTCATAAGTGAAATGACATTTTTCAGGCCCAAACGGAAAGTGGTATACCGGTACTGACATGAATTTATGAAAAAGTTTGTTCTTGTTCCCAGCTGAGCCATTCGTATTGGTCAGCCATTTTTTTCTCTTGTGTGTGATGACATGCCTTACTACAGCTGATTAGAATCTGTGAACGAATGGATTGCAATGGAGCAGCTTCTCAATTGGAAGAATATTCAAAGCTACAACTGAAAAGAAACCATGAACAGATGGATTGTGATGGAGCATCTTCACCATCAGACGAATGTTCTACCTTTGACAACAATGCTGAATGTGCTAAGCACAAAATACGGGGCATTCCCCTACAGAGTGTGCTGCACATACTGCACAGCATTTGTGAGGCAATTTCATTACATTAAGCATCAGTTTAACAACTGCTTTTACACTTACATTAACTCACTGTTAATCCATTGTTCATTAACATTTCCAGCTTATTCTTTACAATGTCAGTGTTCAAACAGAACAAATGTAGAGATTCCGTACATAGCGTTCAATGGGATAACTTGAGATTCCATTCTTCAGCAACGGAAAAGAAGGAGCCTTTTGACTGGGCTTTTATTTATAGACTACTCGCACTAGAAATTGCCAATGACTTCATTCTTTGTGTGTGTGTAAAAAATATATATGTATAATACACACATGTAGAGTTGATGAATAGAAGGTACTTCAAAAGTTACTGCAATAAAAGTTTCTACCGAGATTCCATTTTCTGTGTCAGTACGAAAACGACTGACACAGTATCACAGCTTTCCATGTGTGAGTGGATCAAACCACAGATGATCAACTTCCACAGTTGCAAGGCATTCCGTGACATTCACCTATCACACCGTTTCACAGGATGTGCAACCTTCAGAGTGTAGTCCCATCACCAGCAGTTAATTAAGGTGATTTTCTATGTGATGTAGGCCCGGCGATCCACGCCTGCACACTGACATGCCGTGGTGATCTGAAACAAGACACAATTTTATCAGTTCGAATCGGTGTGGTTTGATAACTACGGAGTAGTGGCCTGAAACAATACAATTATATGTGACTGGTTCTTGCGAACGGGGTCACAAGTCGCAACGTGTGAACTGAGATACGGGCCTGAAAAGGTGGTGAGGGTCGATCTGGGTGATTTGAGATTTTTGTTCCTACACATTGTCTGACCATTAATCTATTAATTATGGCAAAGATTAAAGTGAAATTTGGGCTGAAAGAGTGTTAAAATAACATTTTAAAGTGATAACCCATCGAGAATGTGCAGATTTTTTCCGTGAAAATGCGTGTGTTTGAGCTTTAATTTAGGCCATGAAACCGTACAAGGGCCTCAGCATATCGCATACCGTTGGAATCAGCTCGCGAAATAGCTAGTATGTAGTGCAGAACCACTTTATCTATCA
>JAPXFY010000022.1:61185858-61223358 GCA_030674185.1 Monoplex corrugatus
TGGTTATCATTGTCATTATGAATGTTTCAAAAAACAGCCGACAGCACAGAGCCATGTAATGGTTATCATGTCATATGAATGTTTCAAGAAAACACAGCCGACAGCACAGAGCCATGTAATGGTTATCATTGTCATTATGAATGTTTCAAAAAAAGCCGACAGCACAGAGCCTGTAATGGTATCATTGTCATTATGAATGTTTCAAGAAAACACAGCCGACAGCACAGAGCCATGTAATGGTTATCATTGTCATATGAATGTTTCAAAAAAACAGCCGACAGCACAGAGCCATGTAAGGTTATCATTGTCATTATGAATGTTTCAAAAAAACAGCCGACAGCACAGAGCCATGTAATGGTACATTGTCATTATGAATGTTTCAAGAAAAACAGCCGACAGCACAGAGCCATGTAAGGTTATCATTGTCACACAGTATCACAGCTTTCCATTGTGAGTGATCAAACCACAATATCAACTTCCACATTGCAAGGCCATTCCGTGACATTCATTAAAAACCACCGTTCACAGGATGTGCTACCTTCAAGTGTATCCCATCACCAGCAGAATTAAGGATTTTATGTGATTAGCCCGCATAGTCAATGAATGTTATCGAAACAAGACACAATTTTTCAGTCGAACGGTTGGTTGATAATCGGAGTAGTGCCTGAAACATACAATTATATGACTGTTCTGCGAACCACAGTCGCACGGACTGAGATCGGCCTGAAAGGTTGATCATTGTATTTGAATGTTGTCAACAGCTGACCATAATTATATTATGCAGATTAATGAATTTCAAGAAAAACATGCCACAGAAGGCATGTAAATGGTTTCAATTGCCATATAATCGTAAGAAAAACCGTGGACAGTCGCGAATGTAATGTGTAACATTTTCATTATAAGTTTTAAGAAAATACTGTGCAGAAAAGCAAGAATGTTGTCTTCATTAAATGTTTCAAAATGCCCGCACACAGCCTTAATTACTGTCCTGTAAATTTTCAAACAGTCAAACACATTGAAGAGCATTTTTTTTGCTTCATATAATATTCAACCCCAAAAAGGAGCCATCGTAAAGTCACATTCATGATGTAGTTTGAATGCTCGAGAATACATGAAATTTATCAATGTATGATAAGTTTCATGAAGCCGAAAGCAAGACCATAATCTTGTTTTGATGTTTCAACAGCAAAATGTAGGTTATCATTGTCATTATGAATTTCAAGAAAACAGCCGACAGCACAGAGCATTAATGTTATCATTTCATTATGAATGTTTCAAGAAACACAGCCGACAGCACAGAGCCATGTAATGTTATCATTGTCATTATGAATGTTTCAAGAAACACAGCCGACAGCACAGAGCCATGTAATGGTTATCATTGTCATTATGAATGTTCAAGAAAACACAGCCGACAGCACAGAGCCATGTAATGTTATCATTGTCATTATGAATGTTTCAAGAAAACACAGCCGACAGCACAGAGCCATGTAATGGTTATCATTGTCATATGAATGTTCAAGAAACAAGCCGACAGCACAGAGCCATGTAATGGTTATCATTGTCATTATGAATGTTTCAAGAAACAGCCGACAGCACAGAGCCATGTAAGGTTATCATTGTCATTATGAATGTTTCAAGAAAACAGCCGACAGCACAGAGCCATGTAAGGTTATCATTGTCATTATGAATGTTTCAAGAAAAACAGCCGACAGCACAGAGCCATGTAATGGTTATCATTGTCATTATGAATGTTTCAGAAAACACAGCCGACAGCACAGAGCCATGTAAGGTTATCATTGTCATATGAATGTTTCAAGAAAACAGCCGACAGCACAGAGCCATGTAATGGTTATCATTGTCATATGAATGTTTCAAGAAAACAGCCGACAGCACAGAGCCATGTAAGGTTATCATTGTCATTATGAATGTTTCAAGAAAACAGCCGACAGCACAGAGCCATGTAATGGTTATCATTGTCATTATGAATGTTTCAAGAAAAACAGCCGACAGCACAGAGCCATGTAATGGTTATCATTGTCATTATGAATGTTTCAAGAAAACAGCCGACAGCACAGAGCCATGTAATGTTATCATTGTCATATGAATGTTTCAAGAAAAACAGCCGACAGCACAGAGCCATGTAATGGTATCATTGTCATATGAATGTTTCAAGAAAACCAGCCGACAGCACAGAGCCATGTAATGTTATCATTGTCATATGAATGTTTCAAGAAAACACAGCCGACAGCACAGAGCCATGTAAGGTTATCATTGTCATTATGATGTTTCAAGAAAACACAGCCGACAGCACAGAGCCATGTAAGGTTATCATTGTCATTATGAATGTTTCAAGAAAACACAGCCGACAGCACAGAGCCTGTAAGGTTATCATTGTCATTATGAATGTTTCAAGAAAAACAGCCGACAGCACAGAGCCATGTAATGGTTATCATTGTCATATGAATGTTTCAAGAAAACACAGCCGACAGCACAGAGCCATGTAATGGTATCATTGTCATTATGAATGTTTCAAGAAAACACAGCCGACAGCACAGAGCCATGTAATGGTTATCATTGTCATTATGAATGTTTCAAGAAAAACAGCCGACAGCACAGAGCCATGTAATGGCTATCATTGTCATTATGAATGTTTCAAGAAAACACAGCCGACAGCACAGAGCCATGTAATGGCTATCATTGTCATTATGAATGTTTCAAGAAAACAGCCGACAGCACAGAGCCATGTAATGGTTATCATTGTCATTATGAATGTTTCAAGAAAACACAGCCGACAGCACAGAGCCATGTAATGGCTATCATTGTCATTATGAATGTTTCAAGAAAACACAGCCGACAGCACAGAGCCATGTAATGGCTATCATTGTCATTATGAATGTTTCAAGAAAACAGCCGACAGCACAGAGCCATGTAATGGTTATCATTGTCATTATGAATGTTTCAAGAAAACACAGCCGACAGCACAGAGCCATGTAATGGTTATCATTGTCATGATGAATGTTTCAAAAAAACAGCCGACAGCACAGAGCCATGTAATGGTTATCATTGTCATTATGAATGTTTCAAAAAACAGCCGACAGCACAGAGCCATGTAATGGTTATCATTGTCATTATGAATGTTTCAAGAAAACACAGCCGACAGCACAGAGCCATGTAATGGTTATCATTGTCATTATGAATGTTTCAAAAAAACAGCCGACAGCACAGAGCCATGTAATGGTTATCATTGTCATTATGAATGTTTCAAGAAAACACAGCCGACAGCACAGAGCCATGTAATGGTTATCATTGTCATGATGAATGTTTCAAAAAAACAGCCGACAGCACAGAGCCATGTAATGGTTATCATTGTCATTATGAATGTTTCAAAAAAACAGCCGACAGCACAGAGCCATGTAATGGTTATCATTGTCATTATGAATGTTTCAAAAAAACAGCCGACAGCACAGAGCCATGTAATGGTTATCATTGTCATTATGAATGTTTCAAGAAAACAGCCGACAGCACAGAGCCATGTAATGGCTATCATTGTCATTATGAATGTTTCAAGAAAACACAGCTGACAGCACAGAGCCATGTAACGGTTATCATTGTCATTATGAATGTTTCAAGAAAACACAGCCGACAGCACAGAGCCATGTAATGGTTATCATTGTCATTATGAATGTTTCAAGAAAACACAGCCGACAGCACAGAGCCATGTAATGGCTATCATTGTCATTATGAATGTTTCAAGAAAACACAGCCGACAGCACAGAGCCATGTAATGGCTATCATTGTCATTATGAATGTTTCAAGAAAACACAGCCGACAGCACAGAGCCATGTAATGGTTATCATTGTCATTATGAATGTTTCAAGAAAACACAGCCGACAGCACAGAGCCATGTAATGGTTATCATTGTCATTATGAATGTTTCAAGAAAACACAGCCGACAGCACAGAGCCATGTAATGGCTATCATTGTCATTATGAATGTTTCAAGAAAACACAGCCATGTAACGGTTATCATTGTCATTATGAATGTTTCAAGAAAACACAGCCGACAGCACAGAGCCATGTAATGGTTATCATTGTCATTATGAATGTTTCAAGAAAACACAGCCGACAGCACAGAGCCATGTAACGGTTATCATTGTCATTATGAATGTTTCAAGAAAACAGCACAGAGCCATGTAACGGTTATCATTGTCATTATGAATGTTTCAAGAAAACAGCACAGAGCCATGTAACGGTTATCATTGTCATTATGAATGTTTCAAGAAAACAGCACAGAGCCATGTAACGGTTATCATTGTCATTATGAATGTTTCAAGAAAACAGCACAGAGCCATGTAACGGTTATCATTGTCATTATGAATGTTTCAAGAAAACAGCACAGAGCCATGTAACGGTTATCATTGTCATTATGAATGTTTCAAGAAAACAGCACAGAGCCATGTAACGGTTATCATTGTCATTATGAATGTTTCAAGAAAACAGCACAGAGCCATGTAACGGTTATCATTGTCATTATGAATGTTTCAAGAAAACAGCACAGAGCCATGTAACGGTTATCATTGTCATTATGAATGTTTCAAGAAAACACAGCCGACAGCACAGAGCCATGTAATGGTTATCATTGTCATTATGAATGTTTCAAGAAAACACAGCCGACAGCACAGAGCCATGTAATGGCTATCATTGTCATTATGAATGTTTCAAGAAAACACAGCCGACAGCACAGAGCCATGTAATGGCTATCATTGTCATTATGAATGTTTCAAGAAAACACAGCCGACAGCACAGAGCCATGTAATGGTTATCATTGTCATTATGAATGTTTCAAGAAAACACAGCCGACAGCACAGAGCCATGTAATGGTTATCATTGTCATTATGAATGTTTCAAGAAAACACAGCCGACAGCACAGAGCCATGTAATGGCTATCATTGTCATTATGAATGTTTCAAGAAAACACAGCCGACAGCACAGAGCCATGTAACGGTTATCATTGTCATTATGAATGTTTCAAGAAAACACAGCCGACAGCACAGAGCCATGTAATGGTTATCATTGTCATTATGAATGTTTCAAGAAAACACAGCCGACAGCACAGAGCCATGTAACGGTTATCATTGTCATTATGAATGTTTCAAGAAAACAGCACAGAGCCATGTAACGGTTATCATTGTCATTATGAATGTTTCAAGAAAACAGCACAGAGCCATGTAACGGTTATCATTGTCATTATGAATGTTTCAAGAAAACAGCACAGAGCCATGTAACGGTTATCATTGTCATTATGAATGTTTCAAGAAAACAGCACAGAGCCATGTAACGGTTATCATTGTCATTATGAATGTTTCAAGAAAACAGCACAGAGCCATGTAACGGTTATCATTGTCATTATGAATGTTTCAAGAAAACAGCACAGAGCCATGTAACGGTTATCATTGTCATTATGAATGTTTCAAGAAAACAGCACAGAGCCATGTAACGGTTATCATTGTCATTATGAATGTTTCAAGAAAACAGCACAGAGCCATGTAACGGTTATCATTGTCATTATGAATGTTTCAAGAAAACAGCACAGAGCCATGTAATGGTTATCATTGTCATTATGAATGTTTCAAGAAAACAGCACAGAGCCATGTAACGGTTATCATTGTCATTATGAATGTTTCAAGAAAACAGCACAGAGCCATGTAACGGTTATCATTGTCATTATGAATGTTTCAAGAAAACAGCACAGAGCCATGTAACGGTTATCATTGTCATTATGAATGTTTCAAGAAAACAGCACAGAGCCATGTAATGGTTATCATTGTCATTATGAATGTTTCAAGAAAACAGCACAGAGCCATGTAATGGTTATCATTGTCATTATGAATGTTTCAAGAAAACAGCACAGAGCCATGTAACGGTTATCATTGTCATTATGAATGTTTCAAGAAAACAGCACAGAGCCATGTAATGGTTATCATTGTCATTATGAATGTTTCAAGAAAACAGCACAGAGCCATGTAATGGTTATCATTGTCATTATGAATGTTTCAAGAAAACAGCACAGAGCCATGTAACGGTTATCATTGTCATTATGAATGTTTCAAGAAAACAGCACAGAGCCATGTAACGGTTATCATTGTCATTATGAATGTTTCAAGAAAACAGCACAGAGCCATGTAACGGTTATCATTGTCATTATGAATGTTTCAAGAAAACAGCACAGAGCCATGTAACGGTTATCATTGTCATTATGAATGTTTCAAGAAAACAGCACAGAGCCATGTAACGGTTATCATTGTCATTATGAATGTTTCAAGAAAACAGCACAGAGCCATGTAACGGTTATCATTGTCATTATGAATGTTTCAAGAAAACAGCACAGAGCCATGTAACGGTTATCATTGTCATTATGAATGTTTCAAGAAAAACACACAGAGCCATGTAACGGTTATCATTGTCATTATGAATGTTTCAAGAAAACAGCACAGAGCCATGTAACGGTTATCATTGTCATTATGAATGTTTCAAGAAAACAGCACAGAGCCATGTAACGGTTATCATTGTCATTATGAATGTTTCAAGAAAACAGCACAGAGCCATGTAACGGTTATCATTGTCATTATGAATGTTTCAAGAAAACAGCACAGAGCCATGTAATGGTTATCATTGTCATTATGAATGTTTCAAGAAAACAGCACAGAGCCATGTAATGGTTATCATTGTCATTATGAATGTTTCAAGAAAACAGCACAGAGCCATGTAACGGTTATCATTGTCATTATGAATGTTTCAAGAAAACAGCACAGAGCCATGTAATGGTTATCATTGTCATTATGAATGTTTCAAGAAAACAGCACAGAGCCATGTAACGGTTATCATTGTCATTATGAATGTTTCAAGAAAACAGCACAGAGCCATGTAATGGTTATCATTGTCATTATGAATGTTTCAAGAAAACAGCACAGAGCCATGTAATGGTTATCATTGTCATTATGAATGTTTCAAGAAAACAGCACAGAGCCATGTAATGGTTATCATTGTCATTATGAATGTTTCAAGAAAACAGCACAGAGCCATGTAATGGTTATCATTGTCATTATGAATGTTTCAAGAAAACAGCACAGAGCCATGTAACGGTTATCATTGTCATTATGAATGTTTCAAGAAAACAGCACAGAGCCATGTAATGGTTATCATTGTCATTATGAATGTTTCAAGAAAACAGCACAGAGCCATGTAATGGTTATCATTGTCATTATGAATGTTTCAAGAAAACAGCACAGAGCCATGTAACGGTTATCATTGTCATTATGAATGTTTCAAGAAAACAGCACAGAGCCATGTAATGGTTATCATTGTCATTATGAATGTTTCAAGAAAACAGCACAGAGCCATGTAATGGTTATCATTGTCATTATGAATGTTTCAAGAAAACAGCACAGAGCCATGTAACGGTTATCATTGTCATTATGAATGTTTCAAGAAAACAGCACAGAGCCATGTAACGGTTATCATTGTCATTATGAATGTTTCAAGAAAACAGCACAGAGCCATGTAACGGTTATCATTGTCATTATGAATGTTTCAAGAAAACAGCACAGAGCCATGTAATGGTTATCATTGTCATTATGAATGTTTCAAGAAAACAGCACAGAGCCATGTAACGGTTATCATTGTCATTATGAATGTTTCAAGAAAACAGCACAGAGCCATGTAATGGTTATCATTGTCATTATGAATGTTTCAAGAAAACAGCACAGAGCCATGTAATGGTTATCATTGTCATTATGAATGTTTCAAGAAAACAGCACAGAGCCATGTAACGGTTATCATTGTCATTATGAATGTTTCAAGAAAACAGCACAGAGCCATGTAACGGTTATCATTGTCATTATGAATGTTTCAAGAAAACAGCACAGAGCCATGTAACGGTTATCATTGTCATTATGAATGTTTCAAGAAAACAGCACAGAGCCATGTAACGGTTATCATTGTCATTATGAATGTTTCAAGAAAACAGCACAGAGCCATGTAACGGTTATCATTGTCATTATGAATGTTTCAAGAAAACAGCACAGAGCCATGTAATGGCTACAACCATCTCAAAATACATCTCAATGATCCTGAAAAAAAGCGAATGGAAAAAAAGAAAAAAAAGAAAGACAATGTATTCTTACACATAATCTCAGAATATGCCTCTGGCGTTGACCACTGTGCCAAAGTTATCGCCATGGGGTTTAAACAAATAAACCTGACTACAAATGTATAAACCTCTGTAGGCCTACTCGATACAAATTATAAACTTCAGTACATCAGAGCACATAAAAACTGGCCAAAACTACCTCTAATCACTTGTGCACATCACACTTCCTTGCAGCCAAAATGCACTTAATATATGTGCCCAATCCTAATAGAAGGCCTTATAGAATACATACAGGTGAGTGGACCAGCGAGGCAGAAAATGACAGGAAGAAATGACAGAAAGCAAAGGAGCAAGGCAGAAACAAGAGTGACAAAAAAAAAAAAAAAAAAAATCTGGCACAGAATTTCCAGAAGGTGGGACACTATTAATACTGAGCTCCCAGCATCCCCACAGGGGTTCTGAGCCTCTAATAAACCAACAGCAACGAAGAAACAAAATAAAGCTTACTTTGTCTACCAGCTGCTGACATTGTTGAAGGGCTAATGTTGACAGGATCACTATCTCATCCAGCCACTTCAGAACTGCTTCCATCTGCAACAACCACAATTCTTACGCATTTCAAAACAACTCAACCACTGAACACGACTAACTTACAACCCATTACGCCACTGGCGTGTAGGACATCAATGAAGGTGCTCTACTCCTGTCTGTTCTGGGCCAGCTTCTGTATGATAACCCCACTGAGTTCTATTGTTGCCAGGTGTTTGGGGGGGCATCGTCTCTTGTGTCCGATGCAGGGCAGTCTGCGTGATGTTATCCTGCCATATGATACTCTATTGAGTTCTATTTTTGCCAGGTGTTTTGGGACCATCATCTTGTGCCAGTTCAGGGCAGTGAAGGTGATGTTTTCCTGACGTCTTCGAATAATATGCCTAATCCACCTCCAATGTCTTGATGATGATGAAAGTGTCTATACTCTTGATTGCATTAGATGAGTAGTTGCTGGTTGGAGATGTACTGAGCTGGAGGATTCGCATAATTCTTCAGTGGTTGTTTGTGAAGAAGGCTGATAGCTTGGTAAGGCCACTGTCTGTCATTTTCCTGCATTTCCAGTCATAGGTGGAAAAACTCTGGTACAGGCCCTACTTAGTGTCGGGGTTGTAGGCTACTGAGGGGACCTTACATATTGTCCAGCATTTTCTGACTTTGCTAAAATGGCTTTTGATGTCAATGCCTGTTCCTTCATTGTGTCTGACAGTACTGCCTAGGTAAGTAAATTCTTCAGTTGTGGGTAGATCTGTTGCATTAAGTAGGATTAGGTAGGAGGTGGTGTTTGATGTCAATATCCCCATTTTCTTCTGGCTGATTCTACGGCCTACTTGCACAAAGGTGTTGAGACAAGATGCTTTCTCCTGCATGTACTAAACATCACAGTAAACAAAACAAAACAAAACAAGAAGTACTTATGCTAAAACAAAATTGGGTAATAGAAAAAATGAGCAGTGTTACTGCTTCTCACAGATGGCCCCAGAAAGGATTTCAAACATGGACTTGTAAAATAATAATGACCTCCAAATGGATTCAGAATAGAGTATTGTTACCATGAATAAATGCCAGACTTGTCAGATTAACAGTCACAGTCCTTGATAGCCAGATGTCTTTTTCATACTATGTCAACTTTGCGTGAAATACCGCAGACAGTCGTATACATCTATACAAGAATAAGTCATAACAGTAATTATCTTTGTGGATCAGATCAAGGTGTTCTGACTGGGTAGGCAGAAAGAATCTTTGCAAAGTCTTAGAAACGTGTGGAATTAAAGGCCATTCTTGGGTGACAACATAACATTAAGAGCAATCTATGTAAATAATGTAAGTGCTATATGGAACCCAAGTGAACTTTCTAACTGGTTCCATGAAACATCTGAAGTTCAACAAGGATGCTGGAAACATGTCTGTTGGCTTAGAAATCCCCATCTTTTCTCAGGCCAGATGTCCAATCAAGTTTGCAGGAGCCAGCAGGAATGTCTTCGGAAACACTGCTGAGGCTTGATGGCTGGAAAAATCTCTCACCTTCAATACACCCTAACCTTTTTCAATGGATTTACAAATGTGTTTCATGAGAATGGCATATGGGGTCAACTCTTGGCTGGAAATCTGACAATTGTCAAAAAATAATGTGCTCATAAACTCTAAGCCAGCTAACCATGATTACGATAACAACTGCCTATCAACTACAGAAAGGACATGTTACATTTTGACTGCAAAAACCAATGATCCTAGTAGGCCCCTACCCAAATTTCTAAATGAACCCTGCATACACACACACACGTGCATGTGTGCACATGCACACACACACACACATACACACACTCACTCACTCTGCAAAACATAGTTAAAAGAAAATTTAAACAAAGAAAGAAAACAAACAAACAAATTAAAATTTTCTCTATGCCAACCTGTATTCGTTGTGATACATCCATTTTCTGTTGGCCGTTCATATGTAGCTGGTATATCGCCAAAATGACCTTTGACCCATGAATGTAGAAAGACATGGCCACATTCTGAGGTAGTGCGGGGTTAAACAGGTCCTGAAGACAGAAATATAATAACTATGATAATAATAATGTTACTGAAATAATAAACAGTAAATGAAGACTGCTATCTGATTTTGTTATATTCAATGAGTAAAAGATATTCACAAAATGAAAACCTGTTTCAATCATCTGTTCACTGGTTTTGAACCTCTCATGGAGTGTCTTCTTCATCAAACATTTTGCTGTGTGGATGGCCACTAGTCTCCAGACAGACATCACATTAAACTTACTGTACCCAGCACCTGAACAGTACTTGGGCACCAATCTCAATCCTTACACTTTTTCCCCTGAAATCTGAACTACATGTATGCGCGTATAAAAGGGACACAAGTCTAGCCGAGTTCCCTGTTCACCTTCTGGCACAGAAAAAGTGCAGTTTGAGTAATATTCTACCAGTTTTATGCATTTTATAACGACTGTGACTGCAAGTGTTCGAGCAAACAGGAATGAGAACACGTTATTTAATACAACCAGACAAGATGGGCACAAATTTTCGGCCAACCCTTTGTCAAGCGTAGACATAAGATCACAAACGAACAAATATCAAATACAAAAATTAGGAAAAAAAGACTTAACTTCCCTGCTGCTTCGTTTAGTGTGAGAAAGCCAACAACTATGCCCAAAGACAGGCTCACTACAAAGCAACTGCTCTAATAGGTATGTGATGCCTCCGGCAGTTACTTTAAAAAAACAGTCAGAAATTGTGAAAAATGGGAGCAAACATTGGTGGAAGGGGAACAAATAGTTTGAAAAAAAAAACCACCACCTGACACTAAAAATGCCTTTCATTTCAAAATGAACAGACAAGACACACACCCTGCTCTTGCTGTTGGCCAGATCTTGTAAAGACTTGCGTCTGGGTATGGACAGACACTCACGGCAATACTGTACGTTCTTTGTCAGCCTCTCCAGCAACTGAAATACACAATACATGAAAATGGTGATGTCTCCTTTACACTGCTGACATATCATATTACAGCATTTTTCACATCCATGCATATTAATTACACACATAAAAAAAACTGAAAACTTCAATAATGAATGATTTATCCTGTACATTTCCCCAATATTTCTGAGGACTTACAATGACTCTGGAGAACAGAATTAAGAACTGGATGACATACAATAAACTTCAGCTTAACGACGACAAAAGAGAAGCTATCCTCATTGGCACCCGTCAGAAACTTTCTCAGCTGCCTCCTCTTTCTCTCCCATTATGTAACACATCAGTCCCAATTTCTGATTCAGCTAAAAACCTTGGTGTCTGCATTGACTCTACCCTCTCCTTGAACAACTTTGTTACTCAAACTGCCAGATCTTGCTACTATCACCTCCATCGTATAAGCCTGATCAGGAAGTATCTCTCTGTCGAAACAACTGCAAAACTCGTTCTCTCCTTCATAATGTCTGGCATTGACTATTGCAATTCACTCCTGTCTGGTCTTCCTGCCTCCACCATTCACATCCTACAGCGCATTCAAAACAATGCCTTGTACTCAAAAAGAAAAAAGCTGACCACATATCTCCTCTCCTGGCACAACTTCACTGGCTCCCTGTATCAAAGCGCATACAGTACAAACTAGACACCATGTGCTACAAAAGCCTCAATAACGCAGCCCCCGATTACCTGTTAAGCCTACTTGAGATCTATGTTCCCTCACGTACCCTCCGCTCTGCCTCCGATCCTCTCACTTTTCGCTTTCCATGCACTAAGCTCAATACCTATGGTCCACGAGCCTTCTCTGTTTCTGGTCCACTCTCCTGGAACAAACTTCCTCTCTCAGTCCGTCAGCAACCTACTTTTGTCTCCTTCAAGTCCGCTCTCAAAACTCACCTTTTCTCCTCTGCATAAAATCCTGACCTCAGTCAACCCCCTCTGCAGCATGTCTCCACTCGGAGGGGAATCACATTGTAATATCAGGGTGTTTCAAAAAGAATACGCCAAAATCATTACGCAGTTTTTTCAGGTCTATAGCATTGTAGTGGACTGAATCAGTGGTTATTTGATAGAGTAGTTATCAAAGTTTGATTGGGTGTCAGTTTCACCGCTGTCATTAGTATAACTTCCGGTGCAGCTGAATTGTGGAAGATCAATCAAAATGGCGACTCCTCAGCAGAAGGCGTTTTGCGTGCTTGAGTTCGCGAAAACAAACGCCATTGTCACGGTGCAACGTGCTTTCAGAACAGAATTCGGCATTGATCCGCCCCATCGTGAGAGCATTCGACGGTGGGTTAGACAGTTTAAAGAGAGTGGGTGTCTGTGCAAAGGAAAGAGTCCTGGAAGACCACGTGTTACAGAGGAGCAAGTGGAGAGGATTCATGATGCATTTGAGAGCAGCCCACGTAAGTCCGTACGTCGAGCAAGTTTTCAGCTTGCCATCCCTCATACCACTGTCTGGCGTGTGTTAAAGAGACGATTACACATGAAACCATACAAACTAAGCCTCGTCCAAGCACTTACTAATGATGACAAGGTGATGCGGACATTCTGTGAGTCAATGCTGGAGATGGAGGAAGGTGATGAAACTCTCTTTTCACGTTTAGTTTTTAGTGACGAAGCGACTTTCCATTTGAGCGGCACAGTCAATCGTCACAATGTGCGCATTTGGGGAACAGATCACCCACATGAAACTGTTGAGCATGAAAGAGATTCCCCTAAAGTGAACGTCTTCTGTGCTGTGTCTCAAGACAAGGTCTATGGTCCCTTTTTCTTTGAAGGAAACACCGTTACAGGACAAACCTATCTCGAAATGCTCCAAAACTGGCTATTCACTTTACTGCAAGCAGATTCGAATGACTTCATTTTTCAGCAAGATGGAGCACCACCCCATTGGCATCTCGGGTTAGAGCTTATCTGAATGAAAACGTGCCTCAGCGATGGATTGGGAGGAGAGGTGCTAAAGACCTTGCTCTCTGTGCTTGGCCTGCCAGATCCCCGGACCTCACTGTGTGTGACTTTTTCTTGTGGGGTATGTTAAAGACCAAGTTTATGTTCCACCACTTCCAGCAAGACTTGAAAGATCGAATAACAGCTGCAATCAACACGGTGGACCGTGACATGCTGAGGCGCGTTTGGGAGGAATTCTCATATCGGCTTGATGTTGTCCGCGCTGCCGGTGGTGGCCACATTGAGCACTTATAAAACATGAAATGAAACTTGAATGTATATACAACACATGTGTTCATGCTAGAGGTTTGTAATTTTTTTCGTTTTTGACACATCACGTGATGATTTTGGCGTATTCTTTTTGAAACACCCTGTATAATTGTATATAATATGCTCTCTATAATTTTCCATTGCTTTTATTCTTTCTCCCCATTTATAGCCATGCGTGTGTGTGTGTGTGTGCGTGCTTGCGTGCGTGCGTGTGCGTGTCTGTTTCAGCGCTTAGATTTGATTTTATCAAGATTTTGCGCTATATAACTATTGTAATTATTATTATTAAATTATTATTATTAATTCTGACCATAAGGAGCAGCCTGAGTGTGATGAATTCCTCATGAAAAACTCTGAATTCCAAACTCTGACCCTAATCACCTCCATCCCCTACAAGTAATTCACCCGTTGAAATTTGTCAGTGCTTATATCCTTTGTACTATGTTTGACCTTACAGCTGAAATGATACGACATCTTGTAGTATGTTTGACCTTACAGCTGAAATGATACGACATCTTACAGGAACTAATACACACTACAGTATCAATTCTTACCTACATACTGCCCATTATGCGATGGGCATGTAAGGCAGCAACAAAAGTTCTCAACTTCTGTCTGTTCTAGGCCAGCACTGAGTGAAAAAAAAAACATGGCTCACATGCAGCTCAAACCAACACAACCTCTAGTTTCACTGGGTCTTTTTAAGGCCCACTTAGCTCAGCTGGTTAGAATGCTATGCTGAAAACTTAGGGGTTGTGGATCTGACCCTTGGGTGGACAATCCTATCTCTCTTCCACACCAAACTAACTACCACTCACCATAAGAACTTCTTGTGCAGACTTGAACTGGTAATCCTCTTGCCTCAAGCTGACAATCTGCACAGCCTCTTGAAGATGGTTAGCAGCATCTCGAATCTGTCAAACACAACATATCAAAAGTGCAGCTACTAAACTCTATATACAATGTAAACATACATGTATGTATACATGAGTTCACAAAGTACAAAGGTAAAGTTTGTCCCATAATTCTAAGACTGAAGGGTCATGAGGTGGCAGAGACCTCTACTCTTCTCAGGATCAGTATCATGAGGTAGTGCCAATCTCTTCAATTTCAATAACAATTTATCATCAGATCTATGAATGTTACATTAACAAGAACACTAACCCCCTTGGCACGATACATAATTAAAAGTGTACTGTAAGACAATGGCATATACTTATGGGAGCCAACTTGTCAACAGGTATTAACTCTTTAATTTTTGCTGCTTTCGTGTAAACATTTCCTAGAAAAGTACAATATATTTAGGAAGGAGAAAACCTGAACTGCACAATAAAAGTAAAATAAACGCCTGTTTGCAAGAGAAAATGAAATTACACAGCGTTAGAATAATAAACACATTTGCACACATGCGATGAGAAGTACATGTAAACAAACCAAACTGAACGACAACCCCCATTCCATGAATGACTGATGTGCTAACAATACCTTTCATCGTGTGCTCGAACCTTTCTTGTTCATTTAGAACCAAAAACAAAGCCATATTTACCTCATAATCATTGCCAGAGTCACTGTCAACAACAGTCCCAACTTGTCAACCTCACAGTCAGTCTCAATCTCTCATTTTTGTGCAAAAACTTGTTGAAATCAATCAATCAGCAAAATGGTGACCAAGTAAAAAGAAGAAGGCAGAAGCCATGCAAAAGAAGCCTTCTGATTGGTCAATTTGTATTTGCTTTATAGACTAGACAGTATTCAGCAGGAAATAGGAATAGAGCCACAATCATGGCTCATCATGTTTGGATGGCAAAGCCATGATCATAGCTCATCGTCCCAAGCGAGTTAAAAAGGTGATTTCCCAAAACTGATCATGGTTAGGTTTGTCCCATTCACAGCTGGGCTGACTGGAGGCCGCTCACACACAGTTTGACTCAAACCAACTGCGTATAATCTGACAGTAAGTCAGGAGACATCCTTTTAGGCAAACCAGTCCAGTACCTACAGAAGGTGAAGGTTGTCCTGTAACCCTAATAATCACGGCACCTGTGGAACTACAAGCATCAGCGGGTGAGAGACTGGACAAGGGACTGTTCACTCCCTCCATACCTTAACAATTTTCTGTGGACCGAGCAGCAGGGAAATTTCAGGCTTTTTCTCCTAATTTTTGTATCTGGTGTTTGTTTGTGATCTTATGCTTGACAAAGGCCAGTTGGCCAAAAATTTGGGCTGGTCTTGTCTTGTTGTATTAAATATGCCTTCTTATTCTTTTTGCATGTTTTTTTTCTGGTTCCAATTCTCTGTGCTGGTCAGGTATACATACAGGCAAGCCAGAACAACCAGGCATTCAACTAACAGCTATGAACCATCTGCAACACCTCTTCCCATGCGGAGCCTGTGGAAGAACATGTGACTCAGCCTTCAGAATCGAGTTTTCATTGCCATGAGGCACCACACCAGGTGATAAGAACTAGTATGCCTACTCTTCTGTCAGACAGACAGGGAGATGTTAGTCACTATCATAACTCTGAGATAGTTTGAGGACTGAGGTGGTTAACCCTTTGACTCCCGCACCTGATCCACCAACTGCGAAAATTTAACCCTTGGACTCCCTCACCCCATCCACCAGCTTCCTTCAGGAAGCTGGCGGATAGGGTGAGGGAGTCAAATGGTTAAGTTTCTGCTCTGCTAGCATGGTTGACAATGTAGGATGCTGATGGGCAGGGTGCGGGAATCAAAGAGTTAAAAACTTCAGCTTTCCTTGTGGTCAGCAACATGAAGGTGGTGCCCATCTCCTTTCCATCCCAGCTTTACCCTCCCCAACCCTCTGGAGGGTCAGGTGTCCGTTCACAGCTGAGTGGACTCAAGGCTGTGCGCAGTTTTCTGGAGCCAGACACAAACTCTGTGCAGGCAAAGTGGAAGGCAGGAGCTTCACCTCTAAACCAACCAATCCTGTATCGTATGTACGTGCGCACAATGGCATGGTGAACATATATCTCCTTGGTGCATTCCATTTTTTTCATGCCTGGAGAATCCAAATTAGTTTGGAAAAATATCTCTACATAAATCTTTTTGTTTTTGTTTTTTAGGATCATCGCACCCAGGGAGGTTAACTTTGCGCTCACCCTTTTTTTTTTTTTTTTTTGTTTCATTTTCTACGCCACTTTAATGGCCACAGAAGCTGGCACAGTTTTTACAATGCAATGATGATGTCAATGAGGATGATATGATAACCATGATGCTACGGAGGTCCATGCATGACAGAGCTGTACTCTACGCTTACTATCATACTATATCCTGGCATCAACCAGGCCCAAGAGATACAGACACCTGCAGTGCTGGTCAGAAGATTTGAGCAACACTCCCAATGACACATCTGTAAAGTGGATGAGACTTGACTGTGTCGTCCAAATCTTCCCAATGAGCCCATAGCACGCCCAACTCTGGGTTGGAGCCAGTAAGAGCTGAAAAATCCCACTATGATTTTTGAAGGGACTGATGGGGATTTGAACCCACAACCTTCCAGTCAGTAGTCTATTAAACTAAATCTTACCTGATGCAGTTTCCATTGTTTATCTCGCTGGATACTCGTCTTGTGTAACGGACCATCCTTACTTTTGTCTTTGACTTTAAAGTTGAACTGTACATCCTGACAACACAGCACACATCAATGACCAGTATTGTATCAACAACTGCAGGCCTAATCTTTGAAACAGACACAAAGAAATAAACATGAATACAAGCATTCATGTAGCAAGTTTATCAAAAACAGTAACAGACGATAACGAAGACAAAGAATCAAAAGCAGGTAGGGCCTACCAAAGCAATTAGTCATAAGGTATACAGGAGGAGAAAAAAAAATCATTGAAATGAATACAACTCGTTTACACACACACACACACAGATGCACATGCACACACACGCACACACACACACACACACACATGTACGCACATGCGCATGCATACGCACACACACACACAACACACACACCACAAACATGCACACACACACACACACACACACACACACACACACACACACACACACACACACACACACACACACACACACACACAGAGAAGAAGAGTTACTTACAGCTTCAGAAATACTGTCCCCTTTCAGTGTCATCACACATTTCAAAGCTCCAGGGGTGGCCGTACTGCAACAGATACCACACACATGCACAGAAGGTAACAGTTGTCACAAAGAAAAGAAGCAAGAAGGACAAGCCACAACCATTCCTCATTGAAACATTATTACAGAAAATCCAGATTTTGTACTTCCCAAGGTCACTGTGACCTCAGAGAAGCAACAGATGAAATGAAGCTTGAGGTGAAGCAAGGACAATGGTAGATCCTCAGAACAGTGGTAACAGAACGTAAATATTGTCACCAGTTTCTGAAGATGTGATTTTAAGGCACCTTGTTCTAAAAGTACTGATTTTTAGGCACTTTGGTGGACTATGTGACTTTAACCTTGGTGAATCACTACCAAAATCACACGTTTGTCACTCCTTTATTTAACGGGCCTTAGTATATAACTTCCAAACTTATGTGTTTGTGACTCCTTAACAGACCTTGGCACATGACTACCAAACTTACAAGTTTGTGACTTCTTAACAGTCAACACCTCTGACCAAACTCTGAAAAACCTACATACAGAAAGAGCTGAGAAAAATGTTCAAGCACATTCCAGTAAATCACACACACACACACAGTGACACACACACACACACACATATATATACATGCACACACACACACACACACACACACACACACACACACACACACACACACACACACACACACACACACATATCCCATCCCACATAATATGAAACAAACTTCCTTCTTCAAAAAAGAATAAAGCGGAATTAAAATGATGACAGATGTATCAAAAGTCACGAAGAGTGAGGAAGAAAGAGAATACATAAGCAAGCTTTTATAAGTTGACAAAAAACCCAAACAAAACTAATTTGCACACACACGCGCACACGCGCACACACACACACACACACACACACACACACACACACACACGCACACACACACACACACTCACACACATACATATGCACACATATGCACACACACACACTCACACACACTAATATCACTTATGGTGAAAAGACATTAAATCAAAGAACGAACACACACACACACACACACACACACACACACACACACACACACACACACACACACACACACACACACACACACACACAACATTCACCTTTTACGTAAAGATAGATGTTTTAGCTCCTACAGTCCTAGAAGCACATAATATGTATGTGAATGAGTATATCAAGCATCTTCAACGATCAACTCATCAAAAAGAAACCCAGCAATCAACTGAAATGAATAAATAAATAAATAAATGAAAAATTAAATTAATTTATGATGATGATGATGATGATGATGATGATGATGATGATGATGATAATAATACTAGTAATAGTAATGATGATGATGATGATACAATAAAAATCAGCCAGTACGCCAGGATTCTACTGAAAGGATTCTTTTACAGAAAGGTTGCATCCATCTACCTCCTGTTCCACAACTCCAATTCATAGCTCATCTTAATGCTGTAGTAATTCTAGTGGTGTCATCAGCGTTTCATAAGCCCTTTCTCTCTCCCCTCCCCAATCACAGACTTTGCCAGCACATATGGGTTTGCGACTACCAGATAGTTGCTGGTAGATCTGAGTGGAGCGCGTAAAGAATTACCCGAGTTTAACAAATCCCTCTTGAATAAATTCCAAGCTCCACACAACACGAGGCCGCCTCCCTCTCTCAGCCCCTCCCCCCCTTATTCATTCTACCTATCCCCACCCCCACCCCATTTCTCGTGCCCCCTTAACGGTTTCACTTCCTCACTTCATCTACCATGACAGCTGCAGGAAGCTGATGAACACAGTGAAAGCCCTATTAAAATGCCATGTATATGTGAGACTCCTCTGGAGAGCAGGCAGCTTTACAGTGACTTGACATTGATAGCCCCAGTGGAATTTCTGGCACTGGAATGGCAAAGAAATAAATATAGGTAGGGTTGTGTGTTGAAAAATACTCTTTTTCTGAGATGGTCGAAGCATTTTTTAATGACCTCAGTTGCATGCAGGTGCATGGAGCATTTTTTTTGTTCTCTCTCTCTCTCTCTCTCTCTCTCTCCTCTCTCTCTCTCTCTCTCTCTCTCTTCTCTCTCCCTCCCTCCCCACTCTCTCTCTTTTGTGCTGCAAATGTCGGTCTTCAGAAGTTCATTCAGTTTTCTCCTTTTCGTAATGTCTCTTTTTTCCACTGCCTTTTCAGCATGCTCCATTTGTTACACATATTTTAAAACATGATTAAATAGAATTGATTATGGTATGGGGAATGGACAATTCTGATATTTTCTCTCTCTCTCTCTCTCCCTCCCCTTCCCTCCCTCTCTCCCCTCCCTCCCCCCCTCTCTCTTGAGCTCTGTTTCTATTCCAACCAGGTCAACAACAGAAGACATGACAGACTGATTAAAAACACAGTAGAGCCATTCAAACAATCTCCAGTTACATACAAATATGATTACAGAAAATCCACCTTTTGTAGAATTCAAGGTCACCATAACCTTGAAAAAAATCATCAGATGAAATAAAACATGACATAGAGAAGAACAATGGCAGATTGCCACAACAGTGAAAACAGATTTTAAATTTTGTCCTAACTTCCCAACTCTTTTGATGGAGTCTTCATCTCAAGTTCAATCCCACCTCCTAATATAAACGCTGGCTTCTTCGCTGCTCATCTTTATGAAAAATTCTTTTAAGATTTTTTTTTTTAGGATCATCGCACTCAGGGAGGTTACCTTTGTGTACACCTTTTTTTTTCCTGTGCCATTTTCTACGCCACCTTAATGGCCACAGAAACTGGAGCAGTTTTTACAATGCGATGATGGTGATGTCGATGAGGATGATAATCATGCCATGGAGTTCCATCTAGGATTGAGACTGCGTGACAGGGCTGTACTCTATGCTTACTATCATAATATATCCTGGTGTCAACCAGGCCTGAGAGATACAGAAACCTGTGGTGCCCGTCTGAAGATTTGAGGAACACCCTCAATGATGCATCCATGAAGTGGACGAGACTCGACTGTGTGGTGCCAGTCTTCCCAATGAGCCCATAGCACACCCAACTCTGGGTAGGAGCCAGTTAGAGTCGAAAAATCCCACAAAGATTTTTATAGGGACTGATGGGGATTCGAACCCACAACCTTCCAGTCAGTAATCTGTTGCACTAACCACTACACCATGCGCAACTGGTTCGCTGTTCATCCTAATGTTCCGATTATTTTGGTAGAGTCATGTTGCACAGGTACCATTCCCCTCCATTTTAACACAGTGATAAGGATTGTGCAACTAAGTGCGGACGAATCCCTCTTGAACAAATGTTTTGTTCCGCCAGGTAGGAAAAAAAGATGAACAACCAAGGAGAGCTGCATAGAGTCTGACTGGCTTTATTACTACTCACGTTGCATTCGTCAAGGGGAGTTACTTGGTCTATATCAGGGGATCTTACTGTGATGGACATGGGGCTACAAAACGACAGGGTTATCTCGCATTGTACAGTGCATTCAATCTTACATCCCCCTTCCTATAAAAAAAAATTGCCAAGGAAAACATAAAAAGACAAAACAGAAAAAGGAAGAAGAAAACAAAATGTAAGGAAAGGTAGATAAGGCTATCTTTGCTATGTCTCCAGTAGTGGATATAATACTGATGCTAGTACATTGCGATGCGGGCTGGTCGCGCCCTACAGGCACAGCCTGAGTCTTTATTAGGCGTGTCTGGTCACACCTTACAGGTTTAGCTTCTCTGGTGGATTCACGTTTCGGCCGCTCCGGGTCACGTAAGTCTCCATCGGAGGGGTGATGGGAACATCTTGGCAAGGCGTGGGGAGAGGCACTTCAGGAAGTTGCTCTGGAGGTTCGACCTTGCTGGGTTGTACTGTCTTGGGTGGTGGCGTCTGACAGGATTGGCGCAAAAAACGGCGATTCCTCCGGAACTGGTGACCTTCAGGTGTCTGGATGCGGAACGATCTGGGGCTGTCAGTTGGCCCCACAACTGTCGCTGGTTTCCACGTGTCACCCTTGGTTAGTTGTGCGTAGATTTGTTCCCCGTTTTTGAGAGTTGGCAGAGTGTGAGCAGTGCGGTCATAATACTGCTTCTGGTCGGCCTGCAGTTGTTGTCTTCTGGAGATGACTGTGGTTGGGTCAACCGTCGTTGGATCGAGCTGCTGTGCGGCAGTGGGTAGGACGGACCGTAACTGGCGGCCCATTAAAAGTTGCGCTGGGGATTTCAGCCCATCTACCGGGGTACTCCTGTACTCGAGGAGGCTGAGTAGGGGGTTTTTGCCTTCTGCTTTTGCTCTGCTCAGGATGTTCTTCATTGTCTGCACCGATTTCTCAGCGAGACCATTTGACTGGGGATAGCCTGGGCTGCTAGTGGTGTGTTTGAAATCCCAGGTTGATGCAAAGTTGGTGAACTCTTCCGCAGAAAACTGTGGGCCGTTATCACTGATGACGACCTCGGGTATGCCATGTCTGGCAAAGTGGACGGCCAGCCTGCGGATGATGGCACTGGAGGTGGTGCTGGTCAGCTCGTCTACTTCTAGGAAGCGGCTGTAGTAGTCCACAGTGATGAGATACTGTTTGTTGTCCCATGTGAAGAGGTCAGTGGCTACCTTCTGCCATGGACGGGATGGTATTTCATGGGGTATCATGGGTTCTTTGGGATTTGAGGGTCTTGTGGGTGCGCAGATGGGGCAGGCCGCAACTTTGTTATAAATCTGAGTTGTCATGCCGGGCCAGAAGAGGATCTCCGTTGCACGCTGTTGTGTCTTTTCAATCCCAAAGTGCCCTGAATGTATTGTGTCCAGCATTTCGGGGCGTAGAGGGGGAGGGATCAGTATCTTGCTCCCTTTGAAGATTACGCCATCAACTATGGCCAGTTCGTCACGGAAGTTCCAGAAATCAGCGATGCTTTCCTTGCAGTTCTGGCGATATCGGGGCCATCCATCTTGTATGGCACTCTTCAGGTCCTGCATTTGGGGGTCGTTCTGGGTGGCTGCTTGGATTTGTTGCATCTTTCTGTCGGATACAGGCATGTTGGAAATGATAGTGTGGACTTGGACGTCAAGGTCTTTGAGCATTTCGTCTTCTGGCTCTGCTGGCAGATATTTCCTGGACAGTGTGTCTGCCACAGGGATTTCCTTGCCGGGAACATGAATGATCCGGAGGTTGTACTTCTGCAGCTGGAGTAGCATGCGTTGCAACCGGGCTGGTGCTGCGCTGAGAGGTTTTTTTGTAATGCTTTCAAGCGGCTTGTGGTCAGTTTGGACAGTGATTTCATTGCCGTATATGTACTGGTGGAAACGCTTGCACCCAAACAGTATTGCGTACAGTTCCTTCTCTATCTGTGCGTACTGCTGCTCTGATTGACTCAAGCTTTTCGAAGCGAAGGCTATTGGCCTGCCACTTTGGAGGATTACTGCGCCTAACCCATTCTTGCTGGCATCCACTTGTAGTGTGACGGGTTCCCCTGGCTGGAAGAAAGCGAGTACTGGTTGGCTGAGAATGGTTCGCTTCGTCTCTTCGAGGGCTTGTTGTTGTGGCGTATCCCAGGTGAACTCTGCATCTTCTTTGAGAAGGTCCCGGATCGGTTTTGTGAGTTCTGAGAGGTTCGGTGCGAATTTTGCCAGATAGGTGATCATTCCCATGATCGTTTGTAGCTCCTTTTTGTCTGCTGGTGGGGCCATGTCTTGGATTGCCCGTATTTTGGAGGGGTCGGGTTTCAGTCCCTCTGCCGAAATAATATGGCCAAAGTATTTCACTTCTCGTCTCCCCACAATGAGCTTGTCTGGGTTCAGCTTCAGATTTCTTGCAGCGGCCCTGTTGAGTGCTGCTCGCAGGTTCTTGTCATGCTCTTCGATGGTCTTCCCACTGACAATGATGTCGTCAATCAGGGCAGTTACCCCGGGTAGGTCCTCGAAGATTTCGTCCATTTTTCTCTGGAAGTCATCTTGCGAGCTATTGATGCCAAAGGGGAGTCTGTTGAACCTGTAGCGCCCAAATGGGGTGTTAAAGGTGGTAAGGTACGAGGACTGTTCGTCTAGTTGGAGCTGCCAGTATCCTGACTGGGCATCTAATGTGCTGAAGTACTTGGCACCAGCCATTTTGGCAAGCGCATCCTCCAGTGTTGGCATGGGGTAGTGGGGGCGTTTTATCGTAGTGTTCAGGTCTTTGGGATCTAGACAGATTCGTAGTTTTCCATTGGGTTTTTCTACCACGACGAGCGAGTTTACCCAGTCTGTTGGCTCAGTGACTTTGGTGATGACACCATTGCCCTCCATCTTTGTCAGTTCCTCTTTCAGCTTATTCTTGAGTGCGTGCGGAACGTGCCTTGGTGGGTGGACGATCGGAATGGCGTCTGGCTTGAGATGGAGGGTGATTTTGCCTTCCAGGGAGCCTAGTCCTGAGAACAGTTCCTTGTATTCTTGAAGGATTGACCCTTTGCTAGCTGGAGTGGTGGTAACTGAGAGAATCAGCTTCATGAGTTGGAGTTTCAGGGACGCTTGGAGACCAAGGACTGGTTGGGAAGGGGTGTCAGCAATGTAGAATCTGCCGGTGTACGTGTGCCCTTTGAACGTTCCTGTCAGGTGGCAAAAGCCGGCGAGTTTAATTGGTTGCCCAGTGTAGCCCACTAAGTTGTCTTTGCAAGTCTGCATTGGTGGTGGTTCTGACATCTTGTTGTATGTGGGCAATGGGATGACATTGACTTGTGCCCCAGTGTCTATTTTAAAACGCACTGTATCGTTTGCGTTGATGATGATATCTGCGTAAGCGACGTCCGGAAGATCGGCTGTGCTTGATATCGTGGATACATACAGAGGTGGTTCGCCCTCTTCCTCTTCTTCCACAGTGTGGATTGCCTGTGTGTAGTTCTGCTCTCGTTTCTTGGTCAGGCATACTGTGGCCCAGTGGTTTTTCTTCTTACAGTGATTGCACGTTTGGCCAAAAGCAGGGCACTCTCTTCTCCTGTGTTTTCTTCCACAGTTCCGACAGTCGTTGGCTTCAGGGTGGTTTTGTTGAGGCCTGTTGCCTTGGCCGCGTTGCCACTGTTGCTGGGGCTGTCTGTGCACCGGTGGTTTGCTGATTGCGTCGACATTTTCATTGGTCTTGCTGGCCATAGACCTGAGGTGCTGTCTGGTTGTCTCATGGCAGTTGGCGATATCTATGGCTTTGACCATGGTAAGGTTATCTCCTTCAGTCAGTAGCTTCTCCCGCAGATCCTGGGACGATATGCCTGACACAATCCGGTCCCTGACCATCTCTTCGGGTTTGTCATATGCGCACTCCTTGGCTAGATTTCTGAGGTCCGTTACAAAAGAGTCAAAGGTTTCATCCTGTCGCTGTTTTCTCTCATGAAAAATGTATCGTGCAAATACTGCGTTTTTTCTGGGTTGGAGATGTTGTTCAAACTTGGCGTACAATGTGTTCAGTACTTTGGTTTCCTCGGCTAAAAGGTTCCATGAGTTTAGGATCTCACGTCCTCTGTCTCCCACCCAGATTTGCAGGAATGCAGCTTTTCTCTCCTCTGTATGGCTGTGCAGAGGCCCCAGAAACATCAATTCCGCATGTTGTTTGAAACGCTTCCATTCGGCATGGAGGTTGGTTGCAGACCAATCCATAACCGGATTTTGTTGCTGAGATGCCATGTTTCCTTGTACGTATCACTGAACCACGTATTGCCTATTCTTGTGTGGGGATTGTGTACGTACCACTAAACTACGTGCCAGTCCTCCCGCCGCTTTGAGAGCTTGTGAGAGGGGTCTGCCACGGTACCTGATCTGACGGATTAATGTCCTCAGAATTTACAAGTGATTCGGCAACGTTGTTGGTGGCAAAATGTAAAGGGGTCAACGGATCGGTAATGGGTTTATAGCTCGATGAGCACTTACTTGCTGTAGATTTACTGCTGCATCTATCCCACTTCTGACACCATGTTTTGTTCCGCCAGGTAGGAAAAAAAGATGAACAACCAAGGAGAGCTGCATAGAGTCTGACTGGCTTTATTACTACTCACGTTGCATTCGTCAAGGGGAGTTACTTGGTCTATATCAGGGGATCTTACTGTGATGGACATGGGGCTACAAAACGACAGGGTTATCTCGCATTGTACAGTGCATTCAATCTTACAACAAACACCAAACACATTCCCGAGAAAGAGATGTTATCATGTCTTCCTTGAAAAATGCAAGGTACATTTCTGGTTCGTATGACCCTGACCTTGATCTCCCAAATTTACTTTTTGATGAGTCTCCAACAGTCTACAACTTTGACCAACATTTGGTAAAGATCCATAATGAGAAAATTTTGTTCAGCCTTTTTTTTTCTTTCAGGTACATACAGACCATGCAAGGAAAACAAAATGCTCAAAATATAAGTACACTTAACCCCCCCCCCCCCCATCTCAAGCCCTGACCCCTTGGCCCGGCCCTTACCCCCTGGAGACAATCATGTAAACCATTAGGTGAAGGCAGTTTACTATTTTTCCTTGCCCAGTTTTGCATTTGTTCACAGTTAATAGCCACATTCAATCAGATTCATACTGTCACTGACGAACATAACATCGTGAGGTGGACGGGAGAGTGAGGCAGGGGGTAAAAGGGTGAGGGAGATGGGAGGGGAAAGAACCAGAAATTTTACACTGCATTAGAATTATTTAAGACTGCTTTGCCACACACAGACATACATACCTCTAGTCAAACTGAAATAACTTCACCTTTTGTTAGAAAAAAAAACGAAGAAAGAAAAACTGACAGAATAGAAGTCCTGCACATACCCAGTACTAGTTAAAAGCAGCCGTTCAGATCCTCGTTGGGAAGACAGCTGGGTATTTGATCTTTGTTGAGGATGACATCGACTGTTTTCTGAATTAAAACAAAAACATTTATAACTAAAATCAACATCTTCTTTTGCCAAAAAACTGAAATGAAAAAAAAAAAATGTCAGTGAAGCTTGCTAACACTTGTTTGTACGCGCACACTCACACACACACACATGCACGCACGCATGCATGCGCGCACACACACACATACACAAACACACACATGCACGCACGTGCATACACACACACATGCGCCCACACACACACACACACACACACACACACACACACACACACACACATACACACACACACGCATACACACACCATACACATACACGACAAAACACGTGCACACCATCATCATAAACTATTTATTTCAAGTTAACACAAAAGTTTTAATGACATCTTAAAAACATACAAAAAATGAAGAAAAAAAAAGAGAGAATGACTGCCAGAGACGGACCACAAAGTAGGGTAAATGTGGACAGATTGTGTTTGGTTATAAAGTAGAGAGACTGTCCTGGCTATGACAATCTACCTACATTTGCAACAAATATGCACATTTCAAGGTGGAAATAACTTATTAACACTTTAACTCTTGCACCATATCCACCAACTGCAAAATCTTAACCCTTTAACTCCCTCACCCTATCTACCAGCTTCCAGCAAGAAGCTGGTGAATAGGGTGAGGGGGTCAAAGGGTTAAGTTTTTGCTTTGCTGGTATGGTTGATGATGCTGGAAGCTGGTGACTGGGTACAGGAGTCAACGGGTTAACATAAACACATTATGAATTAAATTCAATAAACATGTTTCAAGCTGTTACTTGCAATAACTACACAGAACTGAGCATGTGACAGATTCACTGGGAAAACTGCAACTACACAGTTGAGTCTAATACATTTTATAAATAGGTCACTGGGGAGGATGCTCACAATTCTTGACCAGCAGTGAGACACCATCTAAATCCAAAATGGAACTACACAGCATCATCACTATCATGCACATTTCCACGTACCATCAGCTTTGTGAAAAACTGTCCTAGATTAAATCCAAAATAAGTGTGACCACCCACGTTCAAGCGAACAGGAACCAAGCAAACACGAAAACAGAATCAGAATGCCTATTTAATACAACCAGACAAGACAGGCGCAAATTTTCAGGCAACTGGCCTTTGTCAAGCATAAACGTAAGATCACAAAAGAAAACACAAGTACAAAAATTAGGAGAAAAAGACCAAAACGTCCCTGCTGTTTCATCCAGAGGGAGAAAAACACTACAATTCCTAGATAATATGGTCTTTCTGGCCCCCCCTCTTGTGATGACCTCAGTCTCAATTTTCTGTGGAGGTGAGCTGGACAGCAGAAGTGAGTGCTGTGGGGACCAGTGATACAGAGAAAGTGCAGAAGATGGGTCACCAAGAAAAGAAAGGGTAAAATATGATGGAGAGAGAGAGAGAACAAGAAACACCCTACAGTGCAGAAAAGACAGATAGTAAACAGAGAATCAGACTAACACAGCAAGACACACACACTAACACAGCAAGACACACACACTAACACAGCAAGACACACACACTAACACAGCAAGACACACACACTAACACAGCAAAACACACACACTAACACAGCAAAACACACACTAACACAGCAATACACACACACTAACACAGCAAGACACACACACTAACACAGCAAGACACACACACTAACACAGCAAGACACACACACTAACACAGCAAACACACACTAACACAGCAAGACACACACACTAACACAGCAATACACACACTAACACAGCAAGACACACAGACAACACAGCAATAGACCATTGAATCAAACTGAAATCCCTCATTCAAACGTTATGGGAAGATGAAAATCACGCTAGATTTACTTTTAACAAGATTGTGCAATATAAATATATGAAATATATCTATTATTATTATTAACACACACACACCAACACACACAACACAGCAACATAACACAGCAAGACACACACTAACACAGCAAGACACACACACTAACACAGCAAGACACACACTAACACAGCAAGACACACACTAACACAGCAAGACACACACTAACACAGCAAGACACACACACTAACACAGCAAGAACACACACACTAACACAGCAAGAACACACACACTAACACAGCAAGACACACACACTAACACAGCAAGACACACACACTAACACAGCAAGACACACACACTAACACAGCAAGACACACACACTAACACAGCAAGACACACACACTAACACAGCAAGACACACACACTAACACAGCAAGACACACACACTAACACAGCAAGACACACACACTAACACAGCAAGACACACACACTAACACAGCAAGACACACACACTAACACAGCAAGACACACACACTAACACAGCAAGACACACACACACACTACACTAACAGCAAGACACACACACTAACACAGCAAGACACACACACTAACACAGCAAGACACACACACTAACACAGCAAGACACACAACTAACACAGCAAGACACACACTAACACAGCAAGACACACACAACACAGCAAGATAGACCATTTGAATCAAACTGAAATCCCTCATTTCAAACTGTTTATGGGAAGATTTGAAAATCAATTATAGTCTTTTCACTACTACCTACACAAACACTGCACAGGTCATAGACCTGACCTCACAGCCTTAGTAGTGCCTGGCCAGAAACCAGCCATCCATACAGCTGACTGGGAAAACAATTATGTGACCAATTTCAAAATGCTTCTATTTTATGTGTGTGCCTGTTGACTGCTAAAGTGTGTTGTTTACAGGTTGTTGATAGGCAGCTGATGTAATAAACAGGGATTTAAATAAACAAAACAATAAATAAGAATATACATAAGTCTTAATACAAGGACTCATCAAACTTGGTAACATGCAATGTGTGGTCAACTCAACACATTACGTAAAGAATACATAAATAATATATCTTTGCAACGATGCACACACATACATACAGCACACCAGTGTTCACAGACAACAGGTCATACGGATCTGTATGCAGATCTGTGGGTTACAATTCACCATGTTGAACATATATTTGAATGCTAAGTTTTGAATGAAAACAACACACTGTCACTAACAGCCTACGGGAAGGAAGTTATGAACTTCAATTCTTAATCTTCCATCTATCATCTGAGTAATATCCATTCATCAAAACCAATTTGAAATCAGCGCTTGAAACAAAAAAAAAAACAAAAAAACAAAAAAACTGCGAATGGTCATTTCAAATGAGAATGACTGAAAGTTGCTATAAGATTGGTTTTTACTTGAGTGTCAAATTCTATAAAAGAAAAATTTTTTTAAAAAAAAGAAAAATGTAAAAATCGATCTTAACTGACATTAAAATGCACTGTTTGTGTGCATGCCAGGACAAGATAATGATCATCAGACTATGAACTTGTCATTTTTGTGTGTTTGGTTACCTGATGTATCTGTGCATCATTTCATAACTAAATGTCTAGGAGTGTTCAAAGTATGTTCAACCCAGTCTTTGATTTCTTCTTTTCAATCATGCCGAATAGAATGCTAACACTGATCAAATACAACAAGAAAAATAAATTAGAATATGCCAAAATCACTACGTATGCAGGCATGTCAGCACAGCTAACTGCCTGACGAAGGGGGGGGGGGAGGAATATATGAAGCAGCCAAAAGTAGACTTAATGGAGTGAAAAAAAAACCCGAAAGGACTGACATGCAGGGGGGGAGGGGGAGTCACAGGCTGCCCAGAATCTAAAGCATTCTGCACGTCAACCATGCTAGCAAAGCAAAAACAACCCTCTGACTCCCTCACCCTATCCACCAGCTTCCTGCAGGAAGCTGGTGGAAAGGGCAAAGGAGTCAAAGGGTTAAGTTTTTGCAGTTGATGAATAGTGTGCGAGAGGCAACGGGTTAACTGGAGAACGGTGAGGCTGTAGGGTGTGTAGACTAAAGAAGAGGGGGGGGGGGGGTATGAGCTGCTATTGTTCCGTGAAACTTGGCTCAAGTCCACTTACATGAACATCTGGACCTTTTCAAACTTCAGTGTGTATGCATACATTTCTCTCAGTATGATTCTCTGTGTGTGTATCTCTGTTGTTTGTGTGTTTTTGTGTGTGTGTGGTGAATGTGTATGTGTGTGTGTGTGTGTGATGTGTGTGTGGTTGTGTGTGTTGTGTGTGTGTGTTTGTGTGTTGTTGTTGTGTGCTGTGTGTGTGTATGTGTGTGAGCTTGTGTGTGTGTTGAGTGTATGTGTGTGTGCTGTGTAGTGTTTGGTGGGCATGTGTGTGGTATCTAGTGGTTGTGTGTTGTGTGTGTGTGTGTGTGTGTGTGTGTGTGTGTGTGTGTTGTGTGTGTGTGTGTGTGTGTGTGTGTGTGTGTGCACGTGCGTGTGCATGTGCTTGTATGTTTGTTTGTTTGAATGTGTGTGTAGTGTGTTTGTGTGCTTGTGTTTGTGTGTATGCTTGTGCTTGTGTGTGTTTGCATGTGTTTGCGTATTTGTGTGCTTGTGTGTGTATGTGTGTGTGTGTGTGTGTGTGTGTTTGTGTGTGTGTACGTTACTGAGTGTGTGTGTATGCATGTGCATGCGTGCGTGCGTGTGTGCGAGTGTGTATACATGTGTATGCAGCTGAGACGGAGAAAATGTATGCATGGGCATGTATGCATAGAAATGTACAGACTATGAAAGAAACAAAATGAAACTTTTATTTTTCAACATAACAAACATGAAGATACAGGCCAACTGGTATTATAGCTACCCTTGCTAATCATCTTGTATTAAAATAAAAGAAAGCAGGATACAGCAAAATAATTTAAATTTAAACAGAACAGGAAAATAAACACACACACACACACACACACACACACACACAACACACACACACACACACGCACACGCACAACACACACAAGAAGAAGACATTTCACCATAAACATAAAAAAAGTGCTTGTAAATTATTCAAATGCATGCATGTGTATGCATGTGTGCTTGCATGTGTTTATGCATATGCATGAGCCTGTGAAAAATATCAGGATTCATATTTCAAATGCTTTATCCACCTAGGCCATGGCCCCTCATGAAAAGGTGTGAAATATAAAAATATTCAGAAACAGACTGAGAGACAGTGTGCATAACTACATAAACGTGCACATATATCTGAGTGTGAGTTTGTGTCTGAGCGCACTCATACACAAATGCAAGAGTAGATATCAAGCAAACGTGTGCAGATGTATGCATATCATACTATATGCATATGTTTGCATCCCTCAGTAATACAAGGATAGTGTGTGTGTGTGTGTGTGTGTGTGTGTGTGGTGTGTGTGTGTGTGTGTGTGTGGTGTGTGTGTGGTGTGTGGTGTGTGTGTATGTCTCTGTTTATGTGTGTGTGTGGGGGGGGGGGGATATATATGGATTGTAAGGTTTTAATCATTCTGTTTCATTACATGACATACTGACAACTGGAATGATGAACAATCACTCACACAAACATTACTCACTTGTTGATTCTCCTAAATCTATAGGGAAGAGGTTACGGCATTCCTGAAAAATATAACAAATAAATAAATATCAAAGGTAATAATATTGGGGGGAAAAATCCAAGAGCAAATGATTTTCATATCACTTCATGATTGTCTTCATGGTGTGGTGTGTGTGTGTGTATGTGTGTGTGTGTGTGTGTGTGTGTGTGTGTGTGTGTGTGTGTGTGTGTGTGTGTGTGTGTGTGTGTGTGTGTGTGTGTCTGTGTGTGTGTCTGTGTGTGTGTCTGTGTGTCCGTGTATCTGTGTGTGTGTCTGTGCCTGTGTTTGTATCAAATATGCACATTAACCCTTTGACTCCCATACCCTATCCACCAACTGCAAAAACCGTAACTCTTTGACTCTCTCACACACACACACACAACACACACACACACACACACACACACACACACACACACACACACACACACATATACACACAACCTCTCTCTCTCTCATCTCTCTCTCTCTCTAAATAAACAAATAGTTCCATAACCCTGAGGTCATAGGGGAGTGAGATGACAGAGACCTCAACTTTTCCCAGGGCCAGCACTATGAGGGCAGCACCCATCCCCTCTCCCTAGCTTCAAATTCATATTCATATTTACATTTTTTTTAACAAGACTTCAGAAAGGCAAGAAGGCTAATTGGTCTTCAAGGGGAGGGGCCTGGGAAATCAACCTGTCTCTCAGATGTTTTATACCAAGGCAGCCGGGCAATGCCCTGCTCTTCACGATTTTCAACTGATGTGGGGTCTTTAAGCATGCGCAGCCAGAAGGCACGGTGGTCCGAATTGTTTTTTTGTCCCCTTCCAAAGGACTACACGTTCTGTGCATCACTGTCAGTTCCATCAAGTTCAGTTCATATCTTTCTTTTTTCTGAAAGAATTACCATGTCAGAAAGACATTTCAGTGCTTACTTTGCTTAAATGCTAGCAGTTACTTTGCTGTTTTCAATACCGGTACCGTTTAATACAACATGGGGAGTTTTTTCCTAATCCCTGTTTGATTAATAGACTTACTATGTTAAACTGACGCAAACCTAGGCCAGGAAGTTTGCTCCATTTTCTTTAGAACTTTCTTGGCTAAGTGATAGTCTGATACAATACTAGTATAAAAAAAAATACAGACTAGGTAAAACATACGCTAGATAGGACCTCAGGACCTGGCCAGCTCACGGGGTTATGTGCAGGCTTAAGGCTTGCACCATGATCACCATACACGTGGCACCTGTGACATTAGTGCATACGGAATTCATTTCCGAGCGCAGAGACATCATCTTGAGAAACTGAAACTGAAACCGAAACTAGGCAAAAAGCAGTCTTCAGCCAGATACAGGCACTCGTCATCTGCTAGGTAATCACTTGAATCAGCAGCACTCTTCACTCCTTTTAGCACTTGGCTTGGTGCTAATACATCACTTCCACAATCATACAGTCAACATGCAAAGCCAGAACAAGACTGAGGCAGCCAAAATGTGGTTTCTAAGAGGAATGTTGAGAGTTCCATGGACAGCAAAGAAAACAAATGAGACAGTCTTGATTGAGGCAGACACAAAGATTATAGATAAAGAAGATTAGGAAAAGACAAGCAACATTTATAGGCCATTTTATGAGGAAAGGGGAATTAGAGCACCTGGTCACAAAAGGAGAGCTGGAGGGAAAGAGAACACCAGGTAGACCCAGGGAGAAAATATTGGACAGACTTGCAGGGTGGCTGAGGACAGAGAGGGTGGAAGATGTGCTTGCGGCAACAAGGGATAGATGCATATGGAGGGCCACGATCGCCAACACCATGTGGCAGGGCACTTGATGTTAACAATCATACAATTTTGAAAATTAAAAATAAACCAACAAATGGGACCAAAGTTGAGCACAAAAATTTCACATTACACCGTATTGTATCGAATTGTAAAGTTTTAGTAAGTTCTGATGTGGTTCAGACCTTTTGTTTGAGCTTTGATCAGTTGTGCCATCAAACTATTTGAAGCATTTTCTTTCAAAATGGCCAATTTGACATTTACTGACTTTAAAACACCAGTTCTCCATTCACCATCAAAGTGGAGAAATGCAATCGGCATAACTGTAAACTGCTAAGTATGTGCTTTTTTTCCAGAATGAAAAACTACAAAGATGCACAATGCAATTTACAGATGATTTTCGTGGATTGGTATATTATTTGATAGAGCCATGGACTCAAAACTCTGGTATCTTGAATTCAATCCAAGCCTGTGACACTAAAAACTGGCTTGTTCACAACCCATCTCAATGTTTCCATCATTCTGGCAATTCAGCTTAATGTTTCACAGGTCCCTCCCTTCCCCCCCTCCCCACACCCATTTCAAGACCTTGCCGGCACATAGGGTTTAGTGCGAGCTCAAGGAGTCTGCCAGATAACTTCTAGCAGATAAATCAAATAAATAAAAACAAGTTAACCCCTTCACCGCCAGTGATTTTAGAATGTTAAAAGTCCTCAGCGCCAGCTTTCTTATTTTTCAACCAAATTGCTTTCTGTTTTTTTTTTAAAGAAAGAAGAATGATTGGAGTTTGGGATTATGCAACAATAAAGTATGTTGGCGGTCTGCCGGACAGTCGCCAAAAGGTGACATCGGCGGTGAAAGGATTAAGAAAAAAAAGACTTCTGGCAGATATGAGTGGAACACATACGGAATAGTCTGAGTGCGATGAATCCCGCTTGAGAAAAAGGTCACAAAATGATACACACCTGTAGAGTGTAACCAATGTCGTCCAACACGGAGTGGACCTCTTCCCTCAGCAGCCATGTCAGCTCTGCTCTCTGATACAAAAAAACAACACATGGCGTAAGTGTCCACATTCTCTGTAACCTTTGACTTCATCACACTATCTACCAAGTTCCGCATGATTCATCATCCTATTACCAGTTCCTGCATGATCATCATCCCATTTACCAGTTCCTGCATGTTCATCATCCTATATACCACTTCCTGCATGTTCATCACCCGATCTACCAGTTCCTGCATGTTCATCATCCATTTACCAGTTCCTGCATGTTCATCATCCCATTTACCAGTTCCTGCATGTTCATCACCCTATCTACCAGTTCCTGCATGTTCATCACCTTATCTACCAGTTCCTGCATGTTCATCACCCTATCTACCAGTTCCTGCATGTTCATCATCCCATTTACCAGTTCCTGCATGTTCATCACCCTATCTACCAGTTCCTGCATGTTCATCACCTATCTACTACAGTTCCTGCATGTTTACCTACAGTTCCTGCATGTTCATCACCCTGTCTACCAGTTCCTGCATGTTATCAACCTATCAGTTCCTGCATTATTCCCTACCTACCAGTTCCTGCATGTTCATCACCTATCTACCAGTTCCTGCATGTCATCACCTCTCTACCAGTTCCTGATGTTTGTCACCCTATCTATCAATTCCTGCATATTCATTACCCTATCATCAGTTCCTGCATATCAATTACCCTTCTACCAGTTCTGCATTTTCATCACCCAGTCTACCAGTTCCTGCATGTTCATCACCCTATCTACCAGTTCCTGCATGTTCATCACTCTATCTACCAGTTCCTGCATGTTCATCACCCTATCTACCAGTTCCTGCATGTTCATCATCCTATCTATCAGTTCCTGCATGTTCATCATCCTATCTATCAGTTCCTGCATGTTCATCATCCTATCTATCAGTTCCTGCATGTTCATCATCCTATCTATCAGTTCCTGCATGTTCATCACCCTATCTACCAGTTCCTGCATGTTCATCACCCTATCTACCAGTTCCCACATGTTCATCATCCTATCTACCAGTTCTGCATTTTCTTCACCCTGTCTACCAGTTCCTGCATGTTCATCACCCTGTCTACCAGTTCCTGCATGTTCATCACCCTGTCTACCAGTTCCTACATGTTCATCACCCTGTCTACCAGTTCCTGCATGTTCATCACCCTGTCTACCAGTTCCTGCATGTTCATCACCCTGTCTACCAGTTCCTACATGTTCATCACCCTGTCTACCAGTTCCTGCATGTTCATCACCCTGTCTACCAGTTCCTGCATGTTCATCACCTTATCTACCAGTTCCTGCATGTTCATCACCCAATCTACCAGTTCCTGCATGTTCATCACCCTGTCTACCAGTTCCTGCATGTTCATCACCCTGTCTACCAGTTCCTGCATGTTCATCACCCTGTCTACCAGTTCCTGCATGTTCATCACCCTGTCTACCAGTTCCTGCATGTTCATCACCCTGTCTACCAGTTCCTGCATGTTCATCACCCTATCTACCAGTTCCTGCATGTTCATCACCCTATCTATCAGTTCCTTACATGTTCATCACCCAATCTACCAGTTCTGCATTTTCATCACCCAATCTACCAGTTCCTGCATGTTCATCACCCTGTCTACCAGTTCCTGCATGTTCATCACCCTGTCTACCAGTTCCTGCATGTTCATCACCCTATCTACCAGTTCCTGCATGTTCATCACCCTATCTATCAGTTCCTTACATGTTCATCACCCAATCTACCAGTTCTGCATTTTCATCACCCAATCTACCAGTTCCTGCATGTTCATCACCCTGTCTACCAGTTCCTGCATGTTCATCACCCAATCTACCAGTTCCTGCATGTTCATCACCTTATCTACCAGTTCCTGCATGTTCATCACCCAATCTACCAGTTCCTGCATGTTCATCACCCAATCTACCAGTTCCTGCATGTTCATCACCCTATCTACCAGTTCCTGCATGTTCATCACCCAATCTACCAGTTCCTGCATGTTCATCACCCTATCTACCAGTTCCTGCATGTTCATCACCCAATCTACCAGTTCCTGCATGTTCATCACCCTATCTACCAGTTCCTGCATGTTCATCACCCAATCTACCAGTTCCTGCATGTTCATCACCCTATCTACCAGTTCCTGCATGTTCATCACCCTATCTACCAGTTCCTGCATGTTCATCACCTTATCTACCAGTTCCTGCATGTTCATCACCCTATCTACCAGTTCCTGCATGTTCATCACCCTATCTACCAGCATGTTGAAGAAGGCACACACAACCTTTTGAAAATGTAACTTCATCCACCAGCTTCCTGCATTGTGAGTCATGACAGCAAGACAAAAACAAACCTTTC
>JAPXFY010000022.1:61225858-61270858 GCA_030674185.1 Monoplex corrugatus
CAGGCACTCGCAGCTGAATCCCAAAGCTTTCAATGTCCTGCTAACTTCCTTCAGCTACTGAATAATTAAGGGGCTGGGTCCCAACAACGTGGGACAGAAAGAAAGTGTGAACCAGGTCATCAAAGGAAGGAAAGAAAACAGTGCCAGAGAAAAAGGCAGATAAACAGCACGAAAGGTTTCAGTTTCAATTTCTTAAGCTAGCTTGGAATAAATTCAAAACAAGTGCGACACCAAAGGTCAAGCAAACAGGATCCAGGAAAACATGAAAATAGAATCATAATGCATACCCTATCTACCAACTGCAAAAACTTAACCCATTGATTCCTCACTCTATTCACCAGCTTCCTGCAGGAAGCTGATGGATAGGGCGAGGGAATCAATGGGTTAAGTTGTTGCTTTGCTAGTATGGTTGACAATGCAAGATGCTGGTGGACACGGTGCGGGAGTCAAAGGGTTAATACAACCAGACAAGACAAGTGAATTTTTTTCCCACTGGACAAAGCAGAAGGGAAGTTTCAGTCTTCATCTCCTCATTTTTGTATTTGGTGTTTGTTCATTTGTGATCTTACGTTTACATTTGACAAAGGCCAGTTGGGTGACAACTTGCGCCTGTCTTATCTGGTTGTATTAAATACGCGTTCTGATACTATTTTCGTGTTTTTCTGGATCTTGAAATAAATTCAATAATGTTAAGGAATTGTGAAAGGGCAAGTTTGAAAGGGAAAGCACCTACATCAAAGTCATATGAAGCAAACAATATCAGCACTTTTCAAAGACGGCACTTTATCAGGAATTTCTGATAACACTGAAAATCTGTTTCGGCAGTGGTGACAGTCTACTTTATAGCCCTTAATCAGTTAATGTATATCAAGTTTTATTTCATAGTGATTAATATTCTAAACCATCTGTGTCGCCAAGATTACATTGATGAAAAAAAAATTGTCAAAATTCATATTTCAAGGAATTCACTGGCTGTATAAGCCTAAGAACAAAAGCTGTTTTCTTAAATTATATCAAATTTTTTTAATATGTCTTTATTGACTCACAACAGTTCGGCCCAAGCAGCGAAGAGAATATCACCATAGTAGAACTACAGTCTGATTCTGAATATCTTCTACTTCCAATGGAAGCTGAACTTTAAGAAACTGTTAAATACATATTTAAGTAAAAGGTTTGGTACTTCAGTCCAAAACAAGTTTTGTTCTTACATATGATGTAGATCAAAATGTGTTTCCTCAATTCTTGTAATCAAATATGCTCAGAAAAAATCCATTTTCCTTGCTCTGGATCTCTGTTCCTGAAAACAAAGCTTAGTCTAAATATATATGACAAAAAGAATTATTATTTCGTGACTGCAGCTGTCCTATGTCATCATTCTGAAGTGACACGATAAATCACCAAGTCATGCTGTTTTGAGGATTCACTGCACTGTTTGGATGGTATAAGATCTTTAATTCTTTTTATGAAAAGTTTACATGTAAGCAACAGTGCTTTTTTGTTTTCCCTGATAAGAAAGATGATGATCTTGCAATAGATAAACCACGAAATATTTCTTAACCCTTTGACTCCCACGTCCTGTCCATCAGCATCCTGCATTGCCAACCCCATTAGCAAAGCAAAAACTTCACCCTCTGTAGGCAGCCGGTGGATAGGATTAGGGAGTCAAGGAGTTAAGTTTTTGCAGATGGTGGACAGGGTGCGGGAATCAATGGGTTAAGTTTAGGTAAACGTAGATCCAGTTCCATTTTCACCTTTGATGCCATATGCCAAGCAGTTGCCATTTTGCCAAGCAAAGGGGGCAGTCGGGGGGGGGGGGGGGGTTGGGAGGAGGGGAGCATCCATGCGCTGCATGACCCACTCGGACCCAGTCATCAGTTACTGTGTTTTACAAGCTAAATGTCAAGATGGGGACATGACAAGCCCCAGGACATGGAGTCATGGGCAGCATAAGCATGGACGATCCCCTTTTGTCTGCTGAAATACTGACCATGTGGAGTGTGGCATCACGGATTGGGGGGGGGGGAGAATACTGTCTAGATGATGGTTAGATACTCTTGCTCTGGGTCCCATCCAGCATCCTCATGTGTTTCTTGATAAAAATGATAACTATAACAGCATTATCCAACAAAACAAGTAGGAATTGATGCTGATGCAGACAGCGGTCATGAGTTTCCTGATCAGCCAGATCAGCCAATCTATTCTATGTTATCATTTACACACACACACACACACACACACACACACACACACACACACACACACACACACACACACACACACACACACACACACACACAACATATTCCTACACTGTCTATGAGTACAATTTCTGACATATTTGCCTCATCATCATTACAATATATGAATTTTTTGTTAGCCTGTCAAAAAGTCCTATAGCGAATTACCTTTAAAATGTTATTTCACTTGTTCACTGTTATGGTTAGTCAATTCTTGGTTTTATTTTTTATTCATTTCTTCTAGAAATTTATTAATTTTGTTTGTTATTTAGTTAGTTTGTCTAAATCGTTAATTATGGTAACGTTATTTGTTAGTTTTACCTTCCCCTCCTCGAAACAGTTGTTTTCTGGATCATCTTTTCTCAAAACCAAAATTGACAATTTTCAAATTTTCAAATATCCTCTTCACTCCTCCTCTATCACCCCCCCCCCTTTTTTTTTTTTTCTTTTTCTTTTTTGTTGTTGTCTAAAATCACTTTAGTGAATAGACATTAAATCAAAGACCACCACCACACACACACATACACACACACATACACACATGCATACACACACACACACATGCACACACACACACGCACACACATACACGCACACAGAGGGCCATCTTCCAAAACACAAGCTGGCTCAAGAGCGCTCTTATACTAACACTGAATGCCTGATGATTGTGACACTCTCATGAACAATTGATTGGTCACTGGCCTGTATAAATGATGTCCCATGATGCGAGAGAGAGTGTGTGTGTGTATGTGTGTGTTGTGTGTGTGTGTGTGTGTGTGTGTGTGTGTGTGTGTGTTGTGTGTGTGTGTGTGTGTGTGTGTGTGTGTGTGTGTGTGTGTGTGTGTGTGTGTGTGTGTGTGTGTGTTGTGTGTGTGTGTGTGTGTGTGTGTTGTGTGTATGTGTGTGTGTGTGTGCTGCGCGCGTACACGTGCGTGCGCATGCTTGTGTATTCAGACACCAAGGTTCCTTCTCTAACCCCTTGTCCCGGACCAATCAATAAAAAGGTAAAAATTGTCCTATAACTCTGATAGCTCAGTTGGCTGAGCGTCGGACTCGCATGCTAATGGTTGTGGGTTCGAATCTCGAGATGCGCTACATTAAAACTGGCCTTCTTTCTGTCCCATCTTAACATCATTGTTGTTCTGGTGGTGTCAGTATAGGATTAGATAAGTCCCCCTGTCCCCCACCTGCCTGGGATGGTTATCCCCGTCGGCCATATCACCTGAGGTGGGTGCCGAGGCAAAAACTGAATGACATCAATCAATCAATCACTCCGAGGCAAAAACTGAATGACATCAATCAATCAATCAATCATAACTCTGAGGTTATAGGGGAGAGAGGTGGTAGAGACCTAACTTCTCTGTGGCTTTTATTAAAAGGGTGGTGTCCGCATCCTCTCCCTTGCTACTTTGTTGTTGTTGTTGTTGTTATTGTTGTTTGAAGCCCAGCCAACTGTGTAGATCCATATCAGAGCTATAGTATAACCACTTCAAAACATACAAAACTTCAACAGGAAAAAAGAAAGAAAGAAAGAAAAAGAAAAGAAAATCAAGTACACATATCAATGCATTCATGCGCATAATATAAGGACATGCCCCTGGTGTTGACCATTCTGTCCAAATTATCACACTGGGGATTTTAAAAAACACACCTGAACACAAATTAAATTTTAAGCATACCTAAGGACACCAAAACATATAAAAACGGGCATAAATTACCTAAAATTGCTTCCGCATATCTCACCTCCCTACAGCCAAAAATGTACTGAATACAAGTACCCAATTATCAATCCTAAGAAAAAGTACGTAAGATTTTATCAAACACATACAGGTGAATGGACCAGCAAGGCAGAATGACAGAAAGAAATGACAGAAAGCACAGGAGGAGGACAGAATCAAAGAGAGTGACAGAAAAGAGGAAATTTCTAGCACAAAAAATTTCCAGAAGGTGGGGATACTATTTATACTGAAAGAGCCCCCGGCATCATACAGGAGACCCTTGCTACTTTACCTTACCCATTCCTAAACAGGGTCTGGTAAAGCCTGTCACTTAGACCTGAAGTTATAAGTGAGATGGAGCGAGTGGTTAAGGGGTAGATGATGATTGCTGTGGTAGTCGTTTGTGTCCAGAGCAGAAAGGGAAGTCTCTCAATCAAAAGACAAGTCTGTGGATAGTGCTTGATTCTTTATTCTGTCTCTTGATGATAATAGGTAAGGAGGGAAAAAAAAGGGAAATGGGAGAATGGCAATAAGGGGAAAAGGACCGTGATATATGAAAACGTCAAAGAAGACATGTAAGAAGATATGGAACGAGAAGAACGAAGAAGACAGTGCTACAGTGACAGCAGTTTAACACCGTGAGGTTGGTTACTTCTGGTGAGAGGGAAGAGACGATGTGCTATGACGCGCCTTGTTGGTTTATACTCTTTGGGAACAAAGCACGATGTTCATACTATCAACACTTTCAGATGATAAGGTCTGACTGGCTGTTCTCATGCACACAATGAATATTTGGGGTGTGGCGAAAAGTTAACTCGTTAGAAATTAATGGAGGTCTTACATCAGTTGTTAATTAGCGCAGTGCCTCGGTACACACAAACGGCGGTGTTGCAGGCCACGATGTACTGGCTATGACGCCACAAACACAGAAGGGTGGCATGGAACAAAGACAGTCCACCACCACCCACCCATCCACCCCGGCTCCATACAACCGCAACATAACCTGCGGTCATTGTTTGTGGGTTTCCGAGAGCTACATACTGGATATTACGAGGAGTTTGTTTTACAATGTGCTGAAGGCAGCATAGACTAAAGGGGGGGGGGGGGGGCTCTAGGTTCTGTAGGACTACAACATAACACTGTGTGTAACAGACTGAAGATGACGACAAAATCTGCCGTAGGCCTGGCTTTGGAATACATGTACACATTGTAGATGTGCTCATTGTTTAGCAGTGTATTATTACTATTATACATGTATTGGTTAGATCTTTGGAATGTTCAATGCATAGCTATAGACAGGCAGAGACTGTAGAATAACAGTATAATTTGGCCGAGAGAGTGCAAGGTGTTTTTTATCTGAGCAAGCACACTACACTGCGTTGCCTTTGAGCGTTGTAGGTAAATGGGAAAGATCGTAACAGAGCAAGGCATTCTGTTACATAAGGAAGGGACGTGATAGAGGTCTCAGTTCATCAATTCATCTCCAAACCAGCATTATGAAGGTGGAGCCCATCTACTCTCCCATGGTGCTTTGCCTTCCCAAATCCTGAACAAAATTCAATACATTTTAGATTGTTTGGGAGAATGGTGATACAGACCTCAACCTCTCTGGCCAGCCTTATTGATTAAATGTAATGCCCATTTTCTCTCCCTTAGGCAGACCCCAGAAGCTCAGTTGGTCTGAGCGTGGGATTCACATGCTAACGGTTGTGGGTTTGAAACCTGGGATGCGCTACATTAACCCTTTGGCTCCTGCACCCTATCCACCAACTTCAAAAACTTAACCCTTTGACTCCCTCACCCTATCCACTAGCTTGCTGCAGGTAAGCTGGTGGATGGGGTGCGGGAGTCGAAGGGTTAAATTTTTGCTTTGCTAGCATAGCTGACAATGCAGGATGCTGGTGGGCAGGGTGCGTGAGTCAAAGAGTTAAAACTGGCCTTCTCACTGTCCCATCTTAACATAATGGTTGTTCTGGTGGTGTCAGTATAGGATTAGATAGGTCCCCCTTCCCCCACTTCCCTGGGATGGTTATCCCTGTCGGCCATATAATAATAATAATTACAATATTTATATAGCGCAAAATCTTGATAAAATCAAATCTAAGCGCTGAAGCAGACACACACGCAAGCACGCACGCACGCACGCACGCACACACACGCACACACACACACATACACACACACACACACGCATGGCTATAAATGGGGAGAAAGAATAAAAGCAATAAAAGCAAGAATAAAACCAATGGAAAATTATAGACAGCATAGCATATACAATTATATATTATAACCATGTGATTCCCTCCGAGCGGAGACAGGCTGCAGAGGGGGGTTAGGATTTTATGCGGAGGAGAAAAGGTGAGTTTTGAGAGCGGACTTGAAGGAGACAAAAGTAGGTTGCTGACGGACTGAGAGAGGTGGGTGTTGATGTAAAACTGAACCAAATCAATCAATCTCCCTTATTGCTTTATCTTCCCCAACCCTGAACAGGGACAGCTGGGTGGAACGGAGGCTGTTTGCACAAAATGTTCTCTTCTCGAACCAGGGTCAAACTCGTGCAATTACAACGGAACGGAACGCAGGAAGCTCTACTTCTATCATTCTGTGCAACCAGGCTTTGCTCTTATACTAACACAGTAACCGCCTAATGCGTGATCACTGTAAATGCCATCATTAACAATGGACTGGTCATACTGGCCTGTGTAGGTGATGTCCCATTCTATTAAGGATCGTTCCTACACTAACTCTCCTTCTCTCACTTCCTGCCCTCTGCCAATCAATAAGGTATGGATGGGGTGGGGCAGAGGTGAGATGGAGTTTGTTCAACAAGGATTCATCAAGCTTGGACAATTTCTAGGCATGTTTTTTCATTTTGGGGATGTGTCTTTGACTACCCCTCCGCTCCCCCTTTTTGCCAGCTTTATATGTCTAGGAGACTGACTACACAAATATGCAGATTTCCTTACATGAAAAGAAAAAAGTGAAAGGAAACAACCAGCAAGTACTGAACAGGAATATATATGCATCAGAGAACCGATACTTAATCATTAAAACATACACATGGACTCTGTACACTTTATGCATGTAATAAAATGTAGTGGAAGACTTCAATGTAAAAAAAAAAGAACAAAAGAACAAAAAATATCAAAACCGAAACACCACACACCACCTGTGCACTCACTCTCTCGCTTACATACACCCCCCCCCCCCCTTCCACAACATGTTTTAAAAACAAAAGCTGGTTAAATTTAGTCCACGTAAATTGACTGCTATTTTAATTAAAGCAGGTAGTGCCAAAACCCTTTGCAATTTCAAACACTGACAGTGATACACAGAAAGACGAGGGCTGTTCAGACAAACTGACAGAGAGGTCTATAGACAGACAGACTATAACAGAGCCAGAGAGGGAGAGGAAGAAAGAATGAAACAGAGACAGGTGCAGACAGACAGGCAGGCATGTACAAACAGACAGACAAACAACCACACACAGGGGGAAAATGTTAGCAAAGACTGACAATTTCACACACTGACAAATACTGACATGGTACCTGATGATCAGGCTTTCCATCACACACACACACACACACACACACACACACACATACACACACTGGTGATTAGGCATACCATCTTACACACACATACACACACACTGCTGATTAGGCATACCATCTCTCAAACACACACACCACACACACACACACACACACACACACACACACACACACACACACACACACACACCACACACACACACACACACACTGGTGATTAGGCATACCATCTTACACACACATACACACACACTGCTGATTTGGCATACCATCTCTCAAACACACACACGCACACACACACACACACACACACACACACCACACACACACACACACCACGTACACGCACGCACACACCACACACACACACACACGTACACGTACATCGTCTAATATCACTTATAGTGAAAAGACGTTAAATCAAAGAACGAACGAACGAACACGCACGCACACGCACGCACACACACCACACACACACGCACACACGCACGCATGCACGCACACACACACACGCGCGCGCACTGGTGATTAGGCATACCATCTTACACATACAGTAACACACACACACACCTGTATACCATAAAACACACACACACACACATACACACCTGTATACCATCACACACACACACACACACACACACACACACACACACACACACACACACCCAACACACACACACACACAACACACAAACACACACACACACACAAATACTTCTACCTACACACACTCACTTTCGCCACTCCACACATACACGACAAACACATGCATGTATTCATATGCACACATACACACATACTGAAACACCACTCATAGTGTGAGTCATACACTCATTCAGAGAAGTCATCTACAATCCCACACACACACATACTCACACAGTTATACACAGACAAGCATACTCACTCATTCCACACACAGAGATGCACACACGCACGCAGCACGCACGCACGCATGCACGCACACACACACACACACACACACACACACACACACACACACACACACACACACTGGTGATTAGGCATACCATCTTACACACACACGCACACACACACACACACACACACAACACACACACACACACACACACACACACACACACACACACACACACACACTGGTGATTAGGCATACCATCTTACACACACACACACAAACACACACACACCTGTATACCATCACACACACACACACACACACACACACACACACACACACACACACACACACACACAACACAGAGTCAGAGAGAGAGAGAGAGACAGAGGGAGAGACAGAGAGAGAGAAATACTCCTACCTACACACACTCACAGTCCCCATTCCACACAAACAAACACACAATGTACTCATATGCACACACACACATACTGAAACACCACTCATACACTCATTCACTGATTCAGAGCATTCATCTACAATCCCCACCCACACACATACATACACAGCCATACACAAACAAGCACACTCACTCACACAGATGCACACAGAGACAGACGCACACACACACACACACACACACACACACACACACACACACACACACACACACACACACACACACATACAATCACACACCTACATAGTTACAATCACACGCATACGCAACACACAAACGAAAGCTGCACAAAACAGCAATGTCACTGGCCTGTGTAACATAACACCAACTCTGTAACAAGTCAATAACTCTGTCAAGCGAAGAACAAGACCATTGAGAGAGAACAGAAAGCCAATTGGACAACATGATGCACGGTTTGGCAAACATGTGTTAGAAACAAAAGCAGACTACATTTGGTTCGGGACAACAGACTGTTATTTTGAAGCACGTAGTGCCACAACCTTCTACGATTTCTAGCAGGTACCGAAAATGCCACATACAGAGAAGAGTGGTGGTCGATAAAACTAAAAGCTAGAGAGAAAGGTATTTGGTTTGGAAGTTAGGGGGGTGGAGGGGGGGAGGGGGATGGAGGGGGAAAAAGGAAAACAGACAACCCTTGATAGAAAAAGGCAGGAGGTGGCTGGCCCATGGGTTGGAATAGAAGGGGGTGGGGTGGTGAGACAAAAAAAAAAAAAAAAAAAAAAAAAGAAAGAAGAAAACAGACACCCCCAGGCAGAAAAAGGCATGGGGTGGCTGGCCGACTGTGGACTCAAGTCAAATGTTATTTTCGAGGGTCCAATCCCAGTCTACAACATAAAAAGTGGCCCATTCGCTGCCCATCTTTATTTTCTCTAATTTATTTTTAATCATTTTTAAGTACATAATACGTAACATTTACAAAAAAAATCATCTTGAAATATATACAGTGCTTTTTCAGTTTCAGTTTCTCAAGATGACATCTCCGCGCTCGGAACGAATTCCACTGCACTAATGACACAGGTGCCATGTGTATGGTGATCATAGCACAACCCTTAAGCCTGCACATAAGGTGATCATAGCACAACCCTTAGGCCTGCACATAAATCCATGAGCTGGCCAGGTCCTGAGGCCCTACCTAGCCTATGCTTTACCTAGTCTATATTTCATACTGGTATTTTATCAGCCTATCATTGAAATAATCCTAGTTACATGTAAATGACATGTGTATCGTTATTATCTTCAAAAAGAAGAACATACATGTATATAAGGTAAATAAATAAATAATTAAAGGTCTGAATTAAAAAATGTCAACCGCCGGACAGTGTTCCATGCTGGAACCCAGGATTGAACCAGGGACCTTTAGATCTTCAGTCTAATGCTCTCCCAACTGAGCTATTCTGGTCGACTAAAAATTATGTGGCCCACATGTGGGTTGAGCCCATGACCTCCACATTATCAGCATGGCGCTCTCACCAATGGCGTTCTGACCAGACCAACTGAGCTAATGGTAGCGCATAATGGTAGCAGACCATGGTTATATAGTGCAAAATCAATGGATATAATAGACAAATACTCAGGTCCTGCTCTCCCCTCTCCATTTCAAAACTTTGCCAGCATATAATGTTTTGCACAGGTTCGAGAAGTCCACCACATAATCACTGGCAGGTCTGGCAGATCTGGCTGGAAAGCACGGAATGGTCTGAGTGCGATGAACGGGATGAATCTCACATGAACAAACCCCACAAACTCCAAACTCCCAAAAGTCACATCTGATGATATCTTGTTACTTAAACTGCAGTGAAAGTCATTCAAAACTGTTTTTCTTCTATTAACAGTGAATTAACTCTTTGACTCCTGCACCCTACCCACCAACTGCAAAAACTAATCTCTTTGACTCCCTCAGCCTATCCACTAGCTTCCTGCAGGAAGCTGATGGATAGGGTGAGGGAGTCAAAGGGTTAAGTTTTTGCTCAGATAGCATGGTTGACAATGCCAGGTGCTGGTGGAGAGGATGTAGGAGACAAAGGGTTAACTAAACAGTTTGGAAAAAAGACAACAGTCAACCTTTGGTGGTTTCATAAATCTACATGCCTGCAGAGTTTCTTCTATTGTGAATTTGTTAATGAGCTATTCACAAAAGCATAAGCATTTTTATCATGTACATTCTGTAAGTGTCTGACTCACAACAATCTGAAAGGTGAACACTCACAAACATATTCCCCCAGGCTATGCAATATCTTTTGTATCCTGTTGGCAGCCTGTATCTCACTCTGAATCTATTTATAACCTTAGAGTCAATAGCCTGAAAATAATGACCATCATGACTCATGAATTTTGCCATAGGTGGTTGTCAATACGCCCACTTCCAATTCTGCCTCCTTTCTCCAGTTCTCCACCCCCCACCCCACCCCTTCTTTTACTTCCATTCTTATTCTTTTCTTCCAGCTACCACTTCTCTGTAAAAGGAGATGACAGTGTACTGACCAATGTGTTTGTCTCTGAATAAACTGTATCAGGAAAGATTTCTAAGTTTCTTATGCTCTCCTCTCAATGCATCCAACTTAAGACTACATCTTAAATCTGAAACCAATGTGCAATGTTTTGGAATTCCTCAACTGCTTTAAACTTCATCAGGAACAGGCAATGCATTTGGGTCACAAATACTTTGACCCAATATATGCCAAAGGACAACAGCCATGACTTCTTGGTTGTTGATCGCTAAATTTATCTGTTCCAGCTTAGGTTAATGACTGAATTCAGCCCCCAATTTCCGAGTCTGTTATGTGGACCAAATTGAGGCTCAGAAAGCTTGAACAAATGAAAACTAGGTCACAATACATTTCACAGCTGTTGTGGAAATCTGTAGAGCTTACTTAACCCTTTGACTCCCGCACCCTGTCTACCAACATCCTGCACTGCCAACCATGCTATCAAAGCAAAAACTTAACCCTTTGATTCCCTCACCTATCCACCAGCTTCCTGCAGGAAGCTGGTGGATAGGATGAGGGAGTCAAAGGGTTAAGTTTTTGCAGTTGGTGGATAGGGTGCGGGAGTCAAAAGGTTAACTTGGCAAGAACCTAAGTGATAGAGCAAAAAGCTTGGCTTTTTTTTCAAGGGGGTGGAGTGGGGATAATGATCAAAGCTCTTCTTACTAAAGAACATATGCATATATATGCAGAAAACTGAGGGAAGTGGGGAGTAAATGTAGAAGATGCAGGTGGAGAGAAAGTCAAGGCCAAAAACAAAACAAAATAAACAAACGAAAAAATAAAAGCGGTGACATCAGAGACTGACAAAGATTATGTAGTGAAGAAAACACTTTTTCACTTTTAGCACTAATGGCAATATTCTTCTTTATGGCCTTCATGACACTGGTGACATACTTTTATCAATATTGTGCCACCAGTATCATGGCACACTTGGCATACTTTTATTAAAATGGCGCCACCAGCATCTTGGCACACTTGGCATATTTTTATTAAAATGGTGCTACCAGCATCATAGCACATTGACACACGTGGCAATATCCTGTTATTAATCATATTTTCAACTGTAAAACATACTTGCTTACGCTAATTCTGATTTCATGGAAATCATTTTTTTTTTCTCCACACAGGAAAGTACAGGGGGGGAAATTTGTCAGACAAGTTTCAACATTCTAGATCACAAGAATTGCAAAGCAAAAAGTAGTTATAACATCAAGGAATCCCTTCTCCACTGACAATTTCCACTGTGCCTATTTAATCTAATTCAACCATTTTATAATCATTAAAACTAGTAAAAGAAAAATGAAGTACAAGTGCTGCCCACAATGACAGTCACAATTATGAAACACACAGGCCTATAACAACAACGCACAATAATAAAGTACACACACACACACACACACACACACACACACACGTCAAAACACACACACACACCACACACACACACACACACACACACACACACACACACACACAGATATGTATGGTAGTCACAGTGACAAACTAGTACTCGATCTACACTACTATGACTGTATGAGTAGGCTACAAATACAGGCAGTCGCAAGACAGATCTGCAGTCTCATTAAAACTATAGCCCAATACGAAGTCGCTTCCATCACAACCGACAACACCACATCATCAACTACTGAACTAGACTCTAAATCATGCTGGTATTCCTTTAGAGAGTTTCGAGATAACAGCAGAAAAAATAGGACGCCGCAATTAGTTTCAATACTTAAAACAAACATGTAAATATGGTTATGTGACTGGATATGACCAGATCTACAACAGTCAAATATTTAAAACACAACTTACCAAAGCCAACTTCTCTTCGATGTCCTCAACAGTCGCCATTACTGCAGGTCAAAGTTGAAAGGTAAGGGGAGGTCAACCTCACATCAAAACGTCACGCCGTTTGTGGCTCGTCGCACAGGCATACTTGGTTCGTCGCCATCAGAATCATATGAGCCGGTGTAACGAAGAAAGTGCGCTCTAAGCCATATTTACTCCGGAGTAAACCTCGCGTACGAGGATTTTACTCCTCTCATGAGTGGATTATAATCCGCAATAAATTGAATAAATACTTATGCAAATGCATCAATGCTGTTCCTTAGTGTGATGTTCACTATAGTTGTGTTTTCTTTTGTGTGTGTCTTAGTTTTGCATTATATTTGACTAAAGTTAAAGTCTGATTGTTCTGTAGAATAACTGATGAAGGGAAAATGTTCATTTTGTGGGTAATGTATAGATCTATTATCAGTTGGCATTCTGGTAATATCTGGATCTATTGTGAATTTTTCTTTGAAAAAACGTTAATTCATGACACAGTGAGTGCAATAAGCTGAAGTCCTAATGTCTTTGTAAGAAAACTGATAAGGTTTTTGTTGTTGTTGTTGTTGTTGTTTGGGGGGGGGGTGTTACATATTTTATACTATTATCCCAGTTTGATACACCTGACAGCTGTTACTCTGGTTTGATACAGTTGTAGACTGCGTACAATGGCATTGTATGTTACGATTGTTTACTCCCAAATGTTTACAAGTTTGTTGTGGTTTATTTTTTCAAAATTTGTAATGCTTCATAACCCTACTGAAAAGATGTGAAAGAAACATAAAGAAAAAAATGTGCTTCCACTGTCATCTGTAGAATATGTGCATTCTGTGAATGATATGTGTGTGCATGTGTGTCCACGCACGCACGTGTGTATGCAGGCGTTCATGCATGTGTCTCTGTGTCTGTATGTATGTGTGTGCACACTGACATTTCTCTCTGTCTCTCTCTCTCTCTCTCTCTCTCTCTCTCTCTCTCTCTCTCTCTCTCTCACTGTTTGGAAAACTACATCCACGGCTTCCATACATTTTTTCCCCCTGATTCACAATGTGGAACAGAAGGGGAGTAAATTCTGGCATGGAAGTAATTCTGGCTTGTGTGCACCGAGTACTTTTCTCATGAGGGATGTAAAATCCTCATACACAATTTTTACTCCTGAGTAAATATGGCTTAGGGAGTACTTTCCTCATGTTACACTGGCACAGCAAAAAAAAAAAAAAAAAAAAAAAAAAATTACTGTTCAGAGCAGAACATTTTCAAAAAAAATTCTTGATATGTAATGTATATCGCAGAAACTATGATTAGCATAAATGCAATGGGGAAAGTTGTGTGTGTGTTTTTTGTTTTGTTTTTTTTTTCTTTTTGAGATGGCTCTATTAGAGACAAGGACAAAATATAGCTATGCTCCAGTTCATGACGATATACAACTTATTGTTGGCAACTTTCTTATTGCTCACAATGCCACTGGCATATAGGGTAACAGTGAAGATCCCCCACCTCTGCCTGTTGTGGGACAGCTTTTGTATGGTACCCCAGATGTGTTTCCAGGACTTGGGTTCTACTAATTCTATTATTTGTGGCCAGGGTCTTTATTTCTTGCATTAAAGCAAAGAAACTAGTTAGAGACCTAGAAGACAGAAAAGCAGTTCCACCGAATTTAGGTTAATTTAGTACAGGAAAAAGTACATTGAAAAATGCAGCTGCCTTTGCTCTTGAAGTTTATAAAGGTTTTCAGAATAACGAAGAATGCTTTGCTGTAACTAGACAGAAGGACAGACATGCAGACAGAGAGACAAATAGATAGATAGACAGACAGACAGATGAAGAGACACAGCATAAGCCATAATTATTTTGGATTCCCCTTTCCATTGCAAAACACTTTCAATTTCAGTGTGTATGGAAATATTCTGACAGTGGAGACACTGTCTTCAGAAAGCTTAAACACATGTGCAAGTATGTAGGCGCACGCACACACACACACACACACACACACACACACACACACACACACACACACACACACACACACACACACACACACACACACACACACACCCAGAGGCATGTACAAACACATACACGCACATGCACATCACACACACGCTCAAACATAGACACTGATGCAGTAATAGGAAAGTTTCAATTTAATGTCATCACAATGACATAATACAATAGTATGCAAATAAGTACAATTTCTTTCATTCACAACAGCACAGTTATATCAACAAGTGCACCACGAGCAGTACACACATACTCCAAGCAAAAAGCAAGAGTAGTAGACACATACTCCAAGCAAAAACAAAAACAAAATAAGTCCAACACATATTCCACAATCACTGTTAATAACAAGAATATTATTATCACATTGTTCTGATGACCATACAATTATTTTCCTCCTTTTCTCTGAGAGAAAATACAAACCACAAAAAAGAACCAAACAAAACAAAACAAAAACCCCTACAAACAATACAAAAACAACCCCCCCCCCCCCCCCCCCCATCACACCCCGAAATCATCGATTACAGTCTTTCAGGGTCCATAAATTGTGTTTTCACTACAATGCAGAAGTTGTCTGACAGAAGAGTGAGGCGGTAGAGACCTTGACTTTTTGCTGGACTGAGATGACAGAAACCTCAACATTTCTCGGGGTCAGTACAATGAGAATAACGCCAATCCCCTAACCCTCACTGCTTTAAAACCGTTTGACTCCCACACCCTATCCACCAACTGCAAAAACTTAACCCTTCAACTTTTTCACCCAATCCACCAGCTTCCAGCTGAAAACTGACGGACAGGGTGACGGAGTAAAAGGTTTAGATTTTTGCTTTGCTATCATGGTTGACAATACAGGATGCTGGTGGGCAGGGTCCAGGAGTCAAAGGGTTAACTTCCATCAAACAACGTCTGATCAAGTTCATGTACCCATTCACAGCTGATTCATAACTGGTGATAACACACCCACGGATAACAGTTGCATAACCCTGATGTTCCAGGATCTCCCAACTTCCAAAGTTATATGACTGACGACTCTGCCTATGTCTTATTCTTATGTACAAAGTGGTTGCGGGGAGAGGGGGGGGGGGGGGCTAGCCTCACTATTCCTGCTCATACTTTTCTTCATACAGCAAACAGAAATGAGAGTACAGTAGAAGGCAGTTGCCTTCAGCAAGACAAAAAAACTTCATTAGTAAACTGTCAATTCACAACAGCACAGCATTTAAGATCCAAAACGGCCACTGTGCTAATATACCAAGCACAGGACCCTTTCCTTGACACATTTGTGCTAATCGTGGTTTCTGGGAAGAAAGGACTGAAATTCATGAAGATTACATGCACATAGTGTTTTCCTTGGATAAGACTTGAACCTGTGTGATCAGACTGGAAGGCGAGAGCTTTACTTTAACACCAACCTGAAATCAGCTGACCGTTTCTTTCTAAAATATTTGATACCATCTAATCTTTAAAATCATATCTTCTTCCTCCCCTACTGTGATTTACAAAATATAAAAACAGTAGACACAGCATTCTGAGAAACTGGAAGTACTAATTTGACACTTCAAGTGGTATTACTGTAAGAGTTATAAATATTTATCTTTTTCTGCAAGAAGCATGCAGCAGTCTTACAATAGAGTTTTACCTCTGATTAGTGCAAGCACCAACATGAAAGCAAAATCTTTAACAATCTAAGTAGGCCCCATTGCGACAAATTTGAAATCAAAGTGATCATATTTTAAGTTATTCAATGGAAAGTTTGTGTCCATGTCAAAATATTTATTCTATTTGCTTGGGTTGTTTTTTTTTCAACTGTGTAAAATATCAGGTCACAATGAATATGGATTTATGGAAAAATTTCCTTAAGATGGGGAATCTGTGATCAAAATGATGTAAAATATACTATAACAATCTCTTGAACTGTCAGAAGTCCAAGTCGGAGTGAAAATACCTGTATGGACCCTGAAAGGCAAGGAGATCATACATTAAATACATACACATGTCTACATAACTATACGTATACATATATACATACATACATTTATTACATGAAAACCCTCAACCCCTACCAACCCTCGTGCACACACACACACACACACACACACACACACCACACACACACACACACACACACACACACACACACACACACACACACACACACACACACACACACACACACACACACACACACACACTCGCACACACACACACTCGCACACACACCACTTTCCCATTAAGTCCCCTCCTCCTTCCTCACAATTAATTTTTAAAATTCACAACTAGTTTTTACCACCATAATTTATGAAACAATGAGTGTGGTCCCATATAACGAAGGGAGATAAATATAACTGGACAATGGAAGCCTTCACAGCATCCGAATATGATCATAGCATATTTGGAAACAAAGAACTTTCCGCAAAACTGGAGTTTACAGGCTTCCTATTTATAATGCAATTGATTACAGATGACCATTTCTTCATTCTGACAGACTATGGACTATTTCTTCATTCTGACTAGACTATGGACTATTTCTTCATTCTGATAGACTATGGACTATTTCTTCATTCTGACAGACTATGGACTATTTCTTCATTCTGACAGCTATGGATATTTCTTCATCCTGACAGCTATGGATTATTCTTCATCTGACAGACTTGGACTATTTCTTCATCCTGACAGACTATGGACTATTTCTTCATCCTGACAGACTATGGACTATTTCTTCATCCTGACAGACTATGGACTATTTCTTCATCCTGACAGACTATGGACTATTCTTCATCCTGACAGACTATGGACTATTTCTTCATCCAGACAGACTATGGACTATTTCTTCATCCTGACAGACTAGGACTATTTCTTCATCTGACAGACTACCAGGCCTAGTTGTATGACTAACACGCCAGCTTACACTGCAGTGTTTCTTCAGACAGACCAAAGAAACGGGAATTGTTTGGCTAAGCAATCTTCCTCAATTGTTATAAATCCCTGGAACAGCCATGTTAGGCTCTGTCAGTGCTGTGACTGACGTCACCCACTGGTCAGTTTCTCCAGGAGACCTAGGTTCATTTCTCAGCCAGGGTGCTATACATGTGCTGGCTGGCTCTTTTAACAAAGCTGGGAGACTCTAGATCTCATGTCTCATGTTCAGTCCCACCCAGCAACATAAAATATGGCTTAACCCTTTGACTCCTGCACCCTGTCCACCAGCATCCTGAATTGTCCACCATGCTAGCAAAGCAAAAACTTAACCCTTTGACTCCCTCACCCTATCCACCAGTTTCCTGCAGGAAGCAAGTGGATAGGGCGAGGAGGACAAAGTGTTAAGTTTTCGCAGTTGGTGGATAGGGTGCGGGAGTCAAAGGCTTATTCACAGCTGATTTTATCGCTTCAATCACTCTGGTGATGTCAGTGTTTCATCGGTCCTGTTCTCTTTCTCCCACTAGCGCATAAAGTTTCCTACTGGCTAAAAGGGTCTGCTAACTAAGTGCTCATAGATTTGGGTGGAGCACATATGGACTTGTCTTGAGTCAATGAATCCTGTGCTAGATTTGTATGACGACAACAGAGCCTTGTTATTATGACCGTTTCATGACCTGGAAAGGAATAAAATCTGTACAGTCTGGTAAATAAAATTGTTGAAAAAATTCTGAAGAATTCAGAACAAAATGTAGATCACAGCAGTGACTTGGAGAATGAGGATATTATCGACCCATTACAAAACTCAAGAGTCAAAAAGCCGGCAAAGAAAGAGAACATGAAGGCCCTCTGAACTCCAGGATTTTTTTAACTTTCTGTGTGTCCCCTTATGTCACAACTACCTCTTAACAAGTCCATCTTCAACTATTTCAGAGGTCAAGATTTCCACTAAAAGGGGTATGTTTTTTACTAGTGCATTGGGCAATACCCCTTTTTTTCAAATGGAACCCCACGCAAACTGATCAAGCAAAGGAACATTAAATGTGTGATAATTTTACATCCATATACATATATTACTTAGATGCCAGCAGAAAACTGTAGACAAATTGTGCGTGATGTGCACATGCAGATATGCACATGTACGCACGTATATGCATGCACATATACACACACATTACAAATAATATTGCATTCTACTTCACTTCCTAGCCCTCTTTTGTCTCTAAAGTTTCATACATGTTTACATACACACACAAATTTCCTTGTCTCCATCACTCTCACTTGAGTGATTTATCAAAATATGAAAAATCAATTTTAATCCTTTCATTCCCTCACCCTACCCTCCAGCTGCACAAACTTAACCCTTTTCTTTACTCAACCTGTTCATCAGCTTCTTGCAGGAGGCTGGTGGATAGGGACAGGGACAGGGTGTGAAAGGGCTCAGGTTTTTATATGAAAGAAGCTGATGGATCAAGAGAGGAAGTGAAAGAGAGAAGTTCTTGTTTTGCTATCATGACTGATAATACAGAAAGCTTCTGACAAGATGAGAGGCATCAGGGACTTGTTATTGTAATTTTTGTTTAATTAAAGCCCAGCCAACTGCGTAGAGCCATATCAGGTCTATAGCCAGTTCAAATCATACACAATACTTTAACAGGAAAAAAGGAAAAGACAATTAAGTACACATATCAATGCATTCGTGCACATAATCTAAGGAGATGCCCCTGGCGCTGACCATTCCATCCAATTTATCGCACAGGGGATTTAAAAACATACCTGAATACAAATTCAAACATAACTAAGTACACTAAAACATATATAAAAACAGACCTAAATTACCTAAAATTGCTTCCGCATATCTCATCTCCCTAAGCCAAAAATGCACTTAACATATGTACTCAATTATCAATCCTAAGAGAAAAATACTTTATCGAACACATACAGGTGAATGGGCCAGCAAGGCAGAATATGATAAGAAGAAATAACAGAAAGCAAAGGAGGAAGAAATAAATAAAAAAAGAGAGGGACAGAAAAGAGAAAAATTCTTGCACAGAATTTCCAGAAGGAGGGGATACTATTTATACTGAAAGAGCCCCTGGTATTTCCACAAGGGGGGGGGGGGGGGGGGGGGGGGGGGGGGGGGCGAGGGGTCAGGGGCTTAAAAGGAGACTGAAACAGAGAAGGGGAGAGGGGGATGGAGGGATGGAGATGAACACTATGAAACTGGAAAAAAAGAATTACCCAGTCAAACTACATACAAAACATGAAGCAATGAATAATATAACAAGACAAAAAAAACCCAACCTCAAATACAACAATCTAAGCTACCAAAATAAAATAAAATCCAGAATCAAAATGAGTACATTAAAAACCAAGCACACACAATCTTTTACTCTTACAAAAATGTTTAACCTGTTGACTGTCTCACCCTACCTATATGTTTCCTTCATGATCAGCCAAAACTGCAAAGCCAAAACTTATATCCTTTCGCTCCGTCATCCACTCCACCAGCTTCCTGCATGAAAATTGAGGACAAGATGAGGCGTGAAAGGTTTGAAACTTTGTAGCTGGCAAATAAGGTGAGGGAGTGAAAAGAATAACATACAACACAACAAGAAGGAGTAACAATCGAATGAAAACAGTTTCACCTGTCTAAAACAATTCTACAATAAACACGAAAGTGAGTGACTAGACACAGATTTTCTAAGTTCAGCGCTAAGTATTTGCCTGGAATTTTTCCATATTTAAAATTAAACAAAAATTTCATCGCCTTTCAAATCTCTATGTAGTCAACACTATAACATTTTTATTTTCCACTGAGATGTTAGTTCTGTCTCAGAAAACTGTTAACCCTTTGACTCCTGCACCCTGTCCACCAGCATGCTGCATTGCCAATCATGCTGGCAAAGCAAAAACTTAACCCTTTGATTCTCTCACCCTATCCACCAGCTTCCTGCAGGAAGCTGGTGGATAGGGTGAGAGAATCAAAGGGTTAAGTTTTTGCAGTTGGTGTATAGGGTGCAGGTGTCAAAGGGTTAATTCATTTGTTAAATCTCCATGTACTCAGTACTTTGTCATCTTTGTCAATATTTTGTCATCTTTACCTTCCAAAGAGATGTCGATTCTGTTCTCAGAAAACTGTTCCTTAACTGTAAAATCAAACTATAGACCTGTGTCAGTCTCCAAGGTCTCTGTTTTGTTTGTGTTATTACAGACTTGACAGTTCTGTCTAGCAAAAGGTCTTGTTTGTTTGCTCGTTTGTCTCCTCTTCTGTTTATCTGTTTGCCTGTGTGTCCTTACCACCACAAAGCACTCAAATACGCTAACTTTCCCAAGGGATGGTTGGTTCTTTTGATAAAAGTCATGGACTCAAGACCTGGTATCTTGAATTAAATCCTGGTCCACAACATGAAACTGGCCAGTTCACTGCCAATCTTAACCCTTTGACTCCTGCAGCCTGCCCAACAGCATCCTTCTTTGTCAGCCATGCTGGAAGAGCAAAAACTTAATCCCTTGACTCCCTCACCCTATCCACCAGCTTCCTGCAGGAAGCTGGTGGATAGGTGAGGGAGTCAAAGGGTTAAGTTTTTGCAGTTGGTAGATAGGGTGCAGGTGGCAAAGGGTTAATGTCTCCATTATTCTGTGGTCTCAGCTAAGTGTTTCTAGGTCCCTTATCTCGATGGCGATGCTCCGCAGCTATTGCTGCAGAGCTCCGTGTCTCGACTGTGATGCTCTGCAGCTATAGCTGCGGAGATGTTAAGGGTTTTTCCACCAAGACTATGTGTACATGTATACTATCATAAGGGAGATTATACTGACAGCAGAGTTTAACCATTGACCTTTTAAAACATGTATAACAGGATAGGTTTACTGTCGTTGGATATTCTCCATATTTTTTTTAAAAGTACCAAAACTGTGTGTCTCGAGAGTTTCAGCAACCATTTTAGGACGCGTCTCCAAAGAGTTATCCATATCAATGTTTCCATCATCCTGTGTTTCAGCTTAGTGTTTCTCAGTCCCTTCCTTTGCCTCCCCCATTTTCAAGACTTTGCCAGCGCATACGGTTTTGCATAGGCTCTGAGAATCTGTAGATAACTGCTTGCAGATAAGGATAGAGCGCATATTGTCCAAGTGCAATGAATCCCTCTTGAACAAACGCCAAAATCCCTCTCCTGGGACAGAGTATCAAGTACCTACGTTTATTCTTCTATATTTCAATTCAGAAACCAATTCTCATGGTGGTTATTGTCTTTAAGGTACTTCAGAAGCAATTCTCAGAGCAGTCACTGTCTCCAAGATTGTAACCGATTTCAAAAACAACCCTGAACATGGTTCATGGTCTTTCCACGAGTGATATACTCTTTATTTTCAATTGTAATTTTACACCGTTTCTTCACTGTGACTGATTACTTTGTTGATTCAAAATAAAGTAAACACTAAAATTACCACTGAAAACATTTTCGATGAAGACTTTGTCCAAAAGCTGAAAAATGATAATTGATGAGACATATACAGCTTGCAATAAGTACTACCACTATTAATACACAAACTTAATATCATCAGCAATATTGGTACTTAGCAGTACTAACCTTTCACTCACTCACCATACCCACCACCTTCCTGCAGGAAGCCAGTGGATAGGGTATGGGAGTGAAAGGGTTAAAAATGAAGAAGTGTTGTACCAGCCAAAATGAACTGACAGAAATACCTCGGTGATATTAACCCTCCCGATTCATGCATGAGCACATGCACTTGCTTGCTACAGTACACACACACACACACACACACACACACACACACACACACACACACACACACACACGCACACGCACACGCACGCACACACCGCACGCACGCATGCACACACACACACACGCACACGCAGATAAACATCTGCAACAATGTACAGATGTACTCTATTGTACACTCACAACCCCATACTGCTCATTCCATTTCACTCTTGATAAGCAATCTGCCTGCACATACTACTATCATCAGATCGCACACACACACACACACACACACGACACAAATTATCTACAGATATGTATGTAAACATTGGTTCTGATTAGGAATGTGATACAGTGTGGTCATACAATCTGGTGGATGGCTAGCTATACATTCCTACAAATCATCAGGGTATTATATTATCATTGGGAGGTTACAATGTTCATATAACACACCAGTCAGCAGGCTATATAAATGCAAGACAGCCCCACACAACTGTTTACAGAGCAAACCATCATGATTTCACAGGGCTTTGGTTTAATTAGGTGCACTGGAATAAATTGATTTACCCTTCCATTCCCTTATCCTATCCGCCAGATTTCCGCATGAAGTTGGTAAACAGGGTGAGGGAGTGACCGGGTTAAGAGCTGTGTCAATTTGGAAAGGGTCAGAGTGTTGCTTGCATAGCCATTCAAACAGTGACCTCTTGATGGCTGGGTAGGTAGGTGTACAAGTCGTCAGCCACATTTTTAACACAGCAAACAAAACATCCAAAATCTTCCAGCAATATTACAATAAAAATGTTGGGAATTAAGTGACATAAAAATGTTGGGAATTAAGTGAAAAAAGATCATGTTGGAAATTAAGTGGTGGTAAGAACGTTACATTTCACGAATGATACATGACTAAAATTAATGCCAACACATACATTTTTTTTTGCACCGTATTCAATAATAGTGAGATAATAACATACACGAGTTTTGTGAAATTCTTGCTCAAACCAAAACATACAGTCAACATCCCAAGAGGTCTGAAGAAGCTTAAAAAATGTCTAAACACACACTGCATGTATTCTCTCACCGACACATCTACATCAAAGACGCAAACCACACCTGACATTTCCAGGTTGTGTTTACATACCTAACATTCTTAACAAGTATGCATACAAAACAGAAACATTTTAAGACTTCAGTGACAATATGTAAGGAAAATCTGCTATCACATAAAGTAAAGATTAAGGGAAAAAAAAGAGTACATACAGGTAGAAAAGAGGGAAGAAATAAATGACTGCCACATCTACTGATCTTTTATGGAAAAACAATGACAACGAGGAGTTATAACTTAACAGAAAAAAAATGTGAATGTTATCGCTTAACCCTGAGGAAATAAGATATTTGACCTCACCTTTTTTTCAGGGCCAGCATAACGAGGGTGGTGCCCATCTCCTCTTGATCACAGCTTTACCTTCCCAAACCCTGAAAAGGGTCAGGTACCGGTACCCCATTCACTGCAGGGTGGACCAGAAGCCATATGGGCAAAGCTTTTCCACAGTCAAACTTGTGCGGCCAACCTGAAGGCAGGAGCTCTACTTCTATACCAGGTGGGCCTCTGGAGTAATTTGTGTGCTAACCCCAAACCCAAACCAAGCAGTTTCACTCAGCTGATCAGCAGTAGCTGTGTTAACCCTTTGACCCCTGCACCCTGTCCACCAGTATCCTGCACTTTCAACTATGGTAGCAGAGCAAAAACTTAACCATTTGACTCCCTCACCCTATCCACCAGCTTCTTGCAGGAAGCTGGTGGATAGGGTAGGGGAGTCAAAGGGTTATGCTTTTGAACTTGGTGGATAGGGTTCGGGAGTCGAAGGGTTAAAATGTATTGACATTACAAATGTGAACATAGTTAAAATAGTGATCCTTGTGAAAAGCATAGTTATAGAGATGTGTATTACACAATGAATGTACCACAATGCTTAACCCTTTCTTGACTCCCTTACCCTATTCATCAGCATCCTGGGTTGTCAGCCATAGTACTGAAGCAAAAACTCAGCACTTTCACACCTTCACCCTATTCATCAGCTTCTTGTTTATGAGGGTGCGCAAGAAATAGAGGGGGTGAAAGGGTTAATGTGTTTGTAAAAACTGAAAAAAACAATTCACTTCATGTCCACTGCAATGAGTATATCTGTGACATTTTTCAATACAGGCAAATCATCTGTTTCGTTTTGTTTTTTTTCTTTCTTTTTTTCTTACATTTGAAAAACTGACTAAAAATAAAATTTCAAGCAGCTCTAATGCTCTTATTACTTAAAAACAACAACAAAAAAGCTGCCATTAAAATCTGCTACATCTGTTACAACTTAACTCTAGTAAAACACACAAAAAGTGTAACAAAGGAAATCTTTAAAAACAGTATCTGTTACTGTATCCTGACATAACATTGCTCAACAGCTTTTTATTTTTCTGTTAAAAAGCAAATATTTACAAAGTGCAGAAAATTCTCTCTTTCTACCTCTAACACACACACACACACACACACACACACACACACACACACACACACACACACACACACACACACACACACTATATATATATATGCATGCACACACACATGACAAAGCATTCATAGACCACGATCTGCACATATACTAGATTCACATTTTTTTTCACAACTATTGTCTCTACTTATTCACACACCAGTGCATAATTATCATGATAATAATTGTCACATTCTTCCATCTAGAACCACAGGCTGACTACAAAATGGAATGACTACTCTTCAGCAGATCCAAACATTCATTCACATCAGTGTCACTGAAAAACACAGTGTTCTATAAACTAATCATTACATATTACTTTGCTGAAATCATCACACGGATTATGAACCTATGATACCAGATATGTTTGGGATCATATTTTATATTTTTCATGTTTTGGGTTCATGTTTCAAATTCGTATATGTTTCAAAGCTTTCTTTCATGCCACTTATTTGGTAACTGTAGTGTGCACTGCATCAAAAAGGATTGTGTCACTTGACCAAAAACGCATTTTCCCCTTCTAACTCTCCCTCCTCCTCGCATCACCCCTACTGTCCAAACTGCCTCCGTTTTATGTATGCAACTTATTAGGGTTTGCACACCAGAGTATTAACTGTCTGATAGTTCTGTCCTTTTTCAAGTTTGACAGCCAAACCTCAACAAAACCTGGCAAAAGGATAAACACAGTCATACCAACAAAAGTCCATGAAGTTTGCCAGCTATTTCTGCTAATCTAGAACTTTCAACTTCATCGTGGACACAAGCCTGCTTCTGGCTGTAGCAGAGATCAAATAGAGCACCAAATCAAGTCTTGTAACACTGCTGAAAGCTTGATAAGAGAATAAAGGTCCTACTTCTGGCTACCACAGAGATCAAACAGAGCACCAAATCAAGTCTTGTAACACTGCTGAAAGCTTGATAAGAGAATAAAGGTCCTACTTCTGGCTACCACAGAGATCAAACAGAGCACCCAATCAAGTCTTGTAACAATGCTGAAAGCTTGATAAGAGAATAAAGGTCCTACTTCTGGCTGTAGCAGAGATCAAACAGTGCCCCAAATCAAGTCGTGTAACACTGCTGAAAGCTTGATAAGAGAATAAAGGTCTTACTTCTGGCTGTAGCAGGGATCAAACAGTGCCCCAAATCAAGTCTTGTAACACTGCTGAAAGCTTGATAAGAGAATAAAGGTCCTACTTCTGGCTACCACAGAGATCAAACAGAGCACCAAATCAAGTCTTGTAACACTGCTGAAAGCTTGATAAGAGAATAAAGGTCCTACTTCTGGCTGTAGCAGGGATCAAACAGTGCCCCAAATCAAGTCTTGTAACACTGCTGAAAGCTTGATAAGAGAATAAAGGTCCTACTTCTGGCTGTAGCAGGGATCAAACAGAGCACCAAATCAAGTCTTGTAACACTGCTGAAAGCTTGATAAGAGAATAAAGGTCTTACTTCTGGCTGTAGCAGGGATCAAACAGTGCCCAAATCAAGTCTTGTAACAACGCTGAAAGCTTGATAAGAGAATAAAGGTCTTACTTCTGGCTGAAGCAGTGCCCCAAATCAAGTCTTGTAACAACGCTGAAAGCTTGATAAGAGAATAAAGGTCTTACTTCTGGCTGAAGCAGTGCCCCAAATCAAGTCCTGTAACAACGCTGAAAGCTTGATAAGAGAATAAAGGTCTTACTTCTGGCTGAAGCAGTGCCCCAAATCAAGTCCTGTAACAACGCTGAAAGCTTGATAAGAGAATAAAGGTCCTACTTCTGGCTGTAGCAGGGATCAAACAGTGCCCCCAATCAAGTCTTGTAACAATGCTGAAAGCTTAACCCTTTGACTCCCGCACCCTATCTACCAACTACAAAAACTTAACCCTTTGATTCCCTCACCCTATCCACCAGCTTCCTGCAGGAAGCTGGTGGATAGGGTGAGGGAATCAAAGGGTTAAGTTTTTGCTTTGCTAACACGGTTGGCAATGCAGGATGCTGTTGACCGGAGTGCGGGAGTGAAAGGGTTAAAAAGGTAATAAAGGTCCTACTTCTGGCTGTAGCAGAGATCCCCACTGCACCTGATAAAGACTTCAGGACCATGTTGAAAGCTTGTGGAGAAGAAGTAGTCATAAAACTGTACGTCTTTTAGGGGTAAGCTGTTTGATTATTTTGAATGGTAAAGTCAAGAAACAGTTGTATATGTTGATCAATGGAAAGTGTTTACATCTATGTGGAAAGGAATCTTTAGGAAGCTTGGTAGAAGTTGAAAAAATGAATGTGGAAAGGTCTTTAAATGTGAAATCTACAGATGTCAAAATTTGGTACAATTATTTTTTGACAAATGTGAAAAAGCCTTTAAATTGGCAATGTAAAAATTAGATGTAAAATGTTGTTGTTGTTGTTGTTGTTGTTGTTGTTGTTGTTGTTGTTGTTGTTGTTGTTTTTGACAGAGTGTTTGAATGCATATGGAGAGGTCTGTACAAAGTGAAAAATGGGAGTCACCTTACTACCTGCTTGCAAATAAAGACAACTGTGTGTAAGAACCCAGTCATATGATACAGCAAGATGCCAAACATTCATCAGTTACAGGTGTACTTACATCACCACAACAGTTTTGCACTGTTGACAAAAATGATCATCAGAACATTGAAATCAGATAACAGTTTTGGGCAGCAAGGTTTTTCACAATGTAAGTACATGAAAGTACATATCATACATATCATGATCATATCCACAGGAACTGCAGGAAAATCACTACAACATGATTATAATAGTGTTAGTTTATCTGGTGAGACCTGACTGAAGAAATGATAGGCAATTATCAGTATAACTGTTGACATGAATGCTCATGATAAAATGACTTTAGTACGATTCACTCACTTTCTTTATTCAACCTGGGATGAATCCACTGTTAACACATTTCTGATCACACAATACAGTGGAGTCTGCTGCCCCTAGATTAAGTAGTTTTGATCTGCAGTCAGTGCTACAGGTTACATCACACAGAAATCCTCTTACATGCTAGTTTCCAAAGACATCTGTGCTAAACTTTGTGAAATTGTGTTAAAAAAAATTTGCTCAACATATTGTGCAATTGTCCATTGCAAAATAAAATGTCTGATTATCTGTTTCAACCATGCCCATGTACAGGCCAATTGGTGAAACAAATGATTAAATTCTTGTTTCTTGTGATGTTCACAAACAGAACCATCATCATCATCACTGCCATAATTTTTAATGTCTGTTACATTTACAAGAGTTCAAAGAGTAGTTTCCCCCTGAAACTCTCGCATGGCGGAGTCCTAACTTCTTCTGTTGTCCCCAGCAAAAGCCAAAGTTGAAAGTGGTAGTCACCAGTAATTTGTTCCACAGATGAAATTTCATGCAGCCAACAAATTCTTGGGTTCAGTCAGAAATGTATTAACCATATTCTCTTTTATAATGCATCCTGAAATATATTTAAGGTGGGAAAAAAAGATATATGTGAATTGCATATATATGGACAGGATAATCATGGATGAAGTATGATTGCACATTTCATTTTGTTCGTTCAACCCAGTGCAAATTAACTGTTAACTTGATGGGCACAGTAGTGAAATGGGTCACGGTCAGACTTTCAATCAGAAGTCTGGGTTCAATCCTGTCTGAATACCACCTACCTGGCGGGTACAGAATGGAGATATCTACAATCTTCCAGGTCAACATGTGTGCAGGCCTCCCAGTGTCAAAACTCCCTTCATGTGTATACACATACAGAACATTGAATACGCACATTAAAGATTTTCTGCAAGTAATGTCAGTGTCTGGTGGCTTATGGAAGCATGAAAACACCAAGCATGTACGCCCATCATGGACATACTACGCAGACTGTGCAGCATCATACTGCCTGTGATACGTGGAGAAACATATGTGCATACACGCATGTATATGAAAAAATCAGAATGCTATGAAAAAAATGTGTAATTGCTAAAAAAATCAGAATGCTATGAAAAAAATGTGTAATTGCTAAAAAATCAGAATGCTATGAAAAAAATGTGTAATTGCTAAAAAAATCAGAATGCTATGAAAAAAAATGTGTAATTGCTAAACAGATTCACTTTCATTATACAGTGATAATGTACTGATGAGGGAAGATATCCATGCACATAGAAAATTTACTGATGAAATATGATTTGTTCATTTCTTTGATCAAATATGGGGCAGTTGACAGCTACACTGATTCTCTCTTTAAAAACATCTGACATTTTTTAGGGGTGGAGGAGGCATTTATCAATTGCAAGCTGATAGGAAATGCACAAAGTATGATTTGACCATTTTGTTTGTTCGATTAGGGTGAATTACATGTTGAGGAAATGCACAGATGAAGTGCGATTTGCTCATTTTGTTTATTCAAGTTAGTACGAACTACCTGTTAACAAGATTCTCTTTCATAACACAAACTGAAAAAAATTTTACAAACAGAAAAAATGCAAGAAGTTGCTGATAATAGCATAGTCTCCCACTTCATATACTTTTGTGCTTTCAAAGAAGTTCAGTTCTTAACAATCTTTTTCACTGAACAAACAACAAGACAAACAAAATATTGATGCATACTGTTGATGGGAAACATTTCGAAAAATGTGTATCAGTGATCAAAGAAAAGCTGAGTACTGAAGAAGTTGGAATATGTGCAAAAGATCAGGCAGACAATCTGTCTCCCGTGTTGATGGCGTACACAACAGCACTACAGCTTTATAAATCTACGTGGACATATCTAAACAACATCACATTTGAAAAAAAAAAATGAAAAAAAAAAAAGAAACCCAAACTCCAGCCCAAACTCCTCGCTACTCCTGACCACTGCAGACAATGCACAGCATGTCAGATTACTAAATCTTTCACTCCCTCATACTAAATGGGTTGCGGGTGGGGGTTAAAGGGTTAGCTGAGCTTTTAGAATAGGTCTTCCTTTTTTTTCCAACTTAAGCATTTGTTAAAATGTTTGACATACAATTTTGATACAACATTTAAAAAGTTTCCTAAGAAACACACAGTTCAGAAGGGACTTTCCTTCTGTGGATGGGTCAGTTCTGAGATACAGATTGTATATCAAGTATCAAGATGAGGCTGAGAATGGAAACGCTCATCTCCTGAAAGTGTTAGGAAGGAATAAGACTTAACCCTTTCATTCCCTCACCCTTCCTGCAGGAAGACAGTGTGGGTCAGGTAAGGGAGTGAAAGAGTTAAGAATAAGTAAAATTTGACACAACTCCTTAATATTCACAGCCCAGGCGGTCAAGTCTTCTTTTTCTTGTCACCCTTGGCCCCTTTGGCGTTGGCTCGACGGCGCGATATCTGCTTCAGGTGCTCCCTCTCTATGTCTCTGTCTGTGATGTTGATCCGTAATGCCTGTGTGGGGTAAGGCAACAGGCAAACATCAGAACACAGGATTACTAGCAATGTAATACCAATAACAACGATAACAATGATAACAATGACTATCTGCACAGCACCTCATCAGTCCTGCACACGTCATAAAAAAGCAGAATGCCAGAGGCAGACACACATAAAAGAAATGCACATAAACCCCTTGGGCTATGATGAAACACACACACCATAAAACACATAATACTAAAAGGAGCCTTTTCTCACACTGGACGAAGCAGAAGGGAAGTTTCAATCTTTTTCTCCTAATTTTTGTATTTGGTGTTTGTTTGTTTGTGATCTTAAAAGTTCCAATCTTTTTCTCCTAATTTTTGTTTGTATTTCATGTTCGTGTGTTTGTGATCTTACATTTATGTTTGACAAAGGGCAGTTGGGCAGAAAATTTGCACCTGTCTTGTCTGGTTGTATTAAATGTGTTCTGATTCTATTTTCATGTTCGTTTTTCTGATTCCTGTTCTTTGTGGAACACAAATTGTTCTTTCTAAGTCTCCTTATCAAACACAAAAATGCAGTAGAGGGTGTAGGAGAGGACAGATGGGAGATAGAAGTGGAAAGAAAATGGAGAAGTGACAAGTGGTTGTTGATTAGAATAAGAAGCGCGATAAAAAGAAAGGGGGGGGCGGGGGTAGTAAGCTAGTATTTACGCCAGCAGTGTATACTAACTTTATACATTCTCGTCAAATGTGTATGCATCTACATGCATGTGTATGTATGAATGTATGCATATGTATATATGCATATATACAATGTATGTTTATATATCTATGTGTGTGTGTGTGTGTGGTGTGTGTGTGTGTGTGTTGTGTGTGTGTGTGTGTGTGTGTGTGTGTGTGTGTGTGTGTGTGTGTGTGTGTGGTGTGTGTGTATGTGTGTGTATGTGTGTGTTCGTTCGTTCCTTGATTTAACGTCTTTTCACTATGAGTGTGTGTGTATATATATATATGTGTGTGTGTGTGTGTGTGTGTGTGTGTGTGTGTGTGTGTGTGTGTGTGTGTGTGTGTGTGTGTGTTGTGTATGTGTGTGTGTGTGTGTGTGTGTGTGTGTGTGTGTGTGTGTGTGTGTGTGTGGTGAGAGTGTGCGCAGTGCGTGCATTTCTGTGTGTACATGCATGTCTGTGTGTGTGTGTGTGTGTGTGTGTGTGTGTGTGTGTGTGTGTGTGTGTGTGTGTGTGTGTGTGTGTGTGTGTTGTGTGCTGTGGCGCATGCATGTCTGTGTGTGTGTGTGTGTGTGTGTGTGTATGTGTGTGTGTGTGTGTGTGTGTGTGTGTGTATGTGTGTGTGTGTGTGTGAGTGTGCGCACGTGCGTGCATTTCTGTGTGCGCATGCATGTCTCTGTGTGTGTGTGTGTGTGTGTGTGTGTGTGTGTGTGTGTGTGTGTGTGTGTGCGCGCGCGCACGCGTGCGTGTATGTCTGTGCGTGTGTGCGTGCGTGCATGTGTGTGTGTGTATATGTCTGTGCGTGCGTGTTTGCGTGCGTGCGTGCGTGTTTGTGTGTAATTTCATGTTACTGATCTTAATATGTTTTGGCTATGGAGTGTGAAAATGGAAAAGGAGTAAAAAAGGAAGATGTCATAGATGAAGAAGAGAGAATGTGATATGAACATGGTATCCCTTAACAAATTCGCTGTTCTATAAACCTGGCAACAATAAAGTAGCTATGAACCTGGCAACTATAAAGTAGCTATGAACCTGGCAACTATAAAGTAGCTATGAACCTGGCAACTATAAAGTAGCTATGAACCTGGCAACAATAAAGTAGCTATGAACCTGGCAACAATAAAGTAGCTTGCATCTTGTACATGTACAATCATTACCCACAAATCTTTTAACCCTGTGACTCCTGCACCCTATCCACCAACCGCAAAAATTTAACCAAATGGTTAAATTTTTGCTTTGCTAGCATGGTTGGCAATGCAGGATGGTGTAAAACATTGTGCGGGAGTCAAAGGGTTAAACAAAAGAGCCTACAACACTGACAGCAGCTTTCACCTACCTCCCTAGTGATGTATTCTTCGTCAAGAAGTTCAGGAGGCATCTGTCGTAGTCTCAGTTTTTCCAGTGTCTCGTAAAATGAAGGACACTCAGAGATCTTCTCTGATGTGCCTAACACTGTTCGTATGACCAGCAAGGCCGTGCGGAACAACACCTTGACACCTGCAATAAGAGAATGGCATGTACAGTCCGGACCAAACTGCTAATGTTTATCATTCTTTTTCCATGCAGACAGCTAGCACTGCTATCTTTTTCTTTTATTGTTGTTTAAACCCCAGCCGACTGCGCAGAGCCATATCAGGGCTATAACCACTTCAAAACACACAAAAACTTCAACAGGAATAAAAAAAAAAGAAAAGAAAATTAAGTACATATATCAATGCATTCGCACACATAATCTAAGGACATGCCCCCAGCGTAGGACCATTCTGTCCGATTTATGGCACAGGGGAGATTTAAAAAACACACCTGAATACAAATATAAGCATACATAAGGACACCAAAAACATATATAAAAACAGGCATAAATTATCTAAAATTGCTTCCGCATATCTCACCTCCTTTGAGCCAAAAAATGCACTTAATACATGTTCCCAATTATAAATCCGAAGAAAAAGTATGTAAGACTTTATCGAAAAAATACAGGTGAATGGACCAGTAAGGCAGAAAATAAGTAGAAATGACAGAAAGCAAGGCAACAAGACAGAAACAAAGAGAGTGACAGAAAAGAGGAAATTTCTAGCACAGAATTTCCAGAAGGTGGGGATACTATTTATACTGAAGAACCCCCGGAAACCCAACTGGGGAACTAGCACTGCTAATACTCTGCGTCCTAGCAGAGCAACAGAAAAGATGGACACCAAGGCCCATGACCAATAAGCCCTGCTCTCAACCAAATCTGAAAAGGAAATGTTCCTTCTAAAATTACGTTTAATCTAACATACTTACCATGGCTCACTGATGCAATAAGCGGCAGCGATTTGCCATTCATGCCTCATAAACAATAAAGTCCAAAAGGACCATAACTCTGAGAGTATCCATGTCTTGTGCATGCGCATGTGCTCTTCCTCTTTTCGAGGAAACCAAGACCCTGACTGTGAATGGAAGGAACCAGGAAGGCGGGGAGGACGGGAGGGACTCTGCGTGAGCCACAGTATGTTAGATTAAATGTAAATTTAGAAGGAAAATTTCCTTTTAATTACACATACTGTACCGTGGCTCACTGATGCAGAATAGCGCTACCCGGAAGGAGGGCTTACCTGATTAACGCCTGGAGGAATGAGACGAGTCAGGGCGTGCAGGAGAGATGGGGTGTTGAGCCACCACAGTGGAAGCGATACCCCTAGATCCACCGTTGCGCAGACAGTAGACGTCGCGCTGGTAGGATGGAATGAACGTGCCCGGAGAACGCCAATACGCGGCATCCAGGACACTCTGGAGGCTGGCATTGAGTGAACGCCAGTGACAAGGCCCATGCTCTAATGTCATGGGGCCTTAGGGAGAAGACAGCCAAATCTGAGCCCGGCCTTGCATACGCGTCCTTGATGACTGTCCACAGCCATCGAGAGATGGATGCGCGGCTAATGGCCTTCTTATAACTTTCGTTGTAAGAGAGAAACAGGTGGTGCTGCTTCTGGCGAGAAGATTTCGTCATCTGGAGCAAGGATAGACATCAGGGGATGAATGGAGATAGACCGAGTAGGAGAACCTGGCGACTGGTTCTTGGCCAAGAAGTCCGGGAGTAGGCGGAGACACATTGAGCCCTCCGGTTCGAAAGCGACATCCCCGGGAGTCTGCTAAGAGCGTGCACTTCGCTACAGTGCCTCCCCGACGCTAGAGGGAGTAGAAAGGCCGTCCGAAATGAGAGGAACTTGGGAGAACATTCCCTGATGGGCTCGTAAGGCGGAAGTCCCAAGGAGGAGAGGACGAGGAGATCCCCGGACAGGTGCGGCGGGGGGTCAGGCTTCCCAAAGGGAAGCCCCGCGGACAATATCCCGCAGGACAGGGTCGTCCACGAAGGAAGGACTACCCGACTGGCTGATGGTGGTGCAGATAGCTGCCCTGCATCCCTTCATCCGGGGACAAGCCTAATGAAGACATTGAGTCCTGCACAGCAGCCAAGCAGGAAGGTTTTGAGCCCCCGGATTGCGTGACCTTGGTTGACCGGCCTGTCACATTGCGTTTTATTGGAGGCACATGGAACAGGTGCAGCAGTTCCCGAAACCATGTTTGGGCAGGCCATCGAGGCGCCACGAGAACCAACGTGGCAAAGTCTGCCCTCACCCTCCGCAGAACTTTCCCAGTTAGGGGAACGGAGGGAAGGCATAGCCTGACAGGACTGACCGTGGGATGGACGGAGCATCCACGGGCCAAGCCGAAGGATCCGGGACTGGAAGAACATACAGATGAAGGCGGCGGTGGAATCTGGTGGCAAACAGGTCCACTTGTGATTTGAACCATGCTGCCCACACTGGCTCCAGAACTGCACAGACCAGTGCCCGTTCTGAGGGAAGAATCCTGTGGGAGCTGCTGACGGAGGCCGCAAGTATGTTCGTCTTTCCCGGGACATGCATCGCTGAGATCCGAAAGGATTGTTCTACACACCAGAGTGGAAGCTGTTCCGCTCTCCGACAAGGAATGGGAGCGAGCGCCCCTTTGCTTGTTGATGTAACAAGCCACAGTAGTGTTGTCCATGTCGATGCGAACATGTTTTCCCTTAAGAAAGGGGAGAAAGTCTCTGGGGCTTGAAAAACTGCCTCCAGTTCCAGCATGTTGATGTGACAGGAAAGGAGATGTTGTGACCATTGACCTGCTGCTGTCAGCAGGCCCACGTGAGCGCCCTCACCCGTGGGCCCCCCCACTCGAATTAGGACGCATCCGTGAACAAGTCCGCTGAGGAGGGGGGTGTGTGATAGGGACTCCCTGGGCTAACCGGGACTGGGAGTGCCATTTGCTCACTGATGATTGGACCCGAGCGACCCTGGGGAATAGCCCTGAACTGGAAGAATCGGTTCCTCCAAACGAATTGGAGGTACGTCCTGTCCCTTGGGTGAATAAGGAGATGGGAATACGCATCTCCGAGATCAATGGACATCCCCCAGTCGTCCGGGAGCAAGGCATCACAGATGGACCTAGGGGTTTCCATCTGAAAGTATCTATGTGTCGGGACAGACTGCCCACAGGATTGCCTGTCAGGGTTGCTTGCCCTAGCCCCTTTGGGGCTGAAGGAGGCGCAGAACGTCTCCTGTGGAGGCCCCTGGGAAGGCGGGGGAGCCGCCGGAGCAGGACGCTTTGCCACGGGGCAAGCGGGACCGAGTGAAGGGTGAGGTCCCTCCTGATTTCGTCCTGACTTTTGATAGTGGCCTGCATGTGGGTCCCAAAGAAGGAACCAGACCTAAGTGGCACAGCTCTCGAGGAAGCTCTGGCAGATGAAGAGCGGGTGACCGAAGATGGTAAGAGTACCGCATTTGGCCTTGACAAGACTGAATTGAGGTACAGTCTGGCGAAGGGCATCGGCCGAGTACTTGAGGTCTTTCCGCCATGGATTGTATGGAAGCAACCATTGCAGGAGAGACAGGTGAGTGACGGAGAGAAACGGTCTCGTAGTCTGGGTCCTGAAGAGCGGACACCAGACCACCCAAGAAGGAATCCACCACTGGATCCACTTCCAGACCTCTCCTGGCAGTCTCTTCCCAGTTTGCCAGGCAGCGCTGCGAGAGGGAGATATGCCGCTGCTGGGCCCGAGGCCTCTCTTGCGCTAAGACGAGGTTATCCTGTGTGAGGGAGAGTGGCGACTCTGGAATGGCCTCATGGGCCGTGAGGACCACTCTGTGGAAAGGGAGTTTCTCTGGCCTCAGGAATTTCCCGTAAGCCAGAGCTCCAGGGAAGTCGGGCATGGAGCCTGGAAGGATGTCCTGTGCCTCAGTGCCCCTTACCTTGCTTTGGGCCCTCCTCACCGAGTCAGCTGCCAAGCCTGACTCTTTTAGGAAAGGGGAGGCTGGGGCTGTGAGAGGAATGGCACCAAGGCGAGCTCTGCCACGGCAGGGCAGGGAGCCTTGGCCTCTTGAGCAGTGGACACGGCTCCAGGCAGGTGTGAGGTGAGCCATTGCACTGCTATGGGAAATGAAAAGAAAGCGGGTAGAGCCCTCATCATCCGCTTTCGAGTCAGTGTCCCCCGGCCTGCCTACAGAGGAGGCGATGGACTGTGGAGTGCCCGATTGTGGGCAAACTCCAAACAGACTGGGGTCAGAAGCCCTGGGGAGGAATCCGACCTGGGGGGGGGGGGGGGGGGGGGGTCCGGAGGGGTGGTCAAGGTGGACGCCTGCATGGGTGGGGTGCCGGGCATAAAGCGGGCCACCAAGTATACCCTGCGACGAGGCAAGGGGAAATCCTATAGATGGGAAGTGCTGCCATGGCGCCATGTACGGTGCCATGGGAGGCGTCATGGGCTGAGCCCATGGAGTCCCCGGATCCCCAGTGCCCAAGTGGCCAGCCTGCTGGGGGTCGGTTGGCATTTACCAAGACGACTAAGCGCTCTGTCCACAATGGGACAGAAATGTGCCAGCCCGCAGTGGGTCGCTTGGCATTTGCCAAGGCGACCAGGTACTCTGTCCCGAATGGGACAGAGAGGTTGGAGCGGGGGCACAAGCAGGCTGCAGGGGAGGAAGGGAGACAACCTGGGCGGATGTACGATCTGACGCCCGTAATAGGGGGGGTGTCTCCCTTGGCCCGCCTGGCGAACCAGGGGGTGAGCCATTTTCTGCCAAAGTGCTGGCCTTCCTGCCTCCTGAAGGAGACCCATACCCATGTCGCCCTTCAGCCATAGGGGCTGAAACAGTAGCAGCTGAACCGGGGTTGAGCTCTACTGAGAGGGCGAGTAGGAATCGACAGAACCACAGCTGAGTCGATTACCGTGAGGGGCAGTGTGAAGGCCGCAAAATGACAAAAAGTCAACAGAGCCGAAGCTGAGTTGAGGGCTTGTGGTCATGGCAACAGAACCGTAGTTGAGTTGTGATGACCAAGCCGGGGCGGACCTACGGTCTGACGCCTTCGGCAGGGGTGTTGTCACCCATGACCCACCTGGCTAAGCAGGAGGGTGAGCCTTTTTCAACAAATTGCTTGCCTTCCTGCCTCCCGAAGGAGACCCGTGCCCAGGTTGCCCTTCAGCCAATGTGGCTGAAATGCGTGCAGCTGAGCTGCACACAGGGGGCAAGCAGGTCGCCCTTCAGCCAGTGTGGCTGAAATGTGTGCAGCTGAGCTGTATGCAGGGGGCGAGTACGGAATCGACAGAACCGCAGCTGAGTCGATGACCGTAGAGGGCTACGAGAAGGCCGCAAGATGAAGAAAAGTCAACCCGCTGGTAATGGAGGAAGGGAGGCAATCGGGGCGGACCTATGGTCTGACACCCAACAAATTGGGGTTGCCTCCCTTGACTCGGCTGACAAGCCGTTTTTCCGACAAAATCTGGCCTTCCTGTCTCCCGAAGGAGACCCATACCCATGTCGCCCTACAGCCATAGGGGCTGAAACATAGCAGCAGAACCGCAGTTGAGCTGTATGCAGGGGGCGAGTACGGAATCGACAGAACCGCAGTTGAGTCAATTACCGTGAGGGGCAGTGTGAAGGCCGCAAAATGACGAAAACTCAACATCGCAGCAGAGTTGAGGGCTCGTGGTCACCGCAACAGAACCGCAGTTGAGTTGCGATGACTTCGAGAGAGTGAGAGACAGAGGAGGGAGAGACAAAGGTGAAGAGAGAGCGGGTTTGGCGCACGGGCAAATCTCCGGTCTGAGGGTTGGAGAATTCCGTGTACGAAATCTTCTTAACCCTCGCTTTGCCACCCAAACGCTTCACGTAAGTTTCCCCTTACACGAAAACATAGGCAAGACAATACAAAACAGCAATGAAAATCGATCGATGCAAGCAAAGTAGCAAAATACTTAGCTGCTCAGAGCATACGATGCAAGCTGGAAGATGGTTGCCAAGAAAAGAGGAAGAGCACATGCGTATGCGCAAGACATGGATACTCTCAGAGTTATGGTCCTTTCGGACTTTATTGTTTATGAGGCAGGAATGGCAAATCGCTGCCGCTTATTGCATCAGTGAGCCACGTACAGTATGTGTAATTAAACTGCAGTTTCAATCCAGTTTCAATTTCTCAAGATTGACGTCTCAGCACTCGAAATGAATTCCATACGCACTAACGTCACAGGTGCCATGCGATGGAGAAAACCCAGAATGATCACGGCACAAGCCTTAAGTCTGCACATAAATCCAAGAGTTGGCCAGGTCCTGAGGTCCTACCAGATAGTTCTATAATCCTGAGGTCGTAGGAGACTGAGGTGACAGAGACCTCAACTTTTCCAGGGGCCAGCACTACGAGGGCGGCGCCCATCCCCTCTTCCTCACTTCAAATTCATATTCGCATTCTTTTTTTTTTTCAAACCAAGATTTCAGAGAGGCCAGAAGGCTAATTGGTCTTCAAGAGGTGGGACCTGGGAAATCAACCTATCTCACCAATGATTTATATCAAGGCAGCTGGGCAATGCCCTGCTCTTCACAATTTTCAACTGCCATGGGATCTTTAGCATGCACAGCCAGAAGGCACAAGGGTCCGACTCGTTTTTCGTCCCCTTCCCCTTTCGATTTTCCAGTCAAACTGAGAAGAGTCAAGGCCTCTACAAGGAGCGAACCCTGGAACCTCAAGTTTAGTTACTGGCAGATGAATGTCAGAACCATTCTGCCACTCTTCTCCCTTTCTTTACTAAATTTTTTTTTTTTTTTTTTTTTTTTTGCAGATCTCAGTCAGCTAACCTTGCAGAGAAGCGGGCTTCCACGAGGACTCCAATTTCAATCACAACTCGCCCCCTCCCGCCTCTGGTATCAAATGAGTCAAATATTCACCCCTCACAGCGCCGAAGTTTAAATGTAGGGGCTGTATTCCAAGCCCCATTAGTTATGGCCCCTGACCAGCTCCTACTTAAAGAGTTAAGTGTGCTATGGGCTCGTTGAGAAGAGTGGAACCATGCACTCAAATCTCACCCACTCTGCGGATTCATCATGAGGGCATTAATCAAATTTCCAACCAAAATCAGAGATGGCTGTATCTTTCAGGCCTGGATGATGCCAGAACATATCGTGCAAGTAAGCATAGAGTACAGCCCAGTCCCAAAGTCTCACACCTGAAATGGAACTCCACAGCATCACTACTATCATCCCCATTCTCATCATCATGGCATTGTGAAAAATTGTTACACATTTTGTGACCTTTCACACCGTGCTCTCACAGTGATTTCAGATTCGCAGAGATTACTGGACAGCTGAAATGAGTGGTGTGGAGACAGTGACAGAAAAGTGATGAAGAAGATGTGGCAGTAAAACAAAACAAAAAACACACACAAAAATAAAACAAAGACCAACCCATGCATGTAAATGCCTAAGCAAATGTCCCCCACTTATTCCATCGACGCTTACCTTCAAAGAGAAAGATGTCCCACAACGCAGCACACATCCCCAGGACAGGTTGCGAGTGAAGAGACACATGAACCACTCTGTCATGTACATGATGGGGTCCACATTTTGCTTTTTCTGTTAAGCAGTACACGCATATATAAATACATAAATATATACATATATGCTTTTTCTGTTAAGCAGCACAACATACAAAAATATAAATACATAAATATATACATATATATAATATATACATAATAATGAAGAATGAGCGACAACACAGTAGAATGACATCAGCTTGCCTACCAGCTTCGGTTCTCGATGCTAAAATGTTTGATCATGTACAATGAGTCTGAATGAGTTTGGAGGGCACCACCCAAAAACAATTTATAATAATAACAATAACATATAAAAAAAAAATGACCTGCCAAAGGTTAGTTTTAATAACGTAATTACTGTGGCTAACTTCCACTAAATTTGGTGAATTTGAGATCAAATGTCTTGAAGTTAATGGCAGCCCTAACAGTTGGTCTTTTCATTACGGATCTTCATGCTCAAGTCATTTTGATAGTAACAGCTTAGTGTTTCAAAAGTCACCATCTCCCTGCTTTCATTTGAAGACCTTGCCAGCACACTGGGTTTGTGTAGGTTCAAGGAGTCTGACAGAGGTTTAGTGCAGGTTCAAAGAGCCTGCCAGATTATCATTAATAAGGAGTTTTGAACATGCTCAAAGAATCTGCCAGATTATCAATGACACACTGAACTGTCCAAGTACAATGAAGTCTGCTTGAACTAATTAAAATAAGCTAACAATGGTCAGGCCAAGCACTGCCAGATTAAAACAAAACCAATTTACTAGAACTTACATGCAGTTAAGGCAGAATTTTACAAAACAAAACAAAAAAAACTGAGGAAAGCAACATACAACTGCCCATCAAAATTATTACTGGCAACCATGTCTTATTGGATTGTATATCAGAGGGTAAAAAAAATCTACAAACATAATGTGTAATACTGCAAAGGAAAATCAGACTAAAAGTACAAATTTTACATTTCTGACATTGATATTTTCTGGAAGGTCTAATGTCAGATGGAAAGGAAAAACAAAACTGACTGATCTACTACTGTAATCTACCTATTTCATTACTATTTTCACTTATTCATTAAATGTTTTTACAACTAACACCAGCACAACCAGCTATCAATTCAAAGTACAGCTGGTTGCCAATAAAAAAATATAAATCATCTAACGAAAATCTGGCTGTTGTCTTTTAAGACAGTCTGATTTTTTAAGCTTTACACTACATCACATTTGTGCATCTCTCATGACAGGGGCTGTGACTATAAAAAAAAAATTTTTCATACTAAAAACAAATACACAAAAGTAAGATAAAGTAACAACTGTAGAAAGTAGCAAGAAAAGCCTCTGTTACAATGGCATATTCCAGAGATTCCAGTCAACCCATAGTTAGTACAATTACAAAAATATACAAATAATTCTATATTCATTTCATACTCTCCTTATTTTTCCCCCAGTGCAGGATGTTGGCATTTGCTGTGATTATTTTCCATCCCATGTCATCTGTGGTGTCAGTTGTAAGAAATTTCCTGAACAAGGCAAAACCGTCTTGAGAAAACTCTTAAGTTGGAAACTTTACACAGCTGATCCTGTATATCTGACAATTGTTTCTGTTGCAGCATGATCACACTTCCAAGGTTAAATGTTTATTTCTTTTCCAGAAAATGTTCTCTCTGTTTTCATATTAAGGTTCTGCAAATGCCATGTAAACAATCAATATAAAGAAGCATGACTCACCAAGTGTTTGTAAATGGCAGGAGAGGTCTTCTTCACCAGGCCAAACAGCACATCCCCATCCAACTGGATGGCTTCCTGCAAGAGAAACATCAATTCCATTCAATTCAGTTCATGTGGCTTCTAGCCAAGCAGACCACATCAGGGCTGTTGCCACAACACCAACAAAAGTCTTAAGATTAAAACTGTCACCATGTAGTTGTTGTTATCGTTGTTTAAAGCCCAGCCAACTACGTAGAGCCATATCAGGGCTATAACCGCACCAAAACATACAAAACTTCAACAGGAAAAAAAAGAAAAGAAAATTATACAAAACTTCAACAGGAAAAAAAAGAAAAGAAAATTAAGTACACATATCAATGCATTTGCACACATACCATAAGGACATGCCCCCGGCATTAACCACTCTGGCCAATTTATCGCACATGGTATTTAGAAAACATACCTGAATACAAATTAAAGCATACCTAAGGACACCAAAACATATCTAAAAACGGGCATAAATTACATAAAACTGCTTTCGCATATCTCACTTCCCTATAGCCAAAAATGCACTAAATACATGTACCCAATTATCAATTCTAAGAAAAAAGTCCCTACGACTTTATCGAACACATACAGGAAAATGGACCAGCAAGGCAGAAAATGATAGGAAGAAATGACAGAAAGCAAAGGATGAAGAAAGAAACAAAGAGAGTGACAGAAAATAGGAAATTTCCAGAAGGTGGGGATACTGTTTACATCGAAAGAGCCCCCGGGGGGGGGGGGGGGGGATTCCACCACATTAAAATCATATCAGCTTATGTTTAAAAACAAGCTAGAACCGTAAGGAGTCAGACTGATAAAACATACAATACAAATCACATCTTTTCCACTTTGAAATCAACCAAACTGATAAACATTTAATTCAAATGAGTAAGCAAAACGATTTTCCAGAAGAACATCATGAAATAAAGTATTCAAAGAGTCTGCTGTAAAATATTTCTGTCTGTTGTCATGTTATCTGTAATTTACATCAAGACTAAAATGCAGACCCATTCTGTGGTACCTACTAAAACTAGTTGTATAACTGCTCCAGCATCCGGCTGCTTTCTTTTTCCCCTTGTTTTCTTCAGAGAGAGAGAGAGAGAGAGAGAGTGTGTGTGTGTGTGTGTGTGTGTGTGGTGTGTGTGTGTGTGTGTGTGTGTGTGTGTGTGTGTGTGTGTGTGTGTGTGTGTGTGTGTGTGTGTGTGTGTGTTGTGATAATAACAATAATAATAATAAAAATGATGATGATAATAATAATAATGATGATGATGAATAAATAAAAACTATACAACTGACCAGACCAGGCTGAAGTAAGCGGTGAAATATCTATCACAGATAATAATAATAATAATAATAACACAACAACAGCAGCAGCAGCAGCAGCAACAACAACAACAACTACACCACCAACACCAACACCAACAACAACAACATCATCATCATCATCATCATCATCATCATCATCATCATCATCATCATCATCATCATCATAATAATAATGAATATAAACCATACAACTGACCAATCCAGGGCTGAAGAAGCCGGTGACATATTTATCACAGATAATAATGATAATGATAATAATAACAACAACAATAATAATAATAATAATAATAATAATAACAATAACAAACATAATAATGAATAAATAAAAGCCACACAACCGACCAAGCCAGGGCTGCAGTAGCCAGTGATACATTTATCACAGATAATAACAATAATAGAAACAAATAAATAAATAAATAAATAAATGAATGAATGAATGAATGAATGAATAAACAAATAAACAAACAAATGAACAAACAAATAAATAAATAAATAGACAAATAAAAGCCATACAACTGACCAAGCCAGGGCTGAAGTAGCCGGTGACATATTTATCACAGATAGCAACAAGACACCAAAACGCTTGTTCGGCTGGCATGTGCATCAACAACACAGCAGCGATGGGAGCCTGGGCCTGACAGTAGCCATCCTGAGGGTTGTGTATGGTGTAGGCTTTCAGTACACTGAACAGGTCTGTTTGACTGCACATCAACAGATACAAAACGACTGAAATGTACGTACAATGCGTCACAAATACTACACATTAAAAATAGTATCTATGCCAAGAATTCACTGAGAAAATTGGTATCTATATATAAAGGACTCACTGGGAAAAGTTACACACACATATATATATATATATATATATAAAATATATATATAAACAACACAACAACACATATATACATCTATCTATATATGACTAAGTGCCAAAAGGTGGGGTGCTGAGAGGGTGTTCATGAGAACTGCAATAAAAACATTATTTTCACATCTGAAACCCGTGTTCTTCTTTTGGTTTGTGTGGAAGAATGAATGTACTGATAATGGAGATAACTTCAAGCCTAATTTTTTTTATTTTGCTCTACACATGCAATATTGTACAAAATTGTCTTAAAAATCATGGCGTCAAAACAGACATTTCGTAGTCAGCACTAAATGAAGATGCCGTGCTCAGCCTAGGTGTGATTAAAGCACTTGAAACTAAGCATGTGAGCAAAATATACCTCGATTAACATACACAAACTTGCCGAATGGATCGGAATTTCTTGATGCGTCTATTCTGGCTGTTTCAAATTTTCGGTGTCACACGTGATAACGTGTTGTAAGACCGCCGTCGAAACATCGAGTGTGTTGTTCTTATACATGTTTTGGGTTAGAGATTCCAAAATGGTGTCATTTTGTACTCTGGAAACGATTGTTAAACATTATTTGAGTGAAAAGTATTGAGCGTATTCCTATCTGTTTTTTAATTGCGATTATTACCATCGCGAAAATGTGTTGTAATTTTTGACGTCAGACACCCAGCCCAAAATTTTCTTTCTCATTTCAACGATATCGCAAAAATTGATGTTATTCACTTTCGGTACACACGTGGGTTGCACGTTGGTTCGTGGTCACGTGC
>JAPXFY010000022.1:61275858-61303358 GCA_030674185.1 Monoplex corrugatus
AACAGTTCCAGTATTTGACTGACAGACAACTAAGGCTGCTTCATCAATTTGTGAGAAAACCTGAAGACCTATCACAAGATTCTTTAACTCTTTGACTCCCGCACCCTGTCCACCAGCATCCTGCATTGCCAACCATGCCAGCAAAGCAAAAACCCCTCTGACTCCCTCACCCTATATACCAGCTTCATGCAGGAAGCTGGAGGATAGGGTGAGGAAGTCAAAGGGTTAATTTTTTGCAGTTGGTGGACGGGGTGCGGGAGTCAACGGGTTAAAACTGAAACTGCAAAAGCAACAAAACAAAACAGTTTACACCTTTTTTTGTTCAATGGCATACTGTTTAAGTATCTAAAACATGGAGCAATTAAGAAACAAAACTAAATTTAAATCACCTTTTTGACACGTTTGCTCATCCACTTCTCCCAGTTCTCAAACATGTCAAGCCATTTGATCTCACGCTTCCTCAAGATTTCAGGAGGCACTCGCCTGTCCCTGTAACACAGAAACATAATCAAATATCTGGTTACAGCAGCCAAGACATGATTCAGGATAAGTACTAAAGTTCCATAAAGACTGGCATTTTAGATACATGTTTTCACCAGTAGCCTCTCTCCCTTGTAGTAATGGTAAAAATTATAGGCTGCCAAAACACAGCACTAGCTGAAACTGAAAGTGAATCTCTCAAGCTCACAAGCAGCATCCAAGAAAAATCAGAAACTAAAAATCAAAAACAAAAACAAAAAACCCAACCCTTCTGTCGACACAAGTTAACCCTTTCTGAAGTTACACTCCCATATGCACACCTACCCACCAGCTGCAAAAACTTAATCCTTTCATTCCCTTACCCTGTCCACCAGTTCCCTGCAAAACAATGCTGGTGGACAGAATGAGGAAGTGAAAAGTTGTTGTTATTGTTGTTTAATGCCCAGCCGACTGTGTAGAGCCACATCAGGGCTATAACCGCTCCAAAACACACAAAACCCCAACAGGAAAAAAAAAGAAAGAAAACCAAGCACACACACACACCAATGCACCTGCGCACACAACCCAAGGACATGCCCCTGGCACCGACCACCCCACCCAAGCCATCAAAAAGGGGATTTAAAAAACACACCTGACTACAAATTTAAGCAAACCTAGGGACGATGGGGATTTAAAAAACACACCTGACTACAAATTTAAGCAAACCTAGGACGATGGGGATTAAAAAACACACCTGACTACAAATTTAAGCAAACCTAGGGACGATGGGGATTTAAAAAACACACCTGACTACAAATTTAAGCAAACCTAGGGACGATGGGGATTTAAAAAACACACCTGACTACAAATTTAAGCAAACCTAGGGACGATGGGGATTTAAAAAACACACCTGACTACAAATTAAGCAAACCTAGGGACACCAAAACATATATAAAAACAGGCATAAATTAACTAAAATTGCTTCCACATATCTGACCTCCCTAGAGCCAAAAATGCGCTTAATACATGTACCCAATTATCAATCCTAAGAAAAAGTACGTAAGACTTTATCGAACACTTACAGGTCAATGGACCATTAAGGCAGAAAATGACAGGCAGAAATGACAGAAAGCAAAGGAACAAGGTAGAAACAAAGAGAGTGACAGAAAAGAGGAAATTCCCAGCACAGAATTTCCAGAAAGTGGGGATACTATTATGCTGAAAGAGCCCCTGGCATCCCCACAGGGGCAAGTGAAAAGTTAAGTTTTTGCTTTACTATCATGGCTGACAATACTGCTGGTGGACAGGGTGAGGGAGTCAAAGGGCTAAGCTCTTCTACTCTTCCCAGCAATCTGTCAAGAATATTCATACCTGTTACAGAATGGGGAAGAAACATTTCCCCAACTCCATGGCTAAGTATGAAGTTTAGCAGGACAAAGTCTCTCTCTTTCTCACCCTCCATCTGTCTGTCTCTTTTTGGTAGATGTGTGAGAAAAAGATATTTGTGTGTTGTTTTATGGTGTGTGTGTGTGTGTGTGTGTGTGTGTGTGTGTGTGTGTGTGTGTGTGTGTGTGTGTGTGTGTGTGTGTGTGTGTGTGTGTGTGTGTGTGTGTGTGTGTGTGTGTGTGAGTGTGCGCACGTGCGTGCATTTCTGTGTGCGCATGCATGTCTGTGTGGGGTGTGTGTGTGTGTGTGTGTGTGTGTGTGTGTGTGTGTGTGTGTGTGTGTGTGTGTGTGTGTGTTTGTGTGTGTGTCTGTGTGTGTGTACGTGTACACAAGAGGGAAAGAGACAGAGAGAGGGAGAGGGAGAAAGAGGGAGCGACAGACACAAACTGACTCCATGAGTTCACTGCTCAACCCATGACCATCCATATATCACTTACATACATCACTGGATAATCCGCCAACATATCAATCAGTTGATGAATCATTTAATTAAATTAATAATACAATAATCAGTGAATCAATATTTCCACTGATTAGTCCATTGACTAATCTAAATCATTCATATGACTGTTCATTAAGTCCATGCAATCCATTCATCAATTATTATTATTGTTATTTTTGTTTAAAGCCCAGCTGACTGCATAGAAGTTCTGTTTCAAAATATACACAATCCTTGAACGGGATTAAAAAAAAAAGAAAAGAAAATTAAGTACACAAATCAATGTATTCACACACATAATCTAATCAGATGCCCCTGGCACTGACCACTCCATCCAATTTATTGCACAGGGGATTTAAAATAACATATCTGAAAAGACTAAATACAAATTTAAACATAACCATGGACACTAAAGCATATAAAAATGGCCTAAATTACCTAAAACTGCTTCCTCATATCTCATTCCTTAAAGTCAAAAATGCATTCAATACATGTATATATACCCAATCCTAAGAGGAAGTACATTAGACTTTATCGAACACATACAGGTGAATGGACCAGCAAGGCAGAAAATGATAGGAAGAAATGACAGAAAGAAAAGAAGGAAGGAAGAAACAAAGACATTGACAGAAAAGAAGACATTTCCAGCTCAGAATTAACAATTCATCAGACTGTCAAACTTACTAACCTATCTATCATTCATACTGATTGTGATTGGTAAATCAATCAAAATACCAACAAGTTTACCATTGTCCATTCAATCAACCAATCAAATCATTAAATAGTGAGTCCACCTATCCAATGAATCACTCAGACAATCAGTTATCAGTCATGTAATCAGTCAGCTGATGAATCATCAACCAGCCAATCAACCAACATAATCAAACATGTAACCCATTCAACAAGTATTGAGTCAACTAAAAATTCAATCATGTCAACTCATATCAATTAACAAATTAAGAAGTTAATCAATTCCCAGATAAACATTTTTATATAGAATTAACTAAGTATAATCAATTTATTTTCATTCAGTTGACTCATCATCATTATCATGTGCCCTACAGCATGGTGGGACAGTGAGAAAGCCAGTTTTAATGTTGTGCACCCCAGGATTCGAACTCACAACCACTAGCATGTGAATCCAATGCTCAACCAACTGAGCTACTGAGGCCTGCATAAGATAGGCAGCACACAGGTGAGATTTTTACGGGTGTCGGTTGGGACTGAACTCAAGATGTATAGATTCTCTCTCGCACACACACCCTTTTCCTGGGCAACTTTCTCTTTCAGGTGGATGTGTGAAGGATTAACTTTAGTCCCTTTGTGTGAGAGGCAAAGTGTGTGTGTGTGTGTTTTAACACCTCTATTGTCTCTCACCCTCTGCCCCCCCTCCCCTCTCTCTCTCTCTGTCTGCTGCATATGTGATGAAATACTGTCTCTCACACTCCACCCTCCTCTCTCTTTTTCTCTGGTGGGTATGTTAAGAATAAACTTTATTCCCTTTGTGTGAGAGGCAAAGTGTGTGTGTGTGTTCTAACACCTCTACTGTCCCTCACCCTCTGCACCCCCCCCCCCTTCTTTTTCTCTCTGGTGGGTTTGTGATGAAATACTCTCACCCTCCACCCCTTCCCCTCTCTAGTGGGTAGTGAAGAATAAACTTTTAGTCCCTTTGTGTGTGAGGCAGAGTGGGTGGGTGTGTTCTAACACCACTACTGTCCCTCACTCTCCACCCCCTCCCGCTCTCTCTGGTGGGTATCATCATCATATCAGATGCCTTGCTGCATCAGTGCATGGCGTTGGTGATCATGAACTTCCATCTGTCTCTATCTCTTATTGCCTCAAACATCTCTTCCACCCTCTTTGTCCTCAGCCACTCTGCAAGTCCGTCTAGTATCTTCTCCCTGGGTCTACCCGGTGCTCTCTTTCCCTCCAGCTTTCCCATCATGACCAGGTGTTCCAATTCCCCTTTCCTCATAAAATGGTCTACAAATGTTGTCTGTCTTTTCCTACTCTTTCCTATGAATGATCTTCTTGTGTCTGCCTCCATCAAGACTGTCTCATTTGTTTTCTTTGCTGTCCATGGTAGAAACCACATCTCGGCTGCCTCAATCTTGTTCTGGTTTTGTTTTTGACTGTCCACGCCTCACATCCGTACAACAGTACTGGTTCTATATAACATTCAAGAACTCTCTTCCTGATGTTAATTGATAGGCATTTGTTGGTAAGAATGCTTTTCATCTTCTTGAATGCTGTTTTGGCGTGGCCAATTCTGCTGGCTATTTCTGATGTGCATCTGCCGTCTGGTGAAATGATCGTTCCCAGGTATTTAAACTTATCATCCTGTCTCAAGGTTGTGCCGTTTGCTGTTATTTTGCATGATGGGATTTCATGGTTTTTACTGATCACCATGACTTCAGTCTCCCTGCTATTTAGTTCCAACCCTTTACCTTTGCTTTGCATTTCTAGTATATATTCACAAGGTTTCGTAGGTCCCTTTCATTTTCTGCAACCAGCATGGTGTCATCTGCGTATTGAATGTTGTTTATCATTTTCCCTCCAACCTTTAATGTAGGGTCTTCTTCTAGGTTTCTCATGATGTTTTCACTGTAAAGTGAAAACAGATCTGGTGACAAAACACAACCCTGTCTGACTCCTCTTTTGATGTTTTGGAAAGAGCTTGTATCAGTTTCTATTCTCAATGCAGCTGTTTGTTCCCAATACATATTTCTGATTAGTCGTAGATCTTTTCCATCAATATTGAGTCTTTCTAGTTGGTTGATCAATTCTTCACGTCTTATCCGATCGAAAGCCTTGGTGTAATCAACAAAGCATAAATATAAATCCTTACTCATCTCGATTGACCTCTCTATGATAGTTCTTAGGATGTATATGGCATTAATAGTTCCTTTCCCTTCAACAAATGCACACTGTTCATCTGCTATTTCTCTTTTGATTCTATTCCTTGTCCTCATCATGATTTTTCTTAATAGGATTTTTGTTACATGACTCATCAAACTGATTGTGCGATGGAGTTCACAATCTATAGCCCCTGTCTTCTTTGGAAGTGTAATGAAAATTGATTTTGTCATATATATCTTCGGGGTTTTTTCCAGTGTCGTAAATTTCATTTAGGAGGACTGTTATTTTTTCAATACCAAATTCCTCCAGAGCTTCAATCATCTCTGTAGTAATGTTGTCTGGTCGCGGGGCTTTTCCTGGTTTCAGCTTTTTCAGTGCTGCTCTAACTTCATCTTTCATTATGGGTGGTCCAAAGTTCTTTCTTATAATGTGTTCTTCATTTCTGTCATCTTCAAAAAGGTCTTTAATCATTAATGTACTCTCCCCATCTATCTAACATTTTGTCTTTTTCCATGATAAGCGTGCCATCTTTCGATTTTAAGCAACCGGTCGATGTGCGTGTATTTTTCCTGTGGACAATTTCTTCAATTCGTCTGTACATACCCTGAGGATCCATTTTGTGTCGGTCTTCTGTTTTTTGCATTTTGTTTTCAGCCAAGCTTCCTTAGCTTCATTGCACCTATTCCTGATTACTTTGTTTATCTTCCTGCATATCTCCTCGTTTCTCTTTGCCTTCCTCTTTTCCTCCATCAAGCCTAAAATTTCTTCTGTCATCCAGTTCTTTTTTGCTTTTCTATCTACTTCAGGGATTTCTTCACAAGCTTCATTTATCGACTTTCTCAACTTTGTCCATTGTTCCTCTGTCACCAACGTCTTGCAGAGCACTGAATTTGTTTTGAACATGTACACTAAATTTTTCACATATCATTTCATCTGTCTTTAAGAGTCCAAGATTTAGTTTGATGTTGCTTTTGGTCTGTTTCCTTTTCCTTAATTTCAACCTAAATCTTTTCATTACAGGATTGTGGTCACTACTGCAGTCTGCGCCTGATAGTTTTTTGCTGACCTGACAGTAAAGAATTTCTGCATCTTTTATTGATCAGGATGTAGTCAATCTGATTTTTGGTATTATCTCCTGGACTCATCCAAGTCCATTTTCTTCTATTAGGCTGCTCAAACCAGGTGTTTCCTACTATGAACTCATTCATCTGTGCCCATTCTACAAGTTTCCCTCCCCTTTTCATTTTGTGTACCAAGGCCATGAGGTCCAACTATATTCTCCACCCTTTCCTGTCCCACTTTAGCATTAAAATCTCCCATTATGACTGTAACTTCTTGTGATTTACATTGGGCTTTGGCCATCTCTAATACTTCATAGAAGTTGCCAATGTCTTCCTGAGTACTTGCGGATGTTGGTGCATACACCTGACTGATGTTGATATCAAATGGTCTGCCTCCCAATTTGACCAGCAAAACTCTGTCAGACACAGCCCAGTATCCCTTAACTGCTTTTGATTTGTCCCTGTTCATTACCATGCCTACTCCTCTTTCATGTGAGTTTCCACCAGAGTATATTACTGTATACTCTCCTGATGTTATCATGCCTGCCCCCTTCCATCTCACTTCCCCTAGTCCTAAAATACTAATGTTAAGCCTTTCCATCTCCATTTTGATATTGTCAAATTTACCTTTTTGCATCAATGTTCTGATGTTTCATGTTGCAATTTTGGTATTTTTGAGTTTGAGTTTGGTCGCAATAGCTTGCTGACAGTCTGGTGTTACCTGCGCCGCATGACGGTCCCTACCAGACAAAGGTGCTCCATATCTTCATTTTTCTTCTTTTGTCTGTCCATAACTTTTCTAGGGAGAATACGATGATGGTTTCCCGTTGCCTTCCATCGGTTTTTTTTGTTTGTTTTTTTTTTGCAGTCTCTCCGTTAGCCTTTGCCGTTCTCATGACAACCTAGTTCAAGGCAGTAGGGTGATTTTTTTTTTTCAGGGTTTCCTCCCTTAGCCTTATTCTCTCCTGAGATGTCCACAAGACAGTGGAGCTATTTACCCATAGTTTGGGGATCTGGTTCGTGGGCACCAGGGCATATCCACATGCTGGTGGGCCTGCATGCCGCATGTCTGGGGGGGCAGACTTCCTCCGAGTCCCTCGAGATTTAGCCTGAGTCCATGAGGTGCTCAGTTACTGCATGTCGCCACAAGGAGGCATAACGTAGGGCTTGCTGATGGACAGGTTATGTACTGACAGGAACAGACTTACGCATTCTGCTCTTCTTTTCGCATAGCTGCAAGCAGCAGTGCTAGCCAGTGGTGCAGGCTGAAAATGATAGAAGACAAGCACGCAGTCACTAGCCGACACACTAGACGCATCACATCTGCCATTGACACACCCTGGTGGGTATGTGAAGGCTAAACTTTAGTCCCTTTGAGTGAGAGGCAGAGTGAGTGTATGTGTTCTGACACCTCCACTGTCTCTCACCTTCCACCCCCCTCTCTCTCTCTCTCTTTCTCATGGGCATGTGAAGAAAGATTTTAATTTCCCGTGTGTGTGTGTGTGTGTGTGTGTGTAAGAAACTGGTCACAGAGAAAGTTTTGTCATCTCTTTTCTCTCAGTCTCACCCACCCCTGCCCCTCCTCTCTCTCCACCACTGTTTGAAGTGTTTCAAGTGGGCTCTTTTGTTGCAGAGGCAGACACTAAGGAGACAGTGATCTAACATAATTTCAGCCTCAGAGGGCAGGCCACTCCCACTGCAGCTGTAGAGCCAACAAAGCACTATCAGCACACAAAAACCAGTCGGTTACTAAACAAATTTACATATTACACCTTTTACTTTTAGCAAGCTGTCTGATATGTGGATGACCATGTTGCCTACACTAATACAGTAATGTAAAATTATACCAAACATGACCAGATTAGTCCAGTGGGTTACACTACCACATCTTGTAGAAAACATGCTGAATAGTTTCATGCAGTAGAATAATTTCCATCACCTTTTAAGTTTTTGCCCATAATTTCAACCCCACTACCCAAGATTCTAAGGTTTCAAATGTACTAACAAAACTATACCACACAAACTAAGGGAGATAACTTCCCCACAATTTGACCAGCAGAGCATAACACAGACCATTGTTATTGTCTTTCCCTGTGCTAAGCCTAGTGTGCACACAACAATGTGGGGGTGGGCGGGTGAGGGCAGGGTGGTGGTGGGCAGGTAGGGGTAGGGGAGTGAGCAGGAGGGATGGGGGTGGGCAGGTGGGGGTGGGGAGGGGTAGTAGGGGGTGGGAGAGATAGATCTGAGAAGAAGAGACAGATAACTTCAGAGTGGGAGAGAGAGAGAAAGAGAAAGAAAGACAGACACAGACAGACAGACACAGACAGAGACAGAGAAAGAGACAGACAGAAAGAGAGAGAGAGATGTGTGTGTGTGTGTGTGTGTGTTGTGTGTGTGTGTGTGTGTGTGTGTGTGTGTGTGTGTGTTTGTGTGACTGTGAGTGTGTGTATGTGTGTGTAAGACAGAAACCAATGAGAAGACAAACACAACACCTACAGTGAAAGAGAGAGAAAGGGACACAGACACACACACACACACACAGACTCTGTCCCTCTGCCCCACCCATGGCCACACCTTGGCTAATATGACTTTCTTCCCCTTCTCTCTCAGTATCCCCCTCATCCCCATCCCAGCCCCTCCCACCACAAAATGCTCTCCTCACAACATAAGCACTCAATTACATCTCAATAAAAACCCATTGAAGTACAACAATACAAACAAACAAATAAACAATAAATAGACATAGCACAGAGTTCAAAAGACAAATTTAACCTTAGGTATGAGTGCTCATGATAAGTGATGATATTCTGGATGGCAGGGGGGGGGGGGGGGGGGGGAGCACTGAGTCAAGATGAAGGGAAAAAGGAAAAGGGAGAAGGCAGCATGGGGAGGAGAAGGAAACGATGTTTACATGGGGAAGAGGGCATGGCGTGATGGTTAGGGATGACAAGAAGGTGTAATAAAAGAAGGGGTGTAAAGGTGGAGGTGGAGCTAGTTCTCATATACTCTGAGAGTGGAAGGCATTGAAAACTCTACAGATGGCAAGGTGGGGGTGGAGCGTCAGACAGGCTTGTTTAAAGTGTGATTCTACTCAGCAGAAGAAGAATTACAAAGTAACAAAGGTGTGGGAGAGGGGGGTGGGGGTAGGGGTGGAAGGGACTAAGAGCAGGGTGCAGTCAAGTGTTACAGAAATGGACAACCTAAGTGGGAGAGGGGGGTGGGGGTAGGGATGGAAGGGACAAAGAGCAGGGGGCAATCAAGTGTTACAGAAATGGACAACCTAAGTGGGAGAGGGGGGTGGGGGTAGGGGTGGAAGGGACAAAGAGCAGGGGGCAGTCGTGTTACAGAAATGGACAACCTAAGTGGGAGAGGGGGGTGGGGGTAGGGGTGGAAGGGACAAAGAGCAGGGGGCAGTCAAGTGTTACAGAAATGGACAAGTTCTGAAGCTCTGTGTTCCTGTAAACCACAAGTAGTACTAGAGGTAGGACATGTATATCAGTTGGTGGGTTCATGCAATTACAGATCAAGTTACATGAACACACACACACACACACACACACACACACACACACACCACACACACATACACACATATACATATATAACACACTTTCAAACACACATACACACACACCACACACAACACACACACACACACACATATTCACACAAACAAAAGTGAGCAAGAGAGAGTCATGAGTGTGCAGGCATGTGAGTATGACATGTTGTCATGATTGTGAATGTCAAGCACCCCTTTCCATGTATCACCAGAAATTTGCTATACAATTAGGTGACAAAAAACAAAAAAACAAAAAAACATAAAAAGATTTCTATCACTTTAAGTTTAACTTAACAGTCATGGCTATATAACCACTCAATTCTACTTGATTAGAGTGAAAACATGTATGCCCCACTGCCTCATTATTTTACATGTTAATTGCTCTGTCTGAGCACTGCAGTCTGCAGTCACAATAGGCCTATGTTCAAATCAAAAGTAAGGGTATGCCCATAACAACAACAAATTGATCATGAACAATTAGGAGCAAATTTTTCATTTTCCCAGACAAAGTAAATAGACAAACCTTTCACTTTATGTAAGATGAATGCTGTGTGTGTGTGTGTGTGTGTGTGTGTGTGTGTGTGTGTGTGTGTGTGTGTGTGTGTGTGAAGGGGAGGGACCTGTCATTCAACCTACCTCTGTGTGTGTGTGTGTGTGTGTGTGTGTGTGTGTGTGTGTGTGTGTGGTGTGTGTGTGGTGTGGGTGGGTGGGTGGGTGTGGGTGTGTGTGTGAATGCGACCTTCACTTACTCGTCAGGATCTGTAAACTGATGGCCTCCTAAGAAACCATACCGATCGGTCTGAACGGGTAATGAAAATCCGTTAGCCGAGTTTTTGCCGTCGTTTGGGGTGTGGCTCCCAGGATTCGGCATTTCGTCGTCTGTGTCTCTCACCGCCGATCTGGCTGTGAGTCAGCCATCGACACAATTGAGTGTAACTAACAGTCTTAACGACTACACATGAACACAGTTTCTCACATAAACTTATTTTGTATCAGAGTTTTCCTCTCTTGTTGAGCTTGTCTCTCAGCTGATCGACTTCAATTTCAAACTCTTCCGCACTGCCAGAAAACAACCGTTTCTATTTCAGTGACAAGACAATAATACACGGGGTTCAATATGTAAACACATTCTGCGGTTATCATACAAAGCTTTCATTACTTAATTGTATCATACAAGTGTTTATCACAGGAAAAAACAAATTAAAACACTCGTCTGTTGACCATACAACAAAGTTTTCTGCTCCATTTTACCGGAAGTGGAATCACGGAAGTGATAAAAATCTAGGCTGGCTGGTACTGACTATACATGCAACAGCTGTGCACACGGCAGTAGACCGAACGAATAAGAATACCTATGAATCATGATAATCATCAAGTACCCTGCCACATGACGTTGGCAATCATGGCCCTCTATATGCATCTACCCCTTGTTGCCGCAAGCACATCCTCCACCCTCTTGTCTTCAGCCACTCTGCAAGTCCGTCCAATATTTTTTTCCCTGGGTCTACCTGGTGCTCTCTTTCCCTCCAAATTTCCTGTTGTGACCAGGTGATCTAATTCCCCTTTCCTCATAAATGGCCTATAAATGTTGCCTGTCTTTTCCTCATCTTCCCTATGAATGATCTGCTTGTGTCTGTCTCCATCAAGACTGTCTCGTTTGTTTTCTTTGCTGTCCTTGGAGCTCTCAACATTCTTCTTAGAAACCACATCTCGGCTGCCTCAATCTTGTTCTGGTTTTGCCTGTTGACCGTCCACACCTCACAACCGTATAACATTATTGGTTTTATATAACATTCAAGAACTCTCTTCCTAATGTTAATTGATAGGCATTTGTTGGTAAGAATGCTTTTCATCTTCTTGAATGCTGTTTTGGCTTGGCCGATTCTGCTGGCTATTTCTGATGAGCATCTGCCATCTGGTGAGATGATCGTCTTGAAGAATTCTGGTCATTTCAAGTTTACAAATTATGTTCATCGCTTATTTAGGGCAAAAATGACTGAACATGAAAACAAATATGAGACAGACAGACAGACGTATAAATATCACAACAACAAATAATGATAAGAAGAAGAATAGATTGCTAAACGTTTGCAATAAATACATTCATAAATCAAACATGAGCAATATCAATACATAACAGCACAGCAAACCAAGAACTTGATTATTGCTCCCGTTAGATCCTTCTGGTCTTCATTCTGGCCATCAGTATCGGCACACACATCGACGCCTGTCGGTTTAAGAACTAATACTAATGTTTAAAGCATGATTAGATTTAAACGAAATGCAAACACGCAACCGTCTGTCTTTCCTTCACTCTCTTCCCCTGTTTTCCCTTTCACATACTCCCTTGCTCTGCGCCCTCCTCACTCCGCTTTAGTAAGCGCATGAATGACTATTGATAAATATGTTTATCGGTAAAGTCAATATTTTATCATAATTCATTTTTATAACTTGTTTCATATTGTATGTGTTATGTTTAGAGAGAGACAGACAGACAGACAGAAAGAGATAGAGAGAGAGAGACAGAGATAGAGAGAGACAGACAGACAGAGAGTGAGAGAGAGCGTGTGTGTGTATGTGTGTGTGCGTGCGTTCAGTGTGTGCGCGTGCGGGCGCGTGCGTGTGTATGTGTGTGTGTGTGTGTGCGCGCGTGTGTGTGTATGTGTGCGTGTGCGTGTGTGTGTGCGTGCGTGTGTGTGTGTGTGCGTGCGGGTGCGTGCGTGTGTATGTGTGTATGTGCGTGCGTGCGTGTGTGCGTGCGTGTGTGTGTGTGTGTGTGTTGTGTGTATGTGTGTTGTGTGTGTGTGTGTGTGTTGTGTGTGTGTATGTGTGTGTGTGTGTGTGTGTGTGTGCTCATGTTGTCGAGTAGCAAAGGCTAACTGCAAGACAAGTCCAAAGGGACGAAATGCTACTATCCTTGGCATAAAGTGTTCTGAAGTCTGAAGAATTCTGGTCATTTCAAGTTTACAAGTTATGTTCATCGCATATTTAGAGAGAAAAAAATGACTGAGCATGAAAACAAATGAGACAGACAGACAGACAGAGACAGAGAGGAAAGAGAGAGACAGACAGACAGACAGACAGGCAGACAGACAGACCGACAGACAGACAGACAGATAAACAGACAGACACAGACAGACAGACAGACATGTACAGAGACAGATACAGAGACAGACAAAGATAAAGAGAAAGACAGACAGAAAGACAGACAGGGAGAGACTACGAATATGAATACTGACAAATGGTTTACTATGTTTTAGGCATTTAGCCGTTTCACAGAGGGGAGGGGGAGGGAGGATGGAGGATGGAGGAAGGATGGTAGGCGAAAAAAAAAAAAAAAAAGAAGAATTAAAACGAACTCTATCGATAAGCAATCGGAATACACCAACTTTTTGTTGACATAGACACCGGGATGAAATGGCGGTACAAAATTAAATGTTCCATTGTGGCACTGTCCACCCAGGAGATCAACGAGACATCTAAGCCTGTTAACACATGTCTGATCACTGGACAGGTGGCTGTTGCGGCCTGGTCAGTTGACAATAAATTATGGTCCTTGCATGGCAGGTCCGGACAATCATATCCATCGTCTCCTGCGATGGTATCAGAGGTTCCTTTTTTTTTTTTCTTTTTTTGTTGTTGTTGTTACTGTCTGATCTGCTTGTCATATTGGCAGATGTGATGCGTCTAGTGTGTCGGCTTCGGCCTGCACCGCTGGCTAAGCACTGCTGTGCGAAAAGAAGAGCAATGCGTAAGTCTCTTCCTGTCAGTACATAGCCTCTCCATCAGCAAGCCCTACGCTGTGCCTCCTCGTGGCGACAGCGGTAACTGAGCACCTCACGGACTCAGGCTGAATCTCGTAGGACTCGGAGGAGGTCTGGCCCCCAGACGTGAGGCATGCAGGCCCACCGGCGTGTGGACACGCCCTGGTGCCCACGAACCAGATCCCCAAGCTAAGGGTAAATAGCTCCACTGCCTTGTGGACATCTCGGGGGAGAGTAAGGCTAAGGGAGTTAACCCTAAAAATAAAAAAAAAACATGGAAGGCAAGAGGAAACCACCATCGTAGTTTTTCCCCAGGAAAACCATGGACAGGAGAAAGAAAAAGAAGAAAGTTAACGACGTCAATAGGTGCTCCTGCGGAGCACCTTCGTCCGGTAGAGACTGTCATGCGGCACAGGTGACACCAGACCGTCAGCCAGCTACTGCGACCAAAATCAAAATTAAATTCAAAATAGCAACATGGAATATAAGAACAATGCTACAGAAAGGTAAATTAGACAACATCAAAATGGAGATGGAAAGGCTTAACATTAGTATTTTAGGACTGGGGAAAGTGTGATGGAAGGGGGCAGGCATGATAACATCAGGGGAATATATAGTGATATACTCTGGTGGTAATTCACATGAAAGAGGAGTAGGCATCATAAAGGAACAAAGACAAATCAAAAGCAGTTAAGGGATACTGGGCAGTGTCCGACAGAGTTTTACTGGTCAAATTCGGAGGCAAACCTTTTGATATCAACATCATACAGGTGTATGCACCAACATCCGCAAGTACTCAGGAAGACATCGACAACTTCTACAAAGTTTTAGAGATGGTCAAGGTCCAATGTAAATCACAAGAAGTTACAGTCATAATGGGAGATTTTAATGCTAAAGTGGGACAGGATAGGGTGGAGGATATAGTTGGACCTCATGGCCTTGGTGCACAAAATGAAAGAGGGGGGAAGCTTGTAGAATGGGCACAGATGAATGAGTTCATAGTAGGAAACACCTGGTTTGAGCAGCCTAACAAAAGAAAATGGACTTGGATGAGTCCAGGAGATAATACCAAAAATCAAATTGACTACATCCTGATCAACAAAAGATTTAGAAATTCTTTACTGTCAGCAAAAACACTACCAGGCGCAGACTGCAACAGTGACCACAATCCGGTAGTGGGAAGGTTTAGGTTGAAATTGAGGAAAAGGAAACAGACCAAAAGCAACATCAAACTAAACCTTGGACTCTTAAAGTCAGATGAAATGATACGTCAAAAATTTAATGTACATGTTCAAAACAAATTCATGCTGCTCTGGAAGACGTTGGTGACAGTGAGGAACAATGGACAAAGTTGAGAAGTTCTATAAATGAAGCTTGTGAAGAAATCCCTAAAGTAGATAGAAAAGCAAAAAAGAGTTGGATGACTAATGAAATTTTGGGCCTGATGGAGGAAAGGAGGAAGGCAAAGAGAAACGAGGAGATATACAGGAAGATAAACAAAGAAATCAGGTATAGGTGCAATGAAGCTAAGGAAGCTTGGCTGAACACAAAATGCAGAGATAGAAGAACGACACAAAATGGATCCTCAGGGTATGTACAGACGAATTGAAGAAATTGTCCACAGGAAAAATGCATGCACATCAACTGGTTGCTTAAAATCGAAAGATGGCACGCTTATCATGGAAAAAGACCAAATATTAGACAGATGGGGAGAGTACATTAAAGACCTTTTTGAGGATGACAGAAACGAACACATTATAAAAATGAACTTTGAAGGACAACCCATAATGAAAGATGAAGTTAGAGCAGCACTGAAAAAGATGAAACCAGGAAAAGCCCCAGGACCAGACAACATTACTACAGAGATGATTGAAGCTCTGGAGGAATTTGGCATAGAAAAAATAACAGTCCTCCAAAATGAAATTTATGACACTGGAAAAATCCCCAAAGATATGTCAAAATCAATTTTCATTGCACTTCCAAAGAAGACAGGGGCTATCGATTGCGAACTCCATCGCACAATCAGTTTGATGAGTCATGTAACAAAAATCCTGTTAAGAATAATCATGATGAGGACAAGGAATAGAATCAAAAGAGAAATAGCAGAAAAACAGTGTGGATTTGTGGAGGGGAAAGGAACTATTAATGCCATATACATCCTAAGAACTATCATAGAGAGGTCAATCGAGATGAGTAAGGATTTCTATTTATGCTTTGTTGACTATACCAAGGTTTTCGATCGGGTACGACATGATGAATTGATCAACCAACTGGAGAGACTCAATGTCGATGGAAAAGATCTACGAATAATCAGGAATATGTACTGGGAACAAACAGCTGCAATGATAATAGAAAACAATATAAGCTCTTTTCAAAACATCAAAAGAGGAGTAGACAGGGTTGTGTTTTGTCACCAGATCTCTTTTCACTATACAGCGAAAACATCATGAGAAACCTAGAAGAAGACCCTGGATTAAAGGTTGGAGGGAAAATGATAAACAACATCGGTACGCAGATGACATCGTGCTAATTGCAGAAAATGAAAGGGACCTACAAAACCTTGTGAATATACTAGAAACAGAAAGCAAAGGTAAGGGGTTGGAATTAAACAGCAGGAAGACTGAAGTCATGGTGATAAGTAAAAAACATGAAATCCCCTCCTGCAAAATAAAAACAAATGGCACAACCTTGACACAGGTTAATAAGTTCAAATACCTGGGAACGGTCATTTCATCAGACGGCAGAAGCACATCGGAAATAGCTGGCAGAATCGGCCAAGCCAAAACAGCATTCAAGAAGATGACAAGCATTCTTACCAAGAAATGCCTATCAATTAACATCAGAAAGAGAGTCCTTGAATGTTATATAGAACCAATACTGTTGTACGGATGCGAGGCGTGGACAGTCAGCAAGCAAAGCCAGAGCAGGATCGAGGCAGCCGAGATGTGGTTCTCAGAAGAATGTTGAGAGTTCCATGGATAGCAAAGAAAACAAACGAGACAGTCTTGATGGAGGCAGACACAAATAGATCACTCATAAGGAAGATTAGGAAAAGACAAGCAACATTTATAGGCCATTTTTTGAGGAAAGGGGATTTGGAGCACCTGGTCACAACGGGAAAGTTGGAGGGAAAGAGAGCACCAGGTAGACCCAGGGAGAGAATGCTGGACGGACTTGCAGAGTGGCTGGGGATGAAGAGGGTGGGGGAGATGCTGGGGCAACGAGAGATAGAGATGGTTGGAAGTCTATGGTCGCCAACGCCATGCGGCAGGGCACCTGATGATGATGATGACTGTCTGATCAAACTTTTGAAGAAGCTGGTGTGATTTATTCAGTTCTTTTTGTTGTCGTTGTTGTTTTGTTTGTGGTTGTGTTGCTTTGTTTGTTTGTTTGTTTGTTTGGGGACTCTTTATTTTCGTGTAGACATGCCATTTGTCGTTCCACTGGAGTCTCAACACTGAAATGAGGTCTGCATTGGTCACTGCTTTCACCTTCACCACCCTTCTTTTGATCGGTTGTTCTACAGGTGTAAGCGTGATTGACTCGTGTTCTGAGATGTCAGTGGAAATGCTGAGTCACCTTGACAAGCCTTGTTTTTGTCTCCACTGTTTTCCTCGTGTCGAGTAAGAGAGAGAGAGAGAGAGAGAGAGAGAGAGAGAGAGAGGTGGGAGAGAGAAAGAGAGAGGAGAGAGAGATGGGAGAGAGAGAGGGAAAGAGATGGAGAGACAGAGAGAGAGACAGAGAGAAACAGAGAGAGAGACAGAGAGAGAGAGACAGAGACAGAGAGAGAGGGAGACTGTCTCGTGTTCTGAGATGTCAGTGGGAAATGCTGAATCACCTTGACACGCTTTGATTTTGTCTTACGTTTCCTCGTATCGAGAAAGAGAGAGGGAGGGAGAGAGAGAGAGAAAGAAAGAGAGGAGAGACAGAGAGAGAGATGGGAGAGAGAGAGAGGGAGAGAGAGAGAGAGACTCGTGTTCTGAGATGTCATTGGAAATGCTGAGTCACCTTGACACGCCTTGTTTTTGTCTCCACTGTTTTCCTCGTGTCGAGAAGAGAGAGAGAGAGAGAGAGAGAGAGAGAGAGAGAGAGAGAGAGGAGACAGACAGACAGACAGACAGACAGATAGACAGACAGAGATAGACGGAGACAGATAGACAGACAGACAGAGACAGACAGACAGAGAGAGACAGAGAGATGGGAGGGAGACATAGAGAGAGACAGAGTGAGACAGAGAGAGAGAGACAGAGAGATGGGAGGGAGAGAGAGAGAGACTCAGAGAGAGAGAGACAGAGAGAGAGATAGAGAAAAGGAGAAAGAGAGAGATGGTTTATTCGTTTATTCTTTTGTTTTTCGACCTTTGGACCCAGGTTGGGTATTTGTATTAGGCTGGCAATGCTGGTGATCAAGATCGCCATGATGCGCATTCTGAGAAAGCTGAAGTTCGTCTGCCGGACTCCTGACTGACTTGCCATAGAAAACTGATCTTATATGTAGGCATACCCTGTTGTCAGTGTCCCCTCTGATGATCATGTCAGTTCCTCGCCAGGATGACCAGTAAATCTATCTGATGTCTTTGTTTGTAGTTTGTTCAAAGGGATTCCCCCACCCGGAAAAATCCATATGCGCTCCACCCAAATCTGCCAGCAATTATCTGACATTTCTGACGCCTACGCAAAACCCTATGCGCTGGCAAGGTCTTGAAATGGGAAGGGGGAAGAGGGACCTATGAAACATTAAGCTGACACCACCAGAACGAGATAAACATTAAGATGGGCAGCAGACAGGCCAGTTTTTAATGTTGCTGGCTGGGACTGAACTCAAGATATTAGATCCCGAGTCCATGGCTCTGCCAACTAGCCCGCGTAAAAAATACCCAAGGACACCAGAGGGATTCGAACCCTCGACCTTCTGCTTACCAGGCAGATGTCACTCACTGTAGATATCAATAGTAATACAGACTGTTATCTCACACACATCCACACCACCGTCACCCATCTCAGTCCCAATCTTTTCTGTTTGTTTGTTGATTGAAGTTTGGGTCCTTCCGTGTGTAGTGGGGGTGTTCTGATAAGTCCCAGGTTCAATACATCACAGTACAAAGTCCAATACGTATGTCCCAATTCGTAATGTTAGTAGGATATCGAGGTTTACACTACTAATGTTTCTATATATAATCACATTAAATTGCCAGCCTAATACAAATACCCAACCTGGGTCCAAAGGTCTAAAACCAAAAAATAAACGAATAAACCATCTCTCTCTCTCTCTCTCTCTCTCTCTCTCTCTCTCTCTCTCTCCCTCTCTCTCTCCTCTCTCTCTCTCTCTCTCTCTCTCTCTCTCCTCTCTCTCTCTCCTCTCTCTCTCTCTCTCTCTCTGTGTGTCTGTCTGTCTCTCTCTCTCTTGTTGATGAATGTATGACGTGTTTGTTTCTCTCTTGCTTCTTCTTTATTTTTAATGGCTTTTTGTTCATTTTTGTTTGTTTGTTTTTGTGTCAATGAATGTGTCATGAGTAGCTTTGTGTTGGGTGTGAAAGTAGGGGAACGCAGACTTGGGGGGGGGGGGGGATAGGCCTGAGGGGAACAGAGATAGGGAAAGACAGACATACAAGAGCCAGTGGATGGTATTAATTTAAGGGGCAGACGATCAGAGTTCAAAGATGAACAGTGTGTGAGCATTCCTTTTGCAGTTGTCCCTTTGTCCTTCCTTCCCTTCCCCTTTTCTCTTCCTCTCTCTCCTCCCCCCTTCTCTCTCTCTCTATTTGGGTGTGTATGTATGTGTCGTATGGGGATCTATGTTAAAAAGAAAAAAGAAAAAGAAAATCACAAACACACTCACGCACGCACGCACGCACGCATGCACGCATGCACGCACACACACACTGGATATTTATTCATTTTGTTTGTTTGTTTGTTTAAATCGTTAATCATGGTAACGTTATTTGTTAGTTTTACCTTCCCCTCCTCGAAACAGTTGTTTTCTGGATCATCTTTTCTCAAGATCAGATTTGACAATTTTGAAATATCATCTACACTCCTCCTCTATCCTCCCCCCCCCTTTTTTATTTTTTTTTATTTTGTCTAAAATACTTTAGTAAATAGACATTAGATCAAAGACGACTACACACTGGACTAATCTGGTCATGGTTGATATCATTTTAAAGCTCTTTGTATCTATAGACAACACGGTCATCCACATATCAGATAGCCTGTTAAAAAAAAACTAACAGGAATCGTGAAACCTGAAACTGATTTAACTTCTTCTTCGGTGGTATTAACGTCCCAGCGTGATAACGATTAGGGACTGTGTGATTTAACAAACAACAACTCGTTTTTATACGCTGACAGCACGCCGCAAGTGCTACAGCTGTAATGTGAGTGGCCTCCCCTCTCAAATTTGAAATTACGTTAGATCACGGCTAGGTCACGTTGTCTACCTCTGCAAACAAAAGAGTCCACTTGAACACTTGAAACAACTGTGGACAGCGAGAGAGAGGGAGGAGAGAGAGGAGGGGGGATGAGACTGAGAAGAAAGAATGATGAAACTTTCTCTATTGACCAGACTTTTACACACGCACACGCACACACACACACACACACACACACACACCACACACACACACACACACACACACACACACACACTACAGAAGAGGGGGGGGGGGATGAGACTGACAAGAAAGAGGTGAAGAAACTTTCCCTATTAGCCAGTTTCTTATACACATACATACACACAGGTGAAGGTGGACAGTGAGAGACAAAGAGGTACACTCACACTCTGCCATTGGCACAACTGGACTCAAGTGTCTCCTACTTCACACATCCACCTGAAAGAGAAGGTGCTGACGTAAACACTGAACCAAATCAACCAACAACAACAACAAAATGCCCATCTTAACTTTTCATCATTCTGGTGGTGTCTGCTGAGAGTTTTATGGGTCCTTTTATCCATTTTTTCCATCACATAAGATTTTGTGCAAGGTTTAGGAAGACGGCCTGATAATTGCTAGCAGAGTTGGGCGGAACTGTCCGCATGCCAGGAATTCCTTATGAACAAATTCCAAACACCATTACAAATTCTCCCCCCCCCTCACACACACACACACACACACACAACTCACACACACACACTCACTCCACACACACACACACACTCACACACACACACTCACACACACACACACACACACATAACACACAAATATGTCAGCAATGACAGACATGTCACAACCGATCAATGATATAAGTGTGATATCACACACACACACACACACACACACACACACACACACACACACACACACACACACACACACACACACACACACACACACACACACACACACACAGCCCAGTGTCTTGTACATGTACATACGTATGAGAACACTCTTCCATGCGTGTGTGTGGCACCTGAAAGAGAAGGCCCTCCCCCCTCCTTCCCCCACTTCCCTGGGATAGTTATCCCCGTCAGCCATATCACCAGTGGTGGGTGCTGACGTAAACACTGAACCAGAGAAGATGACAATTTGGGTCAAGGTTTATTCATCGAACAGTCTCGAATGTACTCCAGCTCACTATCATGTGCGTGCGTGAGAGACAAAGACAGAGACAGAGACAGAAAGAGAGAGAGAGAGAGGGAGGGAGGAGGATGGCTTGGGTCAAGGGTCACATACCTTACATACCTAACTCCTCTCATGTTTCTCTCCCCCTCCCCACCCCCTCTCGGTTTGCGTGTCTTTGTGCCCTGGAGATGTGGTTGGTGGTTGTGATTGCTTTGATGAATGGCGGGAAAGCGTGCCTTGGTTTGATTATTGAATGAAGAGTTGGCTCTTAATAAATGAATGATAAATTATTACGTTAGCCCTCTAGATTTTCTGTGGGATTTAAACCGACCAACCCTCTCCCTCTCTTCAAATTCATATTCATGTTCATATTTTTTTTATCAAGACTTTAGAAAGGCAAGAAAGCTAATTAGTCTTCAAGGGGTGGGACCTGGGAAATCAGCCTATCTCTGAATGTTTTATACAAGGCAGCCGGGCGATGCCCAGCTCTTCACGATTTTAAACTGCGTGGGATCTTTAGCGTGCGCAGCCAGAAGGCACAAGGGTCCGACTCGTTTTTCGTCCCCTTCCGAAGGACTAGACGTTCAGTTCGATTTTTCCGGTTAAACTGAGGAGCGAACCCTGGGATCTCGAGTTTAGTTATTGGCAGACGAACGTCTGAACCACTCTGCCACTCTTCTCCTGGGCAGTATAGTCGCTTAATGAACGAATTCTGTTGCTCACCCCACACCCCGCCCCTCCTTCATTTGTGGACTTTAATTTATTATGCTGTCATATACATGTGGGCTTTAACGTTTTATTTTCACGTTGTTAAGGCAATCAAACTGCTTTTTCGAAGATGCACATGCTGAGTGTTACTGTGTTACAATAGGCCACTAAACACATTTGTTGAAGAAGTGTCAGTCATGTAAGCTTATACCATTATCAAAATCAAAATGACAATAATAAGAAGAGCTTCTGGAGGTACTGAGAACAAACCGACAGTACACGCTTTTCTATTCCACACATTTTTTTTGTCGATAAGAAACACACACAAATTACCATAATTAACGGCAATAACTTTTTACGAAGGGGCTGAATTCGTTCTTTATCAAATAAACCACCCTCCCGATCGTCTCCCTTGCTTCGACATAGCTGCTTTTCAGAAAGTTTTCTATCCAATAACCAAATAATAATAATAATAAAATAATAATAATAATAATAAATAAACAAATAAATAAGTAAACAAATACTTTCTTTTAAAGTTAGACTGACAAACTTTCATTAAGGTTTCAACTAGACAAATAAAAGCAAAACTGCACACAAACTAAACAAAGTATACAGCTGTAGTTTTCAAAAACTAAGCCGTTCACATTCCACGATGAAATGTGCATGATTGTTCCTTATTTACACTACATGCACTTGGCCTGTCTTTTACGTGGTCACTCGTGCTCGTAAGTGATGACTCGGCCACTCTCACGTTGTTCAATGGGCATTGTTCGCGCCGCGCCACTGAAAGAGACAGACGACAGCATAACCGGTGTAGGGTTAAAGTGGTTCTCTTTTAATGGAAAGGGAGACGTGTTTTTTTTGTTTTTTTTTTTGTTTTTGTTTTTTTGAGACAGGCCGGCCAACACCTTGTCTGCTTTCCTTTATACCGTCCTTAACATTAAGATGATACTTTTTACCATTAATTAGCTGATGGTCGGAAACCACTCTCGCTCTTTTTCCATCCTTTCGTGCTGTTTTTGAATGGGTGTAGGTTTACGTCGAATTTCTCTTACGTGGGCAGTAAAGTCTTCCCCAACAAAAACATCAGATCCCTTCATTCTTCTTTTCTGTTTCAAACTTTGAACTTTGTCTTTATAGAAACAACATCGTGGAAATTATTGGCGAGTCAGGTTTTGCACGAAGTCTGTGAACTCAATCAAATTGTATATCGCTTGCTGTCTCCAATTCATCTGTGATAAGGTCCTGTAACTTATCTTCATATTGTTCGTTTGATTTATTTTGACCTCTTATTATCCTACAGAAAATGAGATTATTCATTTTTGATCTGCCCTCAGGATCATCTGTTTCCCTCTCCAGTTCATCAACTTTTGCTGGGAAAACAGAATGGGTTGTCATCAATTCTTGATTTTCATTTATAATGAATCCCACCTCTTCCCTCAGATCTTTGACCACAATGTGCCTTCTAGCTGTGCACGCTAAAGATCCCACGGCAGTTGAAAATCATGAAGAGCAGGGTACTGCCCGGCTGCCTTGATACAAATCATTGGAGAGATAGGTTGATTTCCCCGGTCCCTCCTGTTGCAGACTAATTAGCCTTCTTGCCTTTCTGAAATCTTCGTAAAAAAAAAGTGAATATGAATGTGAATTTGAAGCGAGGGAAAGGGGATGGGCGCCGCCCTCGTGGTGCTGGCCCCGGGAAAATTGAGGTATCTGCCACCTCACTCCCCTAGGACGCCAGGGTTAAGGAACTATCTAGGTAGGACCTCAGGACCTGGCTAGCTCATGGGTTTATGTGCAGGCTTAAGGCTTGTGCCATGATCAGTCTGAATCTTCTCCATCACATGGCACCTGTGACGTTAGTGCATATGGAATTCGTTCCGAACGCGGAGACGACGTCTTGAAAAATTGAAATTGAAACTGAAACTGACCACCCTCTGTAGTGTAGAATATTTTTCAGAGAGATCATATTCCTTTATACTATACTCTAAGTAACATAACTTATTGTTCATATTGGCGTTGATCATGTCGTTAATTTGGGAGATCAAAGCATTGAGCATCCCCACCACGTCTGCCTGAGTTGGTTCCTGGTAAGGAGGGGGAGGAGGTGTCATCTGGCTGCCACTGACCGTCATCCTGATCGTTCCGAGCACGGAGACGTCATCTTGAGAAACTGAAAGTGAAACTGAAACTGATCGGCCTCTGGCGTCTTACGCTGGTCAGTTTGGTGTGCTGCATCCTGTCCACGGCCATGGCCTTCGCGAAATATATGGACAGACACAGAGGGCTGTGCTTATCATGTGACTTCACACATGTGGTCAATATGCTGATAGAAGCGCCATGTTTACATATTGTGTGCTTACCATGTGTTGATTCTCGGCCTTCTTGGAGTATTTCTTCTTCTTCTAGTGTGCGTTTACTCTCTCTCTCTCTCTATTTCTATCTCTCTCAGCCAGCCTGTCTGTCTGTCTGTCTGTCTGTCTGCTCTCTCTCTCTCTCTCTCTCTCTCGCTCTCTCTCTCTCTCTAGTTCTTTAACCAAAAAAGTGAACTTCATAAGGATTAAATTCCCTACAGATGATGTGTGCCCCGTTAGCACATTGGTAAAACCGCGTACCGCAGTTCTGAAGCGCAGAATCGCCCAGGTTCGATCCCCGGCGTGGGAAAAAAAAAATAGACAACAGCAGAAGGGCATCCAGGAGTCATGACCTGGATGTGGCCCGGCCCCCGAGAGTGTAAGGAATTCAGGGCCGAAACACTTGTCTAAAGGGGGTTACTTCTCTGAAGACCTTCTGTTGTCTAGCTCTCCCTAGAGTTTCTTTCTACCTCTATGTTTTTCTATCTTCGTGTGCGTATGTCCGTCTATGTGAACAGTGATTTTCGTAATTGCCGTTTTTGTTTGTGTGCTTCACAACTGACCACCGTTTTGTTACTTTTCTTGTTACTGGTTTTGTCACTGTCAGGTAAAATTTTCAAAGAAAACAATGATTGTATGAATATTCACTTCATAGATCTCGTGGGACTTGAAGTTTACAAAATCAAGTTTGCCTAAAACACCGGCGAGATACGTAGATTATCAGATAAAGAAATCAAGTCGTACGTCACACATGTGCTGCATGTCTCGCAAGGCAATGGACCACTGCCGTGACGTCACGCAGTGCGGTGTCAGGCCTTTTTTTTTTTCGCGAACGCCACGGGCAGACCCGGTATGCTGTTCCACGTCACCACATTGAAGCAAAAAGCTCCCCCCAGAAATCCGAGTAAGGAGCAATCCTAGTGTGACACCGTCTATCCGGCTATGTTTGTGTCTCGTTGGTCTTCTTCAACATACGTGGCGCGTATTTTGAATTGAACCTCGCCAACAACCATACCACGTTGAAAACACCGGTTCCCGTCCGATCACTGAAGTTAAGCAACATCAGGCCTGGTTAGTGACCGCCTGAGAACACCGAGCGCTGTTGGCAACTTTTTAACTCTTAAGTTTTTAACACTTCAGAAAACGAAAAAAATTCCCCTCTTTTGGACTGAACGTGCCACATGCCTCTGTGCAAGCCAGCTGTGCCGAAGGCATGGCCTCTGTGCAAGCCAGCTGTGCCGAAGGCATGGCCTCTGTGCAAGCCAGCTGTGCCGAAGGCATGGCCTCTGTGCAAGCCAGCTGTGCCGAAGGCATGGCCTCTGTGCAAGCCAGCTAGCTGTGCCGAAGGCATGGCCTCTGTGCAAGCCAGCTGTGCCGAACGCATGACCTCTGTGCAAGCCAGCTGTGCCGAACGCATGACCTCTGTGCAAGCCAGCTGTGCCGAACGCATGACCTCTGTGCAAGCCAGCTAGCTGTGCCGAAGGCATGGTGCCTTACAGCGCCTCTTGACCATGTTACCATGTACTGCGTTACCACTTTGTCGGAAGAAAATGGCGTTGACAGGGAGGCGATTTGATAATGTCTTTCACTTATCGATACTCGGCTGATTCCAGAGATGGATGAGAGAGGTGGGAGGGAGGGAGAGAGAGGGAGGGAGCGAGGGAGAGGAGGAAGGGAGTGGAAAGAGGGAGACAGAGAAGTGAGAGAGTGAGAGGAAGGGAGAGAAGAAAGAGAGAGGGAGAGAGAGGGGGAGAGAGGAGCAGGTGAGGGGGAGGGGAGAGGGAGAGAGGGGAGAGAGAGGGGGAGAGAGAGAGAGGGAGACAGAGGAAGGAGAGATAGTGAGAGGAAGGGAGAGAAGAAAGAGAGAGGGAGAGAGAGGGGGAGGAGAGAGCAGGTGAGGGGGAGGGGAGGGGGAGAGAGGGGAGAGAGAGGGAGAGAGAGAGGGAGGAGAGGGGAGAGAGAGGGGGGAGGGAGAGAGAGAGAGGGAGTGGAGAGGGAGAGAGAGAGGGGGGCACAGAGAGGGAGGGAGATTGGAAGAGAGAGAGGGAGAGAGAGAGGGGGAGATGAATCCAAACAAAAACAAACAAACAAACAAAAGTTATTTACGAACGGTACAGTACAGCTTACAAGTCTGCCGATGCTAAACAAAATTATTGGAGTTATTGGAGCTATTTGAAGAGGGATTCACCGCGCTCAAACAACACCACATGCGCTCCAGTCAAATCTGCCAGCAAGTATCTGACAGATTTCCTGAGCCAGCACAAAACCCTATGCACTGATGCTAAACAACGCATACTAACTATCAGGAAATCGGATACAACAAAAGTAGAGGACGCTGCCCACTGGTTAAAGCACCTGTTTAGGACATTCGAACCACGGATCGAACAGAAGATCATTAATAAAGAAGATGAGGAAAAGACAAGCAACATTTATAGGACATTTTATGAGGAAAGAGAAATTAGAGCACCTGGTCACAGCAGGAAAGCTGGACTTACAAGGTGGCTGAGGACAGAGAGGGTGGGAGATGCACTTGCAGCGACAAGGGATAGATTCGTATGGAGGGTCATGATGGCCAGCGCCACGCACCAAAGCACATGACTACTACTACTACTACTACTACTACTACTACTACTACTACTACTACAACTACTAACAACAACAACAACAACAACAACACTGGATCAACGATGTGTCGTCCTTTCCGAGCGTGCAAAGCTCAACAACATCCTCTTTGTGCCGGAGATCCAGATCCCATCCCCATCAGGGGTCGAACGGGCACTTGTCTTCAATGGGTGGCACATTGGATCCAAAGATGCCCCGCAACCGAGTACATGCGGTGGCAATTATTTGGGGAGGACAGCGGGAGGCTGGGGTGCCTCACCAAGTATCCCGTGAAGGCGGTGGATGGCAAGGAGAACGCTCTTTGAATCTCGACAACAGCAATGATGTCACCCATTTCCACACGCACACAACAATAACAACAATGATAATAGCAGTAACAACAGTGATGTTTATAAGGTGCCAAATCTTGATATACAAATCAAATGGAAGCGCATGTTCTCATCATTCATTAAAATTCACATCCACCTACAATCATCATAATCATCATCAGGTGCCCTGCCGAATGGCGTTGGCGATCATGGACTTCCATCTGTCTCTATCTCCTGTTGCCCCAAGCATCTCCTCCACCCTCCCTGTCTTCAGCCACTCTGCAAGTCCGTCTAGCACTTTCTCCCTGGGTCTACCTGGTGCTCTCTTTCCCTCCAAATTTCCCATTGTGACCAGGTGCT
>JAPXFY010000022.1:61308358-61313358 GCA_030674185.1 Monoplex corrugatus
CACACATACAACACACATTATCTCACACACACATACACACTACAAAACACACACACACACACACACACACACACACACACACACACACACCACACACACACACACACACACACAGGCACACACACACACCACAACACACACTCACACAACACAACACACACACACACCACACAACACACACACACACACAACACACACACACACACACACACACACACACACACACACACACACACACACACACACACACACACACACACAACATACACACACACTCGCTCAGGCAGGCACCTGCCCCTTCCACCTTCCAACCAAACATTTATATCCATTTCTTGGTACAGTTTAATTAAGCTCTACTACGGATTTTGCCTAGAGACCCGATACAATCGGTTCTAGTCCAAACACAGGCCCTAACCCTAACCCCCACCCCCTGGGGTCTGTTTTCTCTATGGTTCACAGAATGAGGGGTAGGGTAAGATAAGGTTAGGGTTAGGGTTAGGGTTAGATACTAAAACCATCACTGATTAGAATATTGTCTTATATGTTTTGTAAGTTATAGGTTGTTTGTATGTGAACAATATTTGTCTGATATGTATAAATTGATAACATTGTTCTGTTACCACATTGTTCGATGATGCTTGATTGTCGTTCAGCAAAGAGATGTGGTTTGTGAAACGGGTTCATAGGGAAATGTTGACATGCGCTAAATCTGAATGTTCATTTTTTAAACTTCCAATGTCTAAGATATCATTATGTATATTTCTGTGTACTATGTGGAGTTCATGTGTCAACATTGTGTTTTCATTACGTCTAAAATTGTTTGTTGTTGTCATTCTCCCTTGCCACATTGTATGTTAGATGTCCGTTTGTTGTGAAACAAAAGACGAACGAAAAAGTCATAAAAAAAAAGGTTAGGGTTAGGGTTAATGTTTGCTTTAAATCAGTGTGACGAAGTGGAAGTTATAATCAATCCCTAATCGTTATCACGCTGGGACGTTAATACCACTGAAGAAGAAGAAGAAGAAGTTATAGCGTGTTCTCATGCGCAGAGTCTGCAAATACGAGAGAGATCAAACTACACAATTAATTTTACTCACTACCCATCATACTGTAAGGTTGAAGGGCAGCAACGAAGATTCTTTACTCCTGTCTGTTCTGAGCTAACTTCTGTATAGATCACACACACACACACACACACATTGATAATATAATGGTAATGTTTATCCCCACAGCTCCTTATCAGATTGAATTTGTAGGGAAATCAGGGGGTAGGTTGCTTCGAGACCCAGCACTATGACAGTCGTAAGCTACGTTTTCCCACCGTGGGGAGGCCAGGGGGACTCTTTCAGTATGAATAGTATCATACCTTCGGGAAATTCTGTGCTAGAAATTTCCTTTTTTTTTTTCTGTCACTCTCTTTCTTTCTTTCTTCCTCCTTTGTTTTCTGTCTTGCTGGTCCAGTCACCTGTATGTGTTCTTTGTTTCTTTCTTCCTCCTTTGTTTTCTGTCTTGCTGGTCCAGTCACCTGTATGTGTTCTTTGTTTCTTTCTTCCTCCTTTGTTTTCTGTCTTGCTGGTCCAGTCACCTGTATGTGCTCTTTGTTTCTTTCTTCCTCCTTTGTTTTCTGTCTTGCTGGTCCAGTCACCTGTATGTGTTCTTTGTTTCTTTCTTCCTCCTTTGTTTTCTGTCTTGCTGGTCCAGTCACCTGTATGTGTTCTTTGTTTCTTTCTTCCTCCTTTGTTTTCTGTCTTGCTAATCCAGTCACCTGTATGTGCTCTTTGTTTCTTTCTTCCTCCTTTGTTTTCTGTCTTGCTGGTCCAGTCACTGTATGTGTTCTTTGTTTCTTTCTTCCTCCTTTGTTTTCTGTCTTGCTGGTCCAGTCACCTGTATGTGCTCTTTGTTTCTTTCTTCCTCCTTTGTTTTCTGTCTTGCTGGTCCAGTCACCTGTATGTGCTCTTTGTTTCTTTCTTCCTCCTTTGTTTTCTGTCTTGCTGGTCCAGTCACCTGTATGTGCTCTTTGTTTCTTTCTTCCTCCTTTGTTTTCTGTCTTGCTAATCCAGTCACCTGTATGTGCTCTTTGTTTCTTTCTTCCTCTTTTGTTTTCTGTCTTGCTGGTCCAGTCACCTGTATGTGTTCTTTGTTTCTTTCTTCCTCCTTTGTTTTCTGTCTTGCTGGTCCAGTCACCTGTATGTGTTCTTTGTTTCTTTCTTCCTCCTTTGTTTTCTGTCTTGCTGGTCCAGTCACCTGTATGTGCTCTTTGTTTCTTTCTTCCTCCTTTGTTTTCTGTCTTGCTGGTCCAGTCACCTGTATGTGTTCTTTGTTTCTTTCTTCCTCCTTTGTTTTCTGTCTTGCTGGTCCAGTCACCTGTATGTGTTCTTTGTTTCTTTCTTTCTCCTTTGTTTTCTGTCTTGCTGGTCCAGTCACCTGTATGTGCTCTTTGTTTCTTTCTTCCTCCTTTGTTTTCTGTCTTGCTGGTCCAGTCACCTGTATGTGTTCTTTGTTTCTTTCTTCCTCCTTTGTTTTCTGTCTTGCTGGTCCAGTCACCTGTATGTGTTCTTTGTTTCTTTCTTCCTCCTTTGTTTTCTGTCTTGCTGGTCCAGTCACCTGTATGTGCTCTTTGTTTCTTTCTTCCTCCTTTGTTTTCTGTCTTGCTGGTCCAGTCACCTGTATGTGTTCTTTGTTTCTTTCTTCCTCCTTTGTTTTCTGTCTTGCTGGTCCAGTCACCTGTATGTGCTCTTTGTTTCTTTCTTCCTCCTTTGCTTTCTGTCTTGCTGGTCCAGTCACCTGTATGTGTTCTTTGTTTCTTTCTTCCTCCTTTGCTTTCTGTCTTGCTGGTCCAGTCACCTGTATGTGTTCTTTGTTTCTTTCTTCCTCCTTTGTTTTCTGTCTTGCTGGTCCAGTCACCTGTATGTGCTCTTTGTTTCTTTCTTCCTCCTTTGTTTTCTGTCTTGCTGGTCCAGTCACCTGTATGTGTTCTTTGTTTCTTTCTTCCTCCTTTGTTTTCTGTCTTGCTGGTCCAGTCACCTGTATGTGCTCTTTGTTTCTTTCTTCCTCCTTTGTTTTCTGTCTTGCTGGTCCAGTCACCTGTATGTGCTCTTTGTTTCTTTCTTCCTCCTTTGTTTTCTGTCTTGCTGGTCCAGTCACCTGTATGTGCTCTTTGTTTCTTTCTTCCTCCTTTGTTTTCTGTCTTGCTAATCCAGTCACCTGTATGTGTTCGATAAAGTCTTACGTACTTTCTCTTAGGAGTGATAATTGAGTACATGTGTTAAGTACATTTTTGGCTCTAGGGAAGTAGGATATGCGGAAGCGATTTTAGGTAATTTAGGCCTGTTTTTATACATGTTTTACCGTCCTTATGTTTCAGTTTGTGTTCAGGTGTGTTTTTTAAATCCGCTGTGCGATAAACTGGACGGAGTGGTCAACACCAGGGGCATCTCCTTAGATTATGTGTGCGAATGCATTGATATGTGTACTTAATTTTCTTTTGTTTATTTTCCCCTGTTGAAGTATTGCGTGTGTTTTGAAAACGGTTATAGCCCTGACATGGCTCTACACGGTCGGCTGGGCTTTAAACAAAAAAATATCAATAACAAGCTACGCTTATTCTCTCCCTGGCTGCCTTACGCTCTCCAGTACTGAACACAGTCAGATTCCCACCCATTCAGAGCTGAGTGTTGTTGTTGTTGTTGTTATTGTTGTTTAAAGCCCAGCCGACTGCGTAGAGCCATATCAGGGCTATAACCGCCTCAAAACACACAAAACTACAACAGAAAAAAAAAAAGAAAATTAAGTACACATATCAATGCATTTGCGCACATAATCCAAGGACGTACCCCCGGCGTTGACCACTCCGTCCAATTTATCGCACGGGGGATTTAAAAAACACACCTGAATACAAATTTAAGCATACATAAGGACACCAAGACATATCTAAAAACGGGCATAAATTACCTAAAATTGCTTCCGCATATCTTACCTCCCTAAAGCCAAAAATACACTTAATGCATACACCCATTTATCAATCCTAAGAAAAAGTACACAAGACTTTATCGAACACATACAGGTGAATGGACCAGTAAGGCAAAAAAAAAAATGATAGGAAGAAATGACAGAAAGTAAAGGAGGAAGAAAGAAACAAAGAGAGTGACAGAAAAGGGGAAATTTCTAGCACAGAATTTCCAGAAGGTGGGGCATACTATTTATACTGAAAGAGTCCCCGGCATCCCCACGGGGGACAGAGCTGAGTGGACTGAGAAGCCGCATGCATTAAGTCTTTATCGAGCCAGACTTTAAACCTGTCCAGTGAGACTGAAAGATGTGGAAGTGGGGATGCTTTTTGTGTTGACGCCGACCGGTGCTATGATTGTCATCATCATCAGGTGCCCTGCCGCATGGCGTTGGCAATCATGGACTTCCATCTGTCTCTATCTCTCGTTGCCCCTAGCATTTCCCCCACCCTCCTCGTCCCCAGCCACTCTGCAAGTCCGTCCAGCATTTTCTCTCTAGGTCTACCCGGTGCTCTCTTTCCCTCCATCTTTCCCGTTGTGACCAAGTGCTCCAAATCCCCCTTCCTCATAAAATGGCCTATAAATGTTGCCTGTCTTTTCCTAATCTTCCTTACGAATGATCTACTTGTGTCTGCCTCCATCAAGACTGTCTCGTTTGTTTTCTTTTGTTGTCCATGGAACCCTCAACATTCTTCTTAGAAACCACATCTCGGCTGCCTCAATCTTGTTCTGGCTTGATCATAGGAACATTTAACTGTTTTGTTATGAAGCGTTCCGATTTATCTCGGGTGCGTATCTGCGCGTTTCTTTGTGCACTCTGCGCAAGCAGCGCATGGCTGCACAGTCTGCGTAGTCACTCAGTCGTCGTTGGGCTTGCGTGCTGGGCGTTTTCTTGTTTCTGTAAGCCACGTGACGCTGACATGACTTACAGGGTCTTTTAAACGTGCATTTCTGATGTCCTGCGAGCGTACACACACACACACACATACACAC
>JAPXFY010000022.1:61323358-61440858 GCA_030674185.1 Monoplex corrugatus
GAAGAGGACGATCGCTAGCACAGAACTCTGAGGAACTCAGCAAGAAAGGCTAGCAGGCTCAGATTTGACTTCTGTTGACGAGAACTGACTGAAAGTGATCCAAGAAGTAATATGAGAAGAACCTAGAAAGATCAGTGCCATGAATTCCGAAAGTATGTTCAAGACGAGAGACAAGGATGGAGTGGTCAATGGTATCGAAGGCAGCAGACAGATCGAGGAGTATTAGGGGAGACATTTTATCAGCATCAGAAACAAGAAGAAGTTCGTTGACTGTGGTTTGCTCGATAGGCAGAGGCAGACTAGTAAGTAGGGTGGAGATTCCTTGAGGAGAGGTGGTCATTTAGTCGTCTTAGTACTACTTTCTCAAGGATCTTGGAGAGAAATGGGAGATTTGATACAGGTCAATAATTGTCCAGGTCATCGGGATCGAGATTATTTTACTTGAGAAGTAGCCAGACAAGAGCAGTTTTGAAATCAGAAGGGAAAACTCTTGAGACCAACGAAGGATTGACGATGGAAGTAATTGATGGAAGAAGTTGCTGGTAAATTTGTGAAAACAGAGAGGCTGGAATGGGGTCAGGTTCACAAAACAGGCTGGAATGGGGTCAGGTTCACAAACAGGCTGGAATGGGGTCAGGCTCACAAAACAGGCTGGAATGGGGTCAGGTTCACAAAACAGGCTGGAATGGAGTCAGGTTCACAAAACAGGCTGGAATGGGGTCAGGTTCACAACTGGAATGGGGTCAGGTTCACAAAACAGGCTGGAATGGGGTCAGGTTCACAAAACAGGCTGGAATGGGGTCAGGTTCACAAAACAGGCTGGAATGGGGTCAGGTTCACAAAACAGGCTGGAATGGGGTCAGGTTCACAAACAGGCTGGAATGGGGTCAGGTTCACAAAACAGGCTGGAATGGGGTCAGGTTCACAAAACAGGAAACATTTCTTTGAGGATAATTGAGATCTCAGTCTCAGACACTGGGTGGAGAGAGAGGAGAAGAATACCAGTAAATGGAGGGTCTGAAAGCGTTGGATGAAAGGAAGTCGGGTCGAGTTTGATACGAAGGTTGAAAATCTTGATGGAGAAAAATGTGGAAAAGACAGAAGGGAGATTATCTGGATTAATATTCGATGGCAGAGGACTTGCTCTCTCAGTGCAAGTTGGACACGGTGGATGAGAGAATTTTTGGCTTCAAATTTAGAGAGCAATTCAGCAATATTGTTGCACATAGACTGATAGACCTGACGGTGTACATTCTCATCTAGTACGTTGGTAGATATGAAATTCATTCCAAGCGCGGTGACGTCATCTTGAGAAATTGAAATTGAAATTAAAACTCAGCATAACAGTCAGAAGCTTTGGAAAGAAGAGTTGAAGGATTTTCAGGTGATGCACTTAATTCTAGCAGATCTGATGACTGGCATTTGTTTTTGTTTTCTACTGCCGCCACGACGTTATGTGTTTACGTGGTGGGCTGTATCTAATTCCAGGTTCACTCAGGCAAGAAGCTGCATCACGAGATAGGCGCAATGGTGTGATGGTAGAGAGTTGATGACGAGCGTAACGACATGCCGGTGGTAAGAAACTCTGGGGGAGAGCCGAACAGCAGTAGGTCCACTGTCAAGCAAGTGGTTAGAGGGACGAGCCGCATCCTGGTCATGACTCCTGGACGCCCCACTGCTGTCGCCCCCCCCCCCCCCCCGCGCCCCCCGGCGAGTGTAACGACATTCCGTATACCTGTCACTTTAAATTAATACGTAGAAGTAGGAGCGATGTGTTCGCTGCGATGCACGAATTTCACACATGCTGAGGAGGTGGGCGTTGAATACATTTTTCTTTACCAGTGTAACCCTTTGACTATCCACCAACTGCAAAAACTTAACTCTTTGACTCCCTTACCCTATCTACCAGCTTCCTGCAGGAAGCTGATGGATAGGGTGAGGGAGTCAAAGTGTTAAGTTTTTGCTCTGCCAGCATGGTTAGCAGTGCAGGACACTGGTGGACAGGGTGCGGGAGTCAAAGGGTTAAGGAAGCCTAGCAACAATGGAAACTGGACTATAGTGTGTTGATTTGAAGACAGGCGTTATATTCGGGGCGAAGGTGAATGACAATCTAGTAATGACAGACAGTTGAAACTGGCGAGTACTATGGACACATACAAATTGATACATGGAGCCTTTCTGTCTGATAGAGTGGTACAATGTTACTACCAATCAAAACTCCAGAACATTGCTCGTATTTCACACGAACACTACATTAAGTCGATTGGAAGAACAACACAAAACAGTGAAACATTAACAGCAAGGTTCACTCAAGCTTTGTAAGGCATGTGATCCGGTAAAAAGACATAAAATCCTCTTGAATCTGTCATAGGCCAACCAAAGACATTGTAAAACGTTCTATTAACCGGGCAAAACTCCAGAGCATTGCTCGTATTTCACACAAACATTACATTGAGTCAGTTATTGTTGTTATTGTTGTTTAAAGCCCAGCCGACTGCGTAGATTCATATCAGGGCCATAACAGCTTCAAAACATACAAAACTTTAACAGGGAAAAAAAAAGAAAAGAAAAAAAAGTGTACATATCGATGCACTCGCATACATAATCTAAGGACATGCCCTGATGTTGACCACTCAGTCCAATTATCGCACAGGGGATTTAAAAAAAAAAACACCTGAATATGAATTTAAGCATACCAAAACACATATAAAAACGGGCATAAGTTACCTAAAATTGCTTCCGCATATCTCACCTCACTAGAGCCAAAAATGCACTTAATACATGTACCCAATTATCAATCCTAAGAAAAACTATGTAAGACTTTATCGAACACATACAGATAAATGGACCAGCAAGGCACAAAATGACAAAAGGAAGAAATGACAGAAAGCAGAGGAGCAAGGCAGAAACAAAGAGAGTGACAGAAAAGAGGAAATTTCCTACACAGAATTTCCAGAAGGTGGGGATACTATTTGTCCTGAAAGAGACCCCGGCATCCCCACAGGGGGTGGGGGTGGGGTGGGTGGGTGGATTCAGTCAATTGGAAGAACAACACAAAACAGTGAAACATTAACAGCAAGGTTCACTCAAGCTTTGTAAGGCATGTGACCCGGTCAAAAGACATAAAATCTTCTTGAATCTCTCATAGGCCAAACAAAGACATTATAAAACGTTCTATTTATAACGTCTTTGAGGCCAGTTCAAATATTTTCGGCCGAGCAGTTGTAGTTGTTCAGTTGTTACAAACATGCAAATCATCTTTCTTAACGTATTCTCTTTTATACATATTTTCAAGTACGTCTCTTTAAAATAGCAACTGCAAGTTTAGAAAAACGGCTTTAACTAACAATTTTGCCCCTTGGAAAATAAACTCTCTCTCCTCTCTCTCTCTCTCTCTCTCTCCTCTCTCTCTCTCTCTCTCTCTCTCTCTCTGTCTGTCTGTATGTATGTATGTATGTCAGTCTGTCTGTCTGTCCGTGCGTTTGTCTTTCAGTGGTTGCGGCACGTACACTGTGTGCAGGTGAGTACGCAATGTATATGTTGTGTGTGTGTGTGTGTGTGTGTGTGTGTGTGTGTGTGTGTGTGTGTCTGTGAGTGTGTGTGTATGTGTATGTGTGTGTGTGTGAGTGTGTGTGTGTGTGTGTGTGTGTGTGTGTATGCGTACGTGCGTGTGGCTCTGTGTGTGTGTGTGATCTATTCACTCTTCCTTAAGGAGTCTCCATCTATCTATCTCTTTGTCCTTGTCTCTGTTTCTATCTGTCTGTCTGCCAGTCTGTCACTCACACGCACACGCGCGTGCGCATGCATGCGCGTACACACACAAACACAAACACACAGGTGGATATCAATGGCTAGATGCACATTCACGGAACACCAATAGAGTGTACTCAGTACATGATCAGGTGAAAAAATGATGATTGGACAGATAGAGAAGGGAGAGTGGAAGGTGGGTAATGCACAGAGGGGAAGGAGGCGGCGCCAGGGACGGGATGGAGGTAACGGCTACACATAAAAGCTGTCTTGTTATTTGGTCATGTTTAACCCTTTGACTCCCGCACCCTATCCACCGACTGCAAAAACTTAACCCTTTGATTCCCTCACCCTATCCACCTGCTTCATGCAGGAAGCTGGTGGATAGGGCGAGGGAGTCAAAGGGCTAAGTTTTTGCTTTGCTAGCATGGTTGACAATGCAGGATGCTGGCGGACAGGATACGGGAGTCAAAGGGTTAAAATCCTATCACACTGAATATCTACCAGGACTAGCATTAATACGTTTTGAAGAAGACATGAAATGTATGTTGTCTACTTTCCCCTGACGGGCTCAGCCTTAATGGCTGGGGAGAGGACTACACTGTACAAGCTGTATGGGCACAATGCTGATTCTATGCGACAACGAAGCAGTCAGCTGTCTGTCGTCTTGCCACGTGAAAGACTGTACAAATATGGCGGGCTGTTTTCCAGTTCATTAACAAATAAATTAACCATCTAACCAGTTCAGGAATAGGTGCAATGAAGCTAAGGAAGCTTGGCTGAAAACAAAACAAAATGCGAAGAAATAGAAAATCGACACAAAACGGATCCTCAGGGTATGTACAGACGAATTGAAGAAATTGTCCACAGGAAAAATACATGCACGTCAACTGGTTGCTTAAAATCGAAAGATGGTACGCTTCTCATGGAAAAAGACAAAATATTAGACAGATGGGGAGAGTACATTAAAGACCTTTTCGAAGATGACAGAAATGAAGAACACATTATAAGAAAGAACTTTGAAGGACCACCCACAATGAAAGATGAAGTTAGAGCAGCATTGAAAAAGATGAAACCAGGAAAAGCCCCACGACCAGACAACATTACTACAGAGATGACTGAAGCCCTGGAGGAATTTGGTATAGAAAAAATAAAAGTCCTCCTAAACGAAATTTACGACACTGGAAAACTCCCCAAAGATATGTCAAAATCAATTTTCATTACACTTCCAAAGAAGACAGGGGCTATAGAATGCGAACTCCATCGCACAATCAGTTTGATGAGTCATGTAACTAAGATCCTATTAAGAATAATCATAATGAGGACAAGGAATAAAATCAAAGGAGAAATAGCAGATGAACAATCTGGATTTGTGGAAGGGAAAGGAACTATCAGTGCCATATACATCCTAAGAACTATCATAAGAGGTCAATCGAGATGAACAAGGATTTATATCTATGCTTTGTTGATTATACCAAGGCTTTTGATCGGGTAAGACATGAAGAATTGATCAACCAACTAGAAAGACTCAATATTGATGGAAAAGATCTACGAATAATCAGAAATATGTATTGAGAACAAACAGCTGCAATGAGAATAAAAAACGATGTAAGCTCTTTCCAAAACATCAAAAGAGGAGTCAGACAGGGTTGTGTTTTGTCACCAGATCTGTTTTCACTTTACAACGAAAACATCATGAGAAACCTAGAGGAAGACCTTGAATTAAAGGTTGGAGGAAAAATGGTAAACAACATTCGATACACAGACGACACCGTGCTAATTGCTAGTGAAAGGGACCTACAAAACCATGTGAATATACTTGAAATAGAAAGCAAAGATAAGGGGTTGGAACTAAACAGCAGGAGGACTGAAGTCATGGTGATCAGTAAAAAACACGAAATCCCCTCATACAAAATAACAGCAAACGGCACAACCTTGAGACAGGTTGATAAGTTTAAATACCTGGGAACGATCATTTCACCAGACGGCAGATGCACATCAGAAATAGCCAGCAGAATCGGCTAAGCCAAAACAACGTTCAAGAAGATGAAAAGCATTCTTACCAACAAATGGTACAAAGAAACTCTAGGGAGAGCTAGACAACAGAAGGTCTTCAGAGAAGTAACCCCCTTTAGACAAGTGTTTCGGCCCTGAATTCCTTACACTCTCGGGGGCCGGGCCACATCCAGGTCATGACTCCTGGATGCCCTTCTGCTGTTGTCTATTTTTTTTTTTTTTCACGCCGGGGAGCGAACCTGGGCGATTCTGCGCTTCAGAACTGCGGTACGCGGTTTTACCAATGTGCTAACGGGGCACACATCATCTGTAGGGAATTTAATCCTTATGAAGTTCACTTTTGGTTCCTTCTTGCCCAGATCCAGCTTGAGCTCCTTTCTGCTGCCTCTGCCATCGCTTTAAGGGCTCTAGTCCTCTTCTTCCCAGAAATGGCGAGTTGTTTCATGAGATCATAAGCGGAGGTGCCCACAAACCCTCTTGCCCCGACCTCTATGGCGAAGATTTTGACCCCGCAGCCCTGCTTTCTTCAGGGTGCTGGCAAGACCGGCGTATTTTTCGGTCTTGTAGATATGTGCTTCTTCCATTCTGCTTTCGTATGGCACAGTGAGTTCTATCAGAATCACTTGTTTCGAGGAGTCAGAGTGGAGAGCGATGTCTGGTCTCATGCCTGTCTTGCTGATGACATCTGGGTAATTTCTCCACTCTGGGAGGTCTGCTGTACACTCCCAGTCGACTGCTCCATCCAGAAGACCCTTTGGCAATGTGCTGGTTGTCATAGCACTTTCGGGCCAGACCTGCTTCCCTCCTGCTTTGTAAAACGTTGTCATAGCAATTGGTGCGTTTGGGGTCATTGTTTTTTCGCTAACCACGTCTGTGATCACTTTCAGAACTTGGTTGTGCCTCCATGTATACCTTCCTTGGGCTAGCGCTACTTTGCAAGAGCTTAGGACATGTTCCACTGTTTGTTTCTTCTGACAGAGCGGACATGCTGGGTCGTCTGATTTCCCCCATTTCACTAAGTTTGCATTCGAGGGGAGCAGGTCATATACAGATCTGAGGAGGAAGCTTATCCTTAGAGGAGCCATGTGCCACATATCGTTCCAGCTGAGACTTCTTTGGAGTGCACTGTCCCATGTTGTCCATTGCCCCTGTTGACCTTGCTGGACTGCCTTCTGCACTCTTTTGACATCTTCTTCTTCCTTCAACTCCTGTATGATCATGTCTCTTTTTTCCTTCCCTTTGGCTTTGCCTATCAGTTAACATCAGAAAGAGAGTTCTTGAATGTTATATAGAACCAATACTGTTGTACGGTAGCGAGGCGTGGACAATCAAGAAGCAAAGCCAGTACAAGATTGAGGCAGCCGAGATGTGGTTTCTAAGAGGAATGTTGAGAGTTCCATAGACAGGAAAGAAAACAAACGAGACAGTCTTGATGGAGGCAAACACAAGTAGATCATTCATAAGGAAGATTAGGAAAAGACAGGCAACATTTATAGGCCATTTTATGAGGAAAGGGGAATTGGAGCACCTGGTCACAACGTGAAAGCTGGAGGGAAAGAGAGTACCAGGTAGACCCAGGGAGAAGATACTAGACGGACTTGCAGAGTGGCTGGGGACAAGGAGGGTGGAAGAGATGCTTGAGGCAACGAGTGATAGAGACAGATGGAAGTCCATAATCGCCAACGCCATGCGGCAAGGCACCTGATGATGATGAACCAGTTCACTATCTGGACATGCGCAATCGATACAGCCGAAACTCAATCACAGTCAGACTTTAATTAAATAGACTTTCATCTCGACTTCGCGAAATAGAGACTATCAAGCCGGTCAAATCTAGCTCTTTAAATAAAACAAAAAGAGTTAATCATTCTATCTACACTAAATACTAAAGTATGTTAAAGGGATATAGAAATTTTTTTGAATGAAGGTAACGTTTCCGTGACGTCACGCTGTTACATAATGCCAGCTGTTTCATTGTCTGGGTGGCGTAGAGAGAGAATCCGACAATAGCATCGGTATGGCTTCTTTGAGCGACATTCCTATAACTAGTCCTCATATTATATACTCTGAGAGTGGTAGGACTTTAAACTCAAGAAAACGAAATGTAACGAATGTCTGGGTGATAGGTTGTCCATGGCCGGTTTTTTTCGGCAGTGCATTGTGTTTGTGATACTTAAGTGATAGTTTTCCATCAGTTTGTGTGTCGTGTTTGATTTAATAGAGTGTTTGGCGCTTTCAGTTGTTTCAGTGACTGTGCGCATATTTCTTGGTGTTCATTTTGTTGGTTCCCCCTTTATGTTGTCCTCATGATAGGCCTTTATGATTGTACGCAGTTTACATGTATATTTCCTTTGTAATTTGACGAAAATACACAGGAGATGCGCAGGTAGTTCGAACACGTGTAATGTAGCGTGTTATTATAATCACTGACTACATTTCAGGGTTCGTTCGTCACTTTGTGATGGACACACCTTTACACATTATAATCGTTTCATTATTTATGTTCAGAATTTTTTGTATTTTATCCACCGTCACAGTGTGTCTTCCAAAAAGAAATAACAGGCCCTTACTTAAAGCGAGGGAAATACTGGTTTGAGGGAGAGCAGGGATTTTCGAGGACCGATCGTGACCTACTTGATATACAAGTGTGTGTCACAAGGTTACGGTCCGACTCATTCATTGTCCACTAGATTCACGTAAGCCTACACGTCGCCGGCTTGATGTGCCAAGAGCTACACATTAGACTATCGAAAGCTGGGGACTACTTTATTTCAGTGGGTGGAGTCTTGATTGGTGAGGGAACGATCGAGAACTCAACCGCAAGTCGTAAGATGCGCACTGAATAGAAACTGATGAGAAAATGTGGACACATACACTACAACTGATCAGAGACTCACGCACAGACACAGACACACATCACAATAACCCGTGTCCGACGGGGGACGGGTGGCTAAACATACATGTGGTATTTCCGGACAACAAAACGAAAAACGAAAGCAGTTGTTTGGGTATAAAAGAAGTTTAGTGTTCAGGTTATAACTGAATGTGTGAGTATTACAATCGACAAGTTATCTCCCTGACAAATCGCTCGAGATGTTTGGCAGCCTACGTTCAATGTGGCAGGGGATAAACTTGACGTCAAAACATTCACGTGATAGCAAGTCTGCCAGCTGTTTTCAGCTAGGTTATATACACAGTCAACCAACAAATTAAATCAGCATTAGATACACGATCATTTCAAATGGCTGAGTTTTAAGTTTAATCGATAGAAGTCCTGGAGAACATTATAGAGTAAGATTGATGAAACCCAAAACAAGTGCGACCGCCTGCATTCGAGCAAACAGGAAAAAACAACAACACACAAACAAAAAACAAACAAACAAAACAACAACAACAACACACACACACACAGAGCAAAACACACACACACACACACACACACACACACACACACACACACACACAACACACACACACACACACACACACACACACACACACACACACACACACACACACGCACACACACAAAAAAAACAAGAACAAAAAACCCACGAATATAAGATTTGACTGCAAATTTAACACAACCAGACAAGGCAGGAGTGAATTTTCGGCCAACTGAATTCTAAGAGTTGGTCATGGTTGAAGGATGTCACACCAATGCTATCATCAGTTTTTATCTTTTGTGTGTATTTCGGGCTTGGATTTCTTGTATTCTTGTATGATTTTTTGTTCCAAGAATCGCATGAACAGACAGGCATAGCTGGGACCCATTTTTGTACCGATTGCGACTCCTCTGATTTGTGAAATTATCTCATCACCAAATGAAAATGTGTTCATTGTCAAGACTAATTCCGCAAGTTGGATGAGGGTTGATGTAGACGATGTCTGATCAGGTAGACTTTAAAGAAAATGTTGGAGAGGATTAATCCATCAGAATGGGGTATGCTTGTGTACAGAGAGGTGATATCTGAAGTGAACAAGAATTTGAGCTTGAACGAACGAACGAACGAATGAATGAACGAACGAACGGACGAACGAACGAACGAACGAACAAATAAATACACAAATAAACAAGTAAATGAATAAATACATTAATAAATTAATAATTAATGAATGAAAGGAACAGGTAGATAAATAAACAATTCTGAAATAAGAAATAACAAGTAACAATACGAACACACACGCACACACACACACACACACACACACACACACAACACACACACACACACACACACACACACACACACACACAACACCACACACACACAAAACACACACACGAACTTTGAAATTAGCAAAACACCTAAGCAGTTTCCTGCCAGCAGAAGTACACAATCCCTTATGTATAGGTGGAAACTTGATGCATTCAAAAACAAAATACACCAGGAATGTAGCATGTCTGTGTGGAAAGAAGATAACACATATTCATATTCTTTCTTGCGTTCGGGTAAAACGACATATACCTACGCTATCAACGAAGACAGTTTCTGACATATTTGCCTCACCATCCTTTGTGATATGAATTTTTTGTTAGCCTGTCAAAAAGTCCTATAGCGAATTATCTTTATAGCGCCGTTATTTCTCATGTTCAATGTTATGGTTAGCTAATTTTACTGTTTCAATCGTTAATTATGATAATGTCATTTGTGAATTTTCTTTCTCGTCTTCGGCACAGTTGTTTTTTTTTTGTTCATTTCTTCTTCCTGAAGATTAACCATTTCCAACTTTCCTCTTTTCTCCTTATGTTTTTTTTTTTTTTTGTTTCGTTTCGTTTTTGTTTTTTTGTTTGTCTAAAATCACTTTAGTGAATAGACATTAAATCAAAGACCACACACACACACACACACACACACACACACACACAACACACACACACACACACACACACACACAGAGCACAGCACAGCTCAGCACAGCACAGCACAGCACAGCACAGACCACAGCACAATGGCCGACACCAAGTAAACTAGACCACAACACAATAAAACAAAACAACACAAAAAGGACAAAACAAAACAAACGTAAACGAACCTGAATAAAACCAAACAGAAAGAACAACAACCCTAACAACAAAAAGGAAACACACAGATACACGTACGCACACATACACACACAGATACACCAACCTCACAGACACAAAAGAAGACAAACAAAATAGAAAATTAGGCAAATATGATGACAAAGTGAGACACAGACAACATTCAAGAAACAAACCACAAACACATACAAGATCAGTGTGACAATCTTGCTCCTTCTCCAGTTGTCTTTTCCCTTTCTTCACTTTTTCCTTTATATCTGTTTCAGGAAAACCCAAACACTTTCCACACCACTTTGTACGAGTCTGTACAGTGTTATTTTTGAGATGGTATCAGTGTTAGTCTGATTAGTGATAGTTTTTGTTGATACTGGCCTGAAAGACTTTGTATGCGTTTCCTCCAGCCTACCCAGATATAAATGCGTTCACAGCATGTAAAGATATAGCGCAAAATCATATAAGATCGGTACGTCCTTCATAATGCTGCCCCCAAGAAAAAATGGGGTACCTACATGTAGGCTACTACCCCACTTCGATAGATTGTCTGGTTCTGTTGGCAGAGCTGTGTAAATAACATCTGATATCTTGAGTTTAATCCCAGCCTGAAACATAAAAAATACCCAATGAATGCTCCAGTCTTTAACAATGACAATAATGATAATGATTATAGTACTATAATTAAAATATTGATGATAATTATAACAACAACAGCAGCAGCACCAGCAGTAGTAGCAGCAGCAGCAGCAACAACAACAATAATAATAAGAAGAAGAACAACAACAATAATGATGATGATGATAATAATAATAATGATAATATAATAATAATAATAAAAAATATTTATGTGCTTTAATTAAAGTGTTGCACGTAAAAAAGTAACCCAACAATAAATCAGTCATATAAGATGACATGACATGTAACAAGATAAGAAAACAATAGTGTATAATAGGCTACATGAACATGCTTCAGTATGAACATGTACGCTTACACCCACATAGATACATAAAATCAGCGCATTCGTGTGCACACTCGGTCACACAGACAGACAGACACACAGATAGATACACAGACAGACAGCGCATCACACACTGCGACAAATACACACATACACAGGCACGTACGCACATACACACAGACGCAAGCATCTTGATCAACACAATATTTATTTAATACGAAAGGCTTACAGATTGGTGAAACATACACAAATAACATTATTTTATCGATTGACAAAATCCAGAGAAGAAAAGTTTGACACGATCAGTTAATATACATTGTTTACAGTAATTTAGGATACACTTGGCACATACACATGCACACGCACTCACACATAGCACATAATTATTCGCAAGAGGACACACTGTCTCTGCTCTTTCTGGACGAAACATGAAAATACACAGTGACTGTGCATATATGCTTTACAGAGAGAGAGAGAGAGAGAGAGAGAGAGAGAGAGAAAGAGAGAGTCACGACCTAGTTGCAATTATTTTCGTAGATAATATCATTTTTCGGTTTTCGAGAAATTATGCACAAGCTAATAACATCTCCTCATTATTCTATCACCTCATACGAAAACTTTTGGCTAAATTGACACTTAATCGCTGTTCATTACCCATTGACGAGACTTTACGAGATTATTGCAAGAAAAATAGTCCATTAAATGAACAGTCTTCGCACAGTCGGTGCCTCGGACTACACGAACATTCGTGTTCTATACAGTCAGATGAGTAGCTAAGCAGTATCACACAAGAAGTCAAAGTTGATGTGCTCACAAAGACAGGTCGTGTTTATTTTGACCTCTTTATTCAGTGTTCATCCGCCGAATGTTAAATAGTCTTGGATTCATGCGCTACTTTAAGAATTCAGACATGTTAGGCTAAGTCTTACGTCGGATATGCGGATTGGTACTAGCCAGTTCAACATATTTACGTGACTGTAATTTAGATTGCGATTACAGTGAATTTACGCGTTCGAAAACTGTTACATGTGTGAGCTAAGTGCAGTCAGATCGTATACATTTGTAATTTGTGCAATCAACTGACTGTTCAAATATTTGTGTAAAGTCAAACCTGTCCAGTCGAAGCCAATATGGCGACTGGTATGGCGGCGAATGCATCGTTTAGAGGAGACCGAAGGGGACCAGTTCAACAAGGTCGACACGGTGGGCGAAATAATTTCAACACTCCAAGGTAAACGACAAACAGAAGCGTAGATTCTTGATGTAATTTTTCATATTGGATGAAGATAAATAAGGTTACGATGGTCGATGTTGTCGGCAACCAAGACCACTCGAGCAATTGTACTGCTGCTTCGCATCTGTATTGGTACTAGGCTGATAGGCCTATTTGTTGTAATGTCTAGTATATTTTTGCCACTTACTACTCGTCTACTGTTACTGGTCTATCCAGTTGATATGTTACTTCTCATTGTGTCATTGCATTGCTAATTTATGAATAAGTTTACGAAAATCTATGCCTAATGAAACTAGGGTAGGTCTTGAAGTAAGCACTTCCGTTTCTCATGTTGCCGTTTTTAAATTGGGCAAGGTAAATACTCAATTAATGGATAAGAGTGTTAACCTTAGCCCTTTGTTACCAGTAGGCCTATATAGAATGTTATGTTGTTTATATCATTCAGCAGAAACCCGAGTTTTGTATTTTTGGGTGGAAAGGAAATGTTTTTGTCTTGTCTGTCCCAGAACCTGTTGTCTCAAGATGGCGTCTTCATACTATATTTGACAGAGATGCCATATGATGGATAAGATCCAAATTGAGCATTGCATACGGGTCATTCCCTTGAAATGTGCAGGCCTACTTATTCAGACATGTGTTAAAGCGAAATTGTGTGTGTGTGTTTTTTTTTTTTTTAACTAAAATTAGTAAAAAGCACAGGCTACTGCATGATAATGACAGGATACATCTCTTACAGGCCTATAGGCCTACATTTTCATGAAAATTTGAGCAGACTGATAAATACTGATGTGGTCAGTGATACGTAAAACCTAGTTGGCTTCAGCCCACATGTATCATGGACACATTGTGACACATGAGTTCCGAGATTTCAGACCTTGTCATATATTTTTCAGTGCAGTTTTGTACAATGATTACAGCCAAGGCCTATGTAAAAGCAAAAGCAAGCAAACAAGTGGTGCCATGAGATTTTACTTACATGTTACTTACATGTGTGTGAGTGATCATTTCCTCTTGACTGGCCGTTAATGGCAAAAGAACCCCATCACCACCCATTCAAAGATGCTGACATAGTTTGTTATATGGGTCATCCTGCAGTGCTGATCACTCAAAGTGTGAATTGCATGCAAAAAAAAAAGGTCATATACCATTTAAAATGGTTGCTTAACAATGCAAAACATTTATATTTTCACACATACTTAGAAAAAGATACACAAACTAGTCGCGTCAATGGTGTAGGGATAATGAAGGGACGTGCGTGTTTGTTATGCTTGTGACACTGTGACTCAAAATGCCTTATACGGAGTAAAAAAAAATGACAATAGCAGTTGATTTTTTTTGTGTAGCATCTATTGCACTTAGGAATTAGCAGGCACTTTATTAATGTATGGCTAATAAAATGTGACACATGGCACAAGCGTTACACCTTGAGTAAATTTGTTTGTTACATTTCAACAATATTGATAACAATTGTGTTTTATACATCACTTAAAGGGAAAGAAACAGTGATAATTAATAAGTAAAATGAACTCAGATTTTCAAAGTTAATGAACAAAGTTTTTAGATGGGTAACGCTTGTGACATGACACGCGTGAAAAGGAATGGTTAAATTACAGACTGAACAACCAATATCAGGTCAGATCTTTGGAGTCGCACTCTGTTGATCACAGCTGATATTTTCATGGACAATCATTAGAATCTATAGTGGCCACGGTCCGATATTTCGGGATTGTCCATCAGTCTGGTGATCTGAGATTTCAGGATCCAGGCCACATACCGAACTTGGGCCAAGTGTAGCTGCTGCCTTTGAACCTGAGGAAATCCACCTCCACTTCTGTTTCACCATCCTGCTGGTAGACCTGAAACAAAGCACACAAGTCCTTATTGTGTGCTTTTATTTTGTCTAGAATGACTGAATGTTCAGTTTACTTTTCTGTGTAAGTTTTGTGACTGTTTATGTCTGTAATATAATTTTGTTGTTTGAATTACTTATTCTATACTAATTTATGAATTGACTATTTGTGTTGTATTCCTTCAGACAATTCTTTCACTCCTCAGTTTGACCAAAAAGAGAATACAAAAAAATGTATTTCAAGCGTTATCAAAACTTGAAAAATTTTGCCAAACACAAATTATGTTTTGTTTAAATAATAATTACATATCGATGAAACAATGTGTGAAGATGAAACTGTATAAAAACAGTGAAATGAGACCAACATTGATCAAGAAAACATCAAAACATTTCAAAACTATTACGCTCGTGATGAATGACGCAAAGAATTTGTCACACATCACGTACGTTATGATCACCAAATAAACAGCATTTAGCATTGTTAAACATAAAGTGCTAATGATTTGAACAGAAAGGCACAGGAAACAAACATTGTCTATTAATGTAGTAGGCTTAAACAGTTTAATTAATCGATAATAATCAAAGATCAACGAAAATATTGGCATGCTGGTTGGAAGTCACAGAACCACCAAGCCTTTTTAAACGATAAATTTACTAACAAAACAGCAGAAATCGATTGATTAAATGTTATTTTATGATAAAGAGATGAATGTTTAATGATATTTACTCACCTCAACATCTGATGGCCCTCAAAGGCAAGGAATTTTCTTGATTTGGTGTACTATGAACGCTCGTGACAAAGTGCATATGCTCCAGCAGTGACCAGCCCGTATGAATTCAAAGAGAATATGTAGAACTCGATACCCTAATCGCAGCAGTCCCACAGAGAAACTGTGGTTCTCAGAGATTTCAATGCCAAAGTAGGAACAAGCCATCAAACCTGGGAAGGCACCATTGGAAGGCATGGCACTGGAAAGCGCCACAGTAATGGCCTATTAGTATTACTCCTCAAGACGTGCGCTACACACAATCTTGTAAACATACTGTTGTATGTCTCCACCTATAACAAGACATCTTGGATGAAACCATGCTCGGAGTGCTGACATCTGATTGATAATGTCATCCCCAGGAAGAGGGACCAGCAGGAAGTCATGTTGGACTGATCATCATCTCATTGTGTCCAAGTTCAAACTTTGTATCCTGCCCACAAGGAGACCCCAGGTCAGAAATGTACAAAGAAGCTAGAGATCTCCAAACTGGAAAACAGCAAAGTCTCAGAAAAAATGTTCCAATGACCTTGAGAATAAGTTGCTGGACACAGTTCAGAATAGCAAGCATAGTGCTGAAGTTTAAAAAGCATAATTTCCATAAATGAATGAATTTACACAGTGTGAAGACCAGTCCTGAGAGTGTATTCAGAATATAGGATTTTTTTTTTAAAATCGGGACAGTTGTGAAATCTTAGTATGTTGGCTGAAAATGAAACGTTATGGGTATTGTGTGCATTCCTGACTTCCATATATACAGGTGAGTATTACTTTACTTACTGGTGTTCCATTCATGTTACATTTTGAAGTTTGTTTTCACTTATTTACATAGATTACTTATTTTTTGCAGACACAACAATGCGAGACGAGGAAATCACCAAATTAATACTCAAGTAAGTCACCTTGCTTTAATTAACAAAATATATATTTTTTTCCTTAACTTTATTTTTGCTTTTGTTTGTAAAAGAATATATATTTGTTGAAATTTTCCTCAAAAAACTTCGACGAAGTTTGAAAATTTATTGCAAACAAACCACAAGGCAAATGGCGCTGACAGACAGGAAGAGGAAGGCGAAAGCATGCTGCATTGTGGGATTGCTACTTTCGGATTCGCTCTTTTCAACCAATCAGCTACAAGCTTGCTGTTTACACTACCTCTCAGTGGGCGCGTGTGATGTTTGTTACTGTGATGTTTGTTACTAGCAGGATCAGTGCTTGCATAATCCAGACTGTTTAGTTGCCCCAGGTGGTGATCTGTTTGACTTTACAAGACAAAGGTGTAATTGGACTTAAGATCCTGAAGACTCCTTCGTTGTATGTCACTGTGCCTCTGCCTTCCTTAGTGTGCAGCAAATCTGGGGCCAGCCTTCCTTTTCTCTATTCTTTCTGTTTACTCCTCCTCTGTTCCTGAGCTGGATGTGGAAAAAAGGTTTGCTCTGCCCATAAGTTAAGGTGGAATACAGCATTAGCACATGTGAAAAAATCGTTCAGAAATGTGTTTTGAGTTTTTGGTAGTGACGCCATCTTTGTTGCTTCTGCAGTGCATGTGTATGGTTCATTTTCTTTGAATCAAGTGATTTATATGAAAAATAAAGCTTTTATTGAAGTGTGTGTGTGTGAAAACTTCCAGAAGCAAATATATTGGTAACACAGAGGATTTGTTAATTAATGTTAACTTTTAGAATTAGAGTCCATTTTCTCGAATTGACATTTTTTCAGTCGCGTCCTCATTTGGGAACGCTGTATCACAGGTTTGAGTGAAGATAATTTAATAAAAATTGATACATAGATGTAAAAATGGCTGGTGAGCCCAATAAGACATGTTAGAAAACTGTAGATACAGTAGGTTTCAAGAAAAAAATGAAAGTGTAAGAGTCTTTATTCCCTGGAAATTTTGGTGACTTTCAAATATTTACCAAAAATGCTGAATCATGTACCACATGTTTTATTTTTGTCTTACTGTGTTCCTTAGCCTAGTTTGTGAAACTTTGTAACAAGAAAAAGTTCAGTATGGCTTTGGTTTGGTAGCTGTTGCAGTCCCAAAAACGCTTTAGTAAAAAAATGTACAATATCTAATAACTTTTGTTCCAGTAGTCAGTTTTACTTTAAAAAAAATCAGGAGACTCCAGGGATAGAGGTAGAAATGCATGCCAAATTTCAAGAATGTATCTTGAATAGAAGTCTAGAAACAAAAATGCACATTTTTGGACGCCGTATGCTACCTTAAATATTGATTGATTATTTCTCCATAATTTGATAATTTGAGAGATTTAAAAAAAAGTTATTTCTGGGAATAGCTGGAAATTTTGCTCTTGTTTTCAGTTACAAGTGGTCAGCCCATCTCCTCTTCCTGGGAGAGACCAGCCAACCGTATATGAGAATGAAAGATTTACTCTTGCCGTGATGCACATGATGGTGAGTTAGTAACTCTTTGGCCAGTATTTTTGCTTTAAAATAGACAAAAAGGTACTGCAATTATAAATGCTCATCATTGCTTAATTGGATCAGCTTGTATGCTACATGCCTGACATGACTAATGTCAAAGTATAAGAAAAAATGTGCTGCTTCAACTTGCTAAAATTTGCATGTTTGCTAAAATTAGGTATTCCAAAGTGATTTTCAAATTTGAACTTATCTGTATAAAAATCAGCTGGGAAAATAGAGATTTTCATTCTGAACACATACATACTTTATTTTTTAATGTGGGATAGAAAATAAATTTTTTATGATTTTTTCCTTTCTTTTTGCACGTTCTTTTAGGCCACATTCAGACATGCCTTGAACACACATATAAAATCGCACAAGTCCAGAAAATCAATTCTGAGGAGGTTTTTACTTGTTAAGTTGATGTGCAAAAAACATATGGACAGAAATGCATATCAATAAAAATACAGACCTATGAAAATGACAAAAAATAGCAAAATTGGACGGCGCCGTTCCAAACAACTGGGCAAGGGACCCATTTTCATTAATTTCAAACTCCATTATCTTTAAGAAATACAATACAGTGACACTGAAATGAATCATATATGATAAACATATTAAGGAATTTAACCCTAATTTTTTCCAGCTTCATCTGAAAGCTGGTTGAAAAGATATCAGATGTCAAAAATGCGAAATATGCCGATTTGTCACAGTGAAAAAAATGGCGAATTTTACACATATTTGGTGCACCATAACTTTTTTCACTTTAAAGTTACAAAAATGGTTTTGATATCAAATTGCTCAGCATGACAAACTCTTTCAATGTAAAACAACCCCAGACATCTATGTTTAATCAAACCATATTTGGGTAAGGATAAAATACCTATTTTGAAAAAATTGTGTATTTTAGCTTTTTGCAAGACTCCGTAACTTCTGTCACATTCATCCTACTGCAAAGTACCATATACCAAAGTGATCAGTTTTTTATGATCTGTCAGTATAACAAACAAGACATTAGGTTTCAATCTTTCTGTAAACAAAAATCAGATGACAAAATTATAACAAATGTCAGCTGATAATAGTAACAAATAATGCGTTTTGTTTACATATCGAATCAAACAAGACATGTACATCAACAACATTCATTCAAAGAAGTCATCTTCATAGTTTTTACATGCTAATTTGTTTTGTTTTTTTATCATTAAACAATGATTAAAACATGTCTTGACATTTAACTGTTCCTTAACTGTGTGTAGAACATTATCAAAAGCTTCCACATCATTGTCTTGACCTTTCACTGTTGCTTAATCACAGTAGATAACTGTCCTGGTCTTCAACTTAAACTGGAAGCACAAAAGATAGAAATCATCTCTTTTTACAAAAAACATGTTGTAATGAAATGTAAAAAAATACTTGTCAGTGTCTATGATCAGTGATTCCCCTTCACAAGTGACAGGAAATTAAAACTTGTTAAGATGCAGTTCATCATCATTGCTGTCAAAGTTGTCCAAAAGACTAGGTCTCCGCCCTCTGCCAGTCTTAAGAAATCGCTCCTTCATCCTCATGAAGAGATCATCTGTGAGAAAAATAGTGTAGAGGGAAAGTATTAGTACATCTATCTGTTCTATCCTGTAGTGTAATGTGAAAATCCCATTTGTAGGGACAAACAGGCCTATACATACAGAGCAAGAGGCAAATACTGACCAAAACAAAAACAAATCCAAAAAACAAGAACATAAAACATGCAGGAACACAAGGATTTTTGTACCCCTGCTCAATTAACTTCCCTGCCTGTCAAAGAGAGAAAGGATCAAGAGAGAGAGAGATTGGTGTAGAGCTGTAAGAAGCCTACCAGTATTATTGTCAGCTTTGAAAATAAAATTATAATACCTTACCCTAACTCACAAAGCAGTGGGCAAAATAAAATGTCCCATACATTTAGGCCTACTCAAATCAGCACAACAAAATTTATCTCATAAACACTATAGGCCTAGTTAGGAAGGTTCATAGTGTCCAACCCATTAACCTGGTAGGCCTACTTTATTTTGTTTAAATATTATTTTTGATGACAATAATAGTAATGATAATAAATAGTAATGAATGATAGTAAACTAATAATGAAATAATGATAATAATAATAATGATAAATAATAATGAATAATGATAGTAAAATAATAACAATAACAAAAATATAATGATAACAATATTAATAATATAAACTTTTAAAGCTGTTGAACTAGGTGATAATAATATTGGGCCTAAAAATAATAGGATTGATAAACATGCAGATTTGTTTCAATGGTACCACTCAGGAAGTTTACACAAAGGCAGAAAAGAAAAAGGTTTAACATTGTGAAATTATTGAACGACACTGAACCAGATCGAGTGAAGCCAACAAGAAGCCAAGGAAGGGCACTCGGCCGATTCGACTATCGATCGATCAAAGCGTTGGTCACATGACCACAATAAATCGCTAATCTCTCATTTAATTACACATACTGTACCGTGGCTCACTGATGCAATAAGCGGCAGCGATTTGCCATTCCTGCCTCATAAACAATAAAGTCCGAAGGGACCATAACTCTGAGAGTATCCATGTCTTGCGCATGCGCATGTCTCTTCCTCTTTTCTCGGCAGCCATCTTCCACCTCGCCTCGTACTCTCTGAGCAGCTAAGTATTTTTCGATTTCGCTACGCGATCGATCGATTCTCGTTGCTGTTTTTGTGTCTTGCCTATGTTTTCATTTAAGGGAGAAACTTATGTGAAGCGATTGGGTGGCAAAGCGAGGGTTAAGAAGATTTCGTCCGCCGAATTCTCCAACCCACAGACCGGTGGTTCGACCGGCGCACCAAAACCCGCTCTCTCTTCATCTTTGTCTCTCCCTTCTACGTCTTCTCTCTCTCACTCTCTCGAGTCATCGCAACTCAGCTACGGTTCTGTTGCAGTGACCACGAGCCCTCAACTTAGCTGCGGCTCAGTTGACTTTTCGTCATTTTGCGGCCTTCACACTGCCCATCACAGTTATTGACTTAACTGCGGTTCTGTCGATTCTGTGATCGCCCCCTTCGTACAGCTCAACTCCGGTTCTGCTGATACTGTTTCAGCCCCTATGGCTGAAGGGCGACTTGGGTATGGGTCTCCTTCGGGAGGCAGGAAGGCCAGCACTTTGACTGAAACTGGCTCACCCCCTGGTTCGCCAGGCGGGACACCCCCTGGTTCGCCAGGTGGGCCAAGGGAGACAACCCCCCTATTACGGGCGTCAGATCGTCGATCCGCCCCGGTTGCCTCCCTTCCCTGCAGCCTGCTGCTGCCCCCGCCCCAACCTCTGTCCCATTCCGGACAGAGCACTTGGGCGCCTTGGCAAATACCAAGCGACCCACGGCGGGCTGGCACCTCTCTGTCCCATTCCGGACAGAGCACTTGGCCGCCTTGGCAAATGCCAAGCGGCCCCCAGCAGGCTGGCCCTTTGGGCACTGGGGAACACCCGACCCACGGGGACCATTACCCGCGGGCATCAGACCATAGGTCCGCCCCGGCTGGTCATCACAACTCAACTACGGTTCTGTTGCCATGACCACGAGCCCTCAACTCAGCTGCGGCTCTGTTGACTTCTTGTCATTTTGTGGCCTTCACACTGCCCCTCACGGTAATCGACTCGGCTGCGGCTCTGTCGATTCCGTACTCGCCCTCTCAATACAGCTCAACCCCGGTTCAGCTGCTACTGTTTCAGCCCCTATGGCTGAAAAGCGACACGGGTATGGGTCTCCTTTGGGAGACAGGAAGGCCAGCACCTTGACAGAAAATGGCTCACCCCCTGGTTCGCCAGACGGGACGCCCCCTGGTTCGCCAGGCGGGCCAAGGAGACAACCCCCCTATTACGGGCGTCAGATCATAGATCCGCCCAGGTTGTCTCCCTCCCTGCAGCCTGCTTGTGCCCTCAACACAGCTGCGGCTCTGAAAAAGGCTCACCCCCTGCTTAGCCAGGTGGGTCATGGGTGACAACACCCCTGAGCGGGTGTCAGACCGAAGTCCGCCCATGCTTGGTCATCACAACTCAACTACGGTTCTGTTGCCATGACCACGAGCCTCAACTCAGCTTCGGCTCTGTTGACTTTTTGTTATTTTGCGGCCTTCACACTGCCCTCACGGTAATCGACTCAGCTGCGGTTCTGTCGATTCTGTACTCGCCCCCTCCGTACAGCTCAACCCCGGTTCAGCTGCTACTGCTTCAGCCCCTATGGCTGAAGGGCGACACAGGTATGGGTCTCCTTCGGGAGGCAGGAAGGCCAGCACTTTGGCAGAAAATGGCTCACCCCCTGGTTCGCCAGGCGGGCCAAGGGAGACAACCCCCCCTATTATGGGCGTCAGATCGTAGATCCGCCCAAGTTGTCTTCTTTCCTCCCCTGCAGCCTGCTTGTGCCCCGCTCCGACCTCTTTGTCCCATCCGGACAGAGTGCTTGGTCGCCTTGGCAAATGCCAAGCGACCCACTGCGGGCTGGCACATCTCTGTCCCATTGTGGACAGAGCGCTTAGTCGTCTTGGCAAATGCCAACCGACCCCCAGCAGGCTGGCCCCTTGGGCACTGGGGATCCGGGGACTCCATGGGCTCAGCCCATGACGCCTCCCATGGCACCGTACATGGCGCCATGGCAGCAGTTCCCATCTATGGGATTTCCCCTTGCCTCGTTCGCAGGGTATACTTGGTGGCCCTGCTTTATGCCTGGCGCCCCACCCACGCAGGCGTCTGCCTTGACCACCCCTCTGGATCCCCTCCCCCCCCCCCCCCCCCCAGGTCGGATTCCTCCCCAAGGGGGCCTCCCCGGGGCTTCTGACCCCAGTCCGTTTGGAGTTTGCCCACACTTGGGCACTCCACAGTCCATCGCCTCCTCTGTAGGCGGGCCGGGGGGTACACTTGACTCCACAGCCCCAGCCTCCCCTTTCCTAAAAGAGTCAGGCTTGGTGGCTGACTCGGTGAGGAGGGCCCATAGCAAGGTGAGGGGCACTGAGGCACAGGACATCCTTCCAGACTCTGTGCCTGACTTCCTTGGAGCTCTGGCTTACGGGAAATTCCTGAGGCCAGAGAAACTCCCTTTCCACAGAGTGGTCCTCACGGTCCATGAGGCCATTCCAGAGTCCCACTCTCCCTCACACAGGATAACCTCCTCTTAGCGCAAGAAAGGTCTCAGGCCCAGCAGCGGCATATCTCCCTCTCGCAGCGCTGCCTGGCAAATTGGGAGGAGACTGCCAGGAGGGGTCTGGAAGTGGATCCAGTGGTGGATTCCTTCTTGGGTGTGGTCTGGTGTCCGCTCTTCAGGACCCAGACTACGAGCCCGCTTCTCTCCGTCAGTCACCTGTCTCTCCCGCAGTGGTTGCTTCCATTCACTCCATGGCGGAAAGACCTCAAGCACTCCAATGCCCTTCGCCAGATTGTACCTCAATTCAGTCCTGTCAAGGCCAAATGCAGTACTCTCACCATCTTTGGTCACCCGCTCTTCATCTGCCAGAGCTTTCTCGAGAGCTGTGCCACTTAGGTCTGGTTCCCTCTTTGGGACCCACGTGCAGGCCACTATCAAGAGTCAGGACGAAATCAGGAGGGACCTCGCCCTTCACTCTGGTCCCGCTTGCCCCGCGGCAAAGCGCCCTGCTCCCACGGCTCCCCCACCTTCCAGGGGCTCCACAGGAGACGTTTTGCGCCTCCTTAGCCCCAAAGGGGCTAGGGCAAGCACCCCCCCCCCCCCCCACACGCGATCCTGTGGGCAGTCTGTCCCGACACATAGACACTTTCAGATGCAAACCCCTAGGTCCATCTGTGATGCCTTGCTCCCGGACGACTGGGGGATTTCCATTGATCTCAGAGATGCGTATTCCCATCTCTTTATTTATTCACCCAAGGGACAGGACGTACCTCCAATTCGTTTCGAGGAACCGATTCTTCCGGTTCAGGGCTTTTCCCCAGGGTTGCTTGGGACCAATCTTCAGTGAGCAAATGGCACTCCCGGTCCCGGTTAGCCCAGGGAGTCCATATCACACACCCCCCTCCTCAGCGGACTTGTTCACGGATGCGTCCTAATCCGGGTGGGGGGCCTACGTGGGCCTGCTAACAGCAGCAGGTCAATGGTCACAAGACCTCCTTTCCTGTCACATCAACATTCTGGAACTGGAGGCAGTTTTTTCAAGCCCCCAGAGACTTTCTCCCCTTTCTTAAGGGAAAACATGTTCGCATCGACACGGACAACTCTACTATGACTTGTTACATCAACAAGCAAAGGGGCGCTCGCTCCCACTCCTTGTCTTGGAGAGCGGAACAGCTTCCACTCTGGTGTGTAGAACAATCCTTTCAGATCTCAGCGATGCATGTCCCGGGAAAGATGAACATACTTGCGGCCTCCGTCCGCAGCTCCCTCAGGATTCTTCCCTTAGAACAGGCACTGGTCTGTGCAGTTCTGCAGCCAGTGTGGGCAGCGTGGTCCAATTCACAAGTGGACCTGTCTGCCACCAGATTCCACCGCCGCCTTCATCTGTAGGTCTTTCCAGTCCCAGATCCTTTGGCTTGGCCCGTGGAATGCTCCGTCCATCCCACGGTCAGTCCTGTCGGGCTACGCCTTCCCTCCATTCCCCTAACTGGGAAAGTTCTGCGGAAGGTGCGGGCAGACTCTGCCACGATGGTTCTCGTGGCGCCTCGATGGCCTGCCCAAACATGGTTTCCGGAACTGCTGCACCTGTTCCATGTGCCTCCAATAAAACACTGTCACAGGCCGGTCCTTGCTTCAACCAAGGTCACGCATTCTGCACAGCAACCCGGAGGCTCTAAACCTTCCTGCTTGACTGCTGTGCAGGCCTCAATGTCTCCATTAGGCTTGTCCCTGGCAGTGATCGGCCCTGTGGTGCAAGCACACAGACCGGACACTCAGGGAACATATAGTGCCCACTGACACAGTTGGCCTTCTGGGTGCTCCTCAACCTTCCAGTCACCCCTGCGCTCGCAGTGGGCCAACTACCACGGCCTTCTTCGTCGGGGAAAAACATTTTGTCTTCTCCCTGAGGCCCCATGAGATTAGAGCATGGGCCTTGTCACTGGCGTTCACTCAGGGCCAGCCCCCTGAGTGTCCTGGACACCACGCATTGGCGTTCTCTGGGCACGTTCATTCCATCCTACCGGCGCGATGTATACCGTCTGCGCGACGATGGATCTAGGGGTATCGCTTCCACTGTGGTGGCTCAACACCCCATCTCTGCTGCACGCCCTGACTTGTCTCATTCCTCCAGGCATTAACCAGGTAAGCCCTCCTTCCGGGTAGCGCTATTCTGCATCAGTGAGCCACGGTACAGTATGTGCAGGCTGGGGAATTCTCAGCGGATTCGTTATTTTCAGCGGAAAACGACAGGATTTCCGCGGCAGAAAAAAAAAATTCAGCGGTGAAAAAAAATCGGCAACGAAAAAAAAAAAAAAAACCTCGACGAGTTTTGCGCATTTTAGGTTAGTTTCGGTCAACTTCCGGGTTGATATGTACGGTAGTGTTGACTTCCGGTCAGAGTCGCCATCTTGTGCGTTGGACAACATGTCGCTTTCAAAGATAATCAATCGTGGCGATAAATTTGTTTCTAACACAGTGTTGTTGCACAATGTATGACTATAAACGTGCACAGAATACAGTTACAAAATCATTGAAAAGAACTGAAATTGTAGGAGTTGAAAAAAAGAAAAAAAAAACAACATTTAACTTCAAGGAGAGGCCTTGAAAACATCTGAAAATTGTAAAAATGCTTCTAAAATTACGTTTAATCTAACATACTTACCGTGGCTCACGCAGAGTCCCTCCCGTCCTCCCCGCCTTCCTGGTTCCTTCCGTTCACAGTCAGGGTCTTGGTTTCCTCGAAAAGAGGAAGAGCACATGCGCATGCACAAGACATGGATACTCTCAGAGTTATGGTCCCTTCGGACTTTATTGTTTATGAGGCAGGAATGGCAAATCGCTGCCGCTTATTGCATCAGTGAGCCACGGTAAGTATGTGTAATTAAACGTAATTTTAGAAGGAAAATTTCCTTTAACATCATTATAAATAAATATAATAAAGGCATCGATTATTAAAAAAATCTTTTGTAAACATTTTCCTTTAATCATATGCCTGATCTCACTCTCTGTAAAATTACCGCACCCCAAACCGTCACCTACCCCTACCTTCTAACATATTCATGATACTGTGGGTGCTGCAGTTGTGCGCTTTCCAAACAATTATATTCTAAAATCAGGAAACAAAATGTCGAAAAGTAATAGTAAACCAACTGCAAGATATTTCACTTACCCTCTAGATAAGTTGGATCGCTTGATTCGTCGTGGCTGGAGCGGTCGACGTAAACTTCGACATCCATGTGCTCGCCCGAACGGCTTCGCTCGTGTCCGCCATTGCGCGTCAGACGCTAAGAGAAAGCGAAAATAGGTCACGTTGTTCTCAGTCCTCGAGGAAAATAGCCAGTGGTTGAATCCGTATGCAAATAGCAGAAGTTGAAAGTTGAAACCTTGACCTTTTGCACAGTGGAAAATATGGAGAGATTGGTTTTGAGTAAGGTCGCGAAATCATCGACGGAAGTTTTTAACGCACGAAACGACCGACTAAATGGAAGCCTATCAGTTCACTTTTTACATCGGATGAAAGCAAATTTAGTCGTCTTTTTGAGTGTGTAAATGGTTTGTTGATATCTGACCCAGCGAATCTCCTCGAGGCGAGTTTTCAAGATAGGGGTCAAAACCGCGTTCCGATTTCGTCGTTCCAGCAGCAGCAAAATCGCAATTTAGTACCCATCATCAAAAGCATATTTCAAACGGTAAATGTTACACTTATTGATTTATTTTGATTTAAAGAAAGCTTAAAGGATCACAGATCAACATGATCTATGTTTTTTATTTCTGACACTGCATTTTGTTGAGAACGAGCAAGTTGAAAACCAGCGACAAACCGCACTTTGCCGTACTTTTCGCCGCCCGTGAAGAGCACTTTGGAATACCTATAACAAGACAATGAGTGAGAGTGGTTTCTCTGTAGGGCACAAACAAGAAGTGTAATTGTTTTAAAAAGTAATCTTTTAATAGCCACTCAAAAGTAAGGCATGAAAAGCACAATGTAGATCTGTATGCTGAGCCAATTTCAGATAAGCCTGATCAAAAATGTGCATAAGGAGGAAGCACATCTCATAGATAAGCCTGATCAAAAATGTGCATAAGGAGGAAGCACATCTCATAGATCTGAATCAATTTCTCTGTAACCAACAAACTTTTCTTTTGGCAAGATACAGGGCTTAAAACGTCGCGGAATTCCACGATTTCGGTTTGTCCAAAAAAAAAAAAAAAAAAAAAAAAAATCCCGAAAGGAGCAAGGCATCCGTGATTGGCTTGCAAGCATTCATAGCAATGGCGTGCAAGTTATGGCCCCTGATTTTTCTTGGAAGAAGTTTCCGGTCGGACTAGTTTCAGTGGTTTTTTCCTCCTCCTGTTTTAAGCCCTGAAGATAGCTAATATGACTTTCCTTCTCCCTTAATTTGCAGTGGGAGTATTCATCTTCAAAGAAAGGATAGATCTAGATCTACAGTTCAGTGGCTGGGGGAAAAAGAAACAAAATACTAAAGACTGTGACTGCATACCTTGAAACTGCAGTAACTCACCTCACAAAGTGTGGACTTTTAAGAATTCTCTGTAGATTTCAACAGCTGTATGTTTTTAACTGGATCATGTAATTGGAAAACCATAATTGTTTGCTTTCTGTCCAAAGACATCAATCTGTTGCAAAATGGTAATTGGTAGCAATGATTCAGCAAAAGTGGATTGCCTTAGAATCTAAAACCAGTGGCGCTTTAAACTATTCCACGAAATTTCCTTTTTTCTGAGAGCGTTCCTTTCCAAAGCACAAATAGTAGGTCTCACAATGTTTTTAATAGTCACAACACACGCAGTAAAGCTTGTATTATAAACAAAAAGTGTCAATGAAAACGCTCCATATAACGTTTATTCGTTATGTGCGCAACAAGAGAAACAAGAAATTACCGCTTTCATTTCTGCAGAATCCCACGACTATGATTTGTTGTACACGTAACATCATGAATGCATGCTGAGTTTTGCGAAATAGAAGAGACTTGCCTGTACACTGTAAACTTAAGAAAGTTTCCACCTTTTCACGCACAGTAGATATTGTATTGAAACTATTGTGTGTTACTACAGAAAGTCATAAATGCCCACATTTGATTTGCATTTAGAGAGAATCGATCATTATTTACTCTTTTATTGAGTTTTATCCAATCTTATCTATTTTTAACAAACAATAAAAGCAAAATTGTATCCTTACCTCAGTTTACTTGCCACACACACACACCAAACAGGAGATGCTGACACTTGTCGTAACGTTGAGCAGATGTGATAAGCGTTTCAAAGCGTTGGATGGAGACGAGTCAGCCAATGTCCTGCTTGTGTTTGATCATGTATAGGCCATGTGCTACGTGTCGTGTACACATTTTGTTTGTTCTCAAACACTTAAGATTCAGAGGATAGGGCCCAGTTAATTGGTTTTGATGATGAGCAAGGAGGATATTTTGTGTGCGTTACACTAGGAAGCAAAACGTGCTGGCTGTAAGCACCTTCAGAGAAACTTGCATTCAACTTCATATTTCAACGAACTGAATCATGAGCAGGAAGAACGATCCCCAAAGATGCATTTTGGAGTAATTTTGAATCAGTTGAAGCACAACTGTGTTTGGGTAGAACGGCATGTAAGCGTTATCTGTGGAAACTAATGAAACGCACGATGGCCATATTTTTGGATGCACCAAACGCAACTTATTGCATGAAGTTTTGCAATGGCTTATTGTGGGTGGGATTAATGTTTTATTTACTAGCAGGACGCACACAATTCATTTGTATGTTGCTTGTTCTGATAAGTTACACTGTTGTACAAGTTTCAATCCAAGCCATGTCCCACTTTCTGGTGCCTTTTTTGTCACAACCACAGACAAAATAAAAACAACAAAAAATCAGGCAAACACAAATGGTGATGAACAATGCTTTATTTTGTTGAAGAAACATGTCACCAAACCATCTGAAATAAAAAAATTAAAAAAAACCCTCCACCAACATATGCAAAGGCAGCTGTAACTGAAACTGAAGTGAGGGCCCTATTATTCTGTTGGGTGATTCCAGTATTGTAGATGTGCACACATGTATTTTTTTTAGGATCATTGCAGTCAGGGAGGTTACCTTTGTGCTCACCTTTCCTTTTTCTTCGTCCCATTTTCTGCGCTATCTTAATGGCCGCAGAAGCTGGCACAGGTTAAAATTTTTAATTTTTTAAATTTTTTTTATTATACATTGTGATGATGATGATGTCGATGAGGATGATAGTCATGATGCCATGGAATTCCATCTAGGATTGAGACTGCAGGTGTCACTTAGAGCCAAAAAATCCCACAATGATTTTTAAAAGTACTGATGGGGATTTGAACCCACAAACTTCAGTCGGTAGTCAGTTGCGTTAACCACTACACGGCAGTGACTGATCGTCACGCAAGTTCTTAGACCTGTATGAGGGTAATCCAGTAAATATGAAAATATGTGTAAAAATGTGGAAAGTTAGATAGCGATCAGTGGCCTACCTTTTTGTATTCTTTCACTGTAATGTCCTTTCTCCCAGATGACCTATTCCCATCTGTTGGGAAGTCTGGAAATGTCTTTATAGGAGCTAGAGTTGATCTTTCGCACCTGCATGGCTACCTCCACATCTAAATTACCAAAGTCATTGAAATGTGCACCATGGAGAGGATCTTTCACTCTAAGTGAACAGATCAAAATCTGTGGGCTTGTATGTGGAGAGAGGCAGGGGTGGTGGAGTACCCCATTGATATATCACAAGTGATGTTACCCCCTCAGTTTTGTGGCAAGATGTGTGAATCATTTTACAATGTTTTACATTTCATGTGGATTACAGGTCCTAGTAATTTCATCAGAAACATCCACTCGTAGCTTTTCAAGTTTGTGTATTCTAGTCAGAAACATCTTGTGGTAATCTTTGAATAACAGTTTGTCCTATTAGGATTCACCATTATTACCACGGACACACCCCATCATCATCCTAATTAAATGTCCTTGCTTCTGAACTTGATGGGCCTTGGGGAGGCAGGAGTGTGCTACTCTTTACGAGTGTCCTCTTTGAAAAATGATAGCACATAACTTCTAACCTAGATTTTATCAATGGCAACTATCTTATTTATCCCTTTGACTCCCCACCCTATCCACTAGCTGCAAAAACTTAACCGTTTGACTCCCTTTACCTATCAACCAGCTTCCTTCAGGAAGCTAGTGGATAGGGTGAGGGAATGAAAAGGTTAAGTTTTTGGTTTGCTAGCATTGTTGACATTGCAGGATGCTGGTGGACAGGCTGCGGGATCAAAGGGTTGAAAAGCTGTCACCTTCATTTTTGTGCCTGTTTAACAGATTGAGCAGCAACATGTCGTATTCCAAAGTTGCCAGTTAAATTCACATGAACTGATCCATGGTGAATACCAGTGTTGTGAACAATCCTTCACATGTTGTTTGCCTGTCTTCACTTAAAATTTTGTACATTTTGGAAACATTTTTCATGTCAGTAGTTTCAACTGGCCTTCATCAAGGTCATTTCATCCCTTTTTAAAAAGAAATTTTTTTAAGAATAACAAATACCTGTAAACTGCAGCATGCAATGGAGTGTGTTTCCCACATACACTTGGTAGCGCTTTTGATAGTCTGTGCCAACACTGAAATATAATTCAAATTGAGTGCGTCGTTTTCCAGAGCTAAACGTGTCTGTGATACTTGGAATAACAGTACCAGATATGACTTAAAAAATATAAGTTTCAAAGCGCTGCAACTGTTACTTTTTAAGTTGTTAAGACATTCTCCCTATTGGTTTGGTGAACCTCAGAAGCAGGTCTTCTTGCAGTACTGGAATTTAAATTAACTTACAATTGTTGATGCATCTGTAAAGTGTATAAGATGGGATTTTGTGGTTTCAGTCCCCACAGGAAGCCCAAAACAAACTAGGCATTGAGAAATTGATCTTGTAGTGTATGAGGTCCTGGGGCTTTTCCTGGTTTCATCTTTTTCAGTGCTGCTCTAACTTCATCTTTCATTATAAGCTCTTTTCAAAACATCAAAAGAGGAGTCAGACAGGGTTGTGTTTTGTCACCAGATCTGTTTTCACTGTATAGCGAAAACATCATGAGAAACCTAGAAGAAGACCCTGGATTAAAGGTTGGAGGGAAAATGATAAACAACATTCGGTTCGCAGATGACACCGTGCTAATTGCAGAATATGAAAGGGACCTACAAAACCTTGTGAATATACTAGAAATAGAAAGCAAAGGTAAGGGGTTGGAACTAAACAGCAGGAAGACTGAAGTCATGGTGATCAGTAAAAAACATGAAATCCCCTCATGCAAAATAACAGCAAATGGCACAACCTTGAGACAGGTTAATAAGTTCAAATACCTGGGAACGGTCATTTCATCAGACGGCAGATGCACATCGGAAATAGCCGGCAGAATCGGCCAAGCCAAAACAGCATTCAAGAAGATGAAAAGCATTCTTACCAACAAATGCCTATCAATTAACATCAGAAAGAGAGTCCTTGAATGTTATATAGAACCAATACTGTTGTACGGATGCGAGGCGTGGACAGTCAGCAAGCAAAGCCAGAGCAGGATCGAGGCAGCCGAGATGTGGTTTCTCAGAAGAATGTTGAGAGTTCCATGGACAGCAAAGAAAACAAACAAGACAGTCTTGATGGAGGCAGACACAAGTAGATCACTCATAAGGAAGATTAGGAAAAGACAAGCAACATTTATAGGCCATTTTATGAGGAAGGGGGTTTTGGAGCACCTGGTCACAGCGTGAAAGCTGGAGGGAAAGAGAGCACCAGGTAGACCCAGGGAGAGAATGCTGGACGGACTTGCAGAGTGGCTGGGGATGAGGAGGGTGGGGGAGATGCTGGGGGCAATGAGAGAGATGGTTGGAAGTCCATGGTCGCCAACGCCATGCGGCAGGGCACCTGATGATGATGATGATGAGTGTATGAGGCTGAATTGTGTAGTTTCAGTCCTCACACAGGAAACCAAAACAAACTGGGTGTTGAAAAATTGATCTTGTGTATGAGGCTGGATTGTGTAGTTTCAGTCCTCACACTCACAGGAAACCCAAAACAAATTGGGTGTTGAAAAATATATCTTGTGTATGAGACTGGATTGGGTAGTTTCAGTCCTCACACTCACAGGAAACCCAAAACAAACTGGGTGTTAAAAAGTTGATTTTGTGTATGAGACTGGATTAGGTAGTTTCAGTCCTGACAGTCACAGGGAACCCAAAACAAACTGGGTGTTGAAAAGTTGATCTTGTAGTGTAAGAGACTGGATTGTGTAATGTCTGTGTAATGTCAACAAACTGGGCTTGAAAAATTGATCTTGTAGGCTGGATTTTGACCAGTATTTTATTCTTCAAAACAATGTTATATTTTTACAGGGACACAAATGTTTCATTACCACAGCTAATGGAACCAAGTTTGAAGGGGTCCTCACTGCTATGGGACCACAGGTAAGTACAAGGATGTTGCTAGAATTTTTTTCCTGATAAAAATGTCGCTTGTATTTTGTTTTGTGATGAGCCATATGTCTAAAAGCACCACATATGCTTAGACAGACCTACTTACCCATGCATTTCTAGCATATGAACATAAAACTTTTGGCATATTTTATAATCTTATAATGAATATGACAGTATGCTTTTCATTGTAAAAGGTTGCCAAACAGTAAAGTTCAACAGTTTTTTTTAAATGGTACGCTTTGTACAATACCTGTTCTGGTAAATTCTGAATTAATGGACTTGACCTGATATTTTTGGTGACATGAGGATTGCCTGTGCATATTTATCCTCATGGAGTGTCTGCTGCCATTTGCAGTGAGTGCCATTTTCTCAGAAAAATTTGTGAAAGATCATCGACGTGAAGCCGGCAAGCACGTCAAGTGATGATCCTCCAGGTAGCAAAAACTTTCATGAACAGATCTGTGTGGAAGAATACAAGAGTGAATAAAGGATTTGTGATCCATTTCATGGCAGATCATTTAAATTGTGAAAACTGTGGTTCAGGCTTTCCCGTCACCTATTCTTCCAAGTCCGATATTGATAAACATTACGGAACTAAGGTGCTCAAAGATGAGTGGCTTCCGCAACCTATCAAATATTCAAAGCCCTCATGCCTTCATGAAGCCTTTTACCTGAAGAGGAAGCAGTGTTAAAAGCTGAGATCATGGTCAGTGATCTGATTACAAAACCCATCATACCATCATGCTGTTAATATGATTTTGTTTTCTGTGAAGAAAGCTTTTACACTAATGCTGTGAAAAAAGGTTTTCCAGACTCTTTACCATTGCTGAAAAATACCAGTGTGTTCAAAGCTAAACATGTGCAATACTGAAGTGTATGGCTGTTGATCTTAAAACTATGTCAGGTCTTTTATAAAGGGTCATGTGCCCAAGATGCGGGCTTCATTTCTAACCCTTGTAACAGCTGACATTAGATCTCTACATTTTCTCAAGTAGTTCGACATGGAAGCAATAACACAGCTTTATGTTAGGTAGATTGGTGGCTATTTTTACCTCCTAACACTTCATTAAATGTCATGTTGCATTTATGGAAAATGCTGTGACAAATTGATAAAAACATTTCGGATCACAGCAGATTTGAATTATGATGGATGGAAATGGTGTCAGACCCAGGCATCTTGCCTGGCACCACGGACGTAAAAATAAATGTTTAGGTCTGTTGTACTGTTTCTGGAGCCACAGTAGGGCTATGTGCATACCATTTTCAGTTTCAGCGTGACCAGACTATTATCATTTCTCCATGTGCGTGAGTGAATGCATATGGAACCCTTGTAGTGCCCCATTCTGCTGTCACATGATGTGCAGAGCACAAGCAGGGATGAAAATCTGTGAACTAGGTCTTCTCACCCGATCTGTCAGAGGCCTTAAAACTAAGTCTACAGTAATGGATGTGGGCAGGATCATTTCCAGTATCAACAGATGGTGCAAATAAGTAAAGATTGAAGCAGTATTCTGTTGTAACAACAGCAGGTGAAGCTGGTGTTGGAACAGACTTGCTGTCTGTACCCAGACTTGATCTTTTGTCACAGTCAGCAGGTTTGTGACAAAGTGATTAGCAGAGATGATTGATTATTACTTTTCTTTGGAGAGAGGGTGTGGAAACAATACTCCCACAATAGAGTAGCAGTCAAAGGAGTGCATCATTTCACTCAAATTGCACAGTTTTGCAGGGCTTCCAATTTTCTGATTTTTCTTGGAAATCACAGGCTGATTTCGAGAAAAAAATGTACTTTCTGAAAATGTAACTGATAATTTTTCTTCTGCAAAACAATTGGCGGTTTTTCCATCTGTTGATCTCGCATAGCAGACAACAAAACTTCAGGAAGGGGGGTAAACCTGGTATCAATTTTCGTTAAAGTAACTTCGGTGCTTTTTGTCTGTCAAGAGCCGATTGTAAAACTTTTGAGGAGTGTGACCATGTCTCAAGCCAATGTTCTGGAGGAGGGGTCTGCCACAACAAAAACGTTTGACAGAGACTGCAAAAAAAAAAAAGTGGAAATGAGCACATGGCTTTCAGAAATAGCAGAAGAGAGCATATCCTACTGTGTATTTGCTGCTGTAGAGTCAGTCAGATAACTATGGTCAAGCAGGCATCCTCAAACTTTCAGACCATCTATGTAAGTCAAAGACATGAAATGAGGTAGAAAACTGCAAAGAACTACAGACATGTTAGTCTAGTTTGTTATTCAGTGTTTATTGGAGCATACATTTGAAAAATATACACCAAATTATTTTGTTGAAATCTGACGTAAGTGTTTAAATTTTGTGCTTCAGTACATAGGATCATAAAGAAGCCCCAGGTTGTGCCAGATGAGGTCAGATTGCACTATTTTATATATATCTATATTAAAAAAATTTCCAGTGGAGCATGGTCCTGGACCCCCCCTAGATTTTCAGAGATTTTGTTCATCTGCCATTGGGAAGCCTGGTTTTTGACTAATTGTAAAAAAAAATTGTCAAACATCAACCACAAACAGTACAAACATGAAACAAATGCTGCTGGAAAGGACAAGAAATGAACCTTTTGGAATCATATTGCTTCAAGTGAATATTCCTGACAGCTTTCTTGTTGTAAGTTGTCCAAGCAAAAGAAGTTAATGTTTATGTCATAACAAATTGCCAGTGGCCAGTTTTGATTGTGAATAGTTCTGACATTAACCAACATTGGATCCGTGTAGGAGTTGGTGGGAGCCAAAAAATTTCAGATATTTTTAATGGGCAGATGGGAGTTTGAACCCATAAATCTTCCTGTCAATTGTCCATTCCACAAACCGCTTCGCAGTGTTGATCGTTTTTTTTTTTTCTTTTTTAGTAGGCCTATATCATTTGTGTAGAAAAAAATATTCACTCTGTTAGTGTTCTCATGCTTTATTTAATACATTATTGTATCAGGAGTGCAACAAAATAAATTGTCATTCATGTTATAATCCCAATGGTTACACGAGAATCGATGAAAGTGTGATTTATTTAGATTGTTTCAGTGTTGATGCATGTGTGTTATAGTGAAGCATATTTAACCAAGACTTTTTCTACAATCCACTACTTTCTGCTATATGTGGTTTACTTGCATCTAAGACATTTTTGAAAAATACACCAAGATTTGCTGATAAATACTGTAAGGGGTAAGCAGGTCTGAGAGATGATAATTTTGTTGCTGTTGTGGTTATTCCTCAAGACAGGTTGGTGAACAGAAACTTTTGTTGCACCGTCTCATTAGTAAATGGCGCAGTCCAGTTCTTCTTTTTTCATTGTCATTTGCAGCATTACTGAACTTCAACTCTTGCAAGAAATCTTAGTAAATATGCTAAGGAACCCTTTGACCATTGTATCATTTGTTTTGTGGGAGGCAGCTAAAATTTCCTTTGAGGCAGATCTCTCAACAAATAAAACATACTGATGCTTCTTGTACCACAACCCGTTGCATGATTTTCCCAGGTAGCTTCAAGCAAGAGTGCTGTTGTCTTATGCAGCAGAATTATGAATCTGTATAAAGCTAAACTAAAAGTCTTATCAATTTCCGTCATTCACACACCCTTCATTCTTCCAATTCGTTCCTGCCATATGCAGCATTCACATGTTGATATAGCATCATTTTAAGAACAGCTGTATGATAGTCTGGTGGCTAGAATGTTGGACTTGCAGTTGGAAGGTATTATTCAGAAGTTGACTTTGCCAGGGAAGGGCCTGGTGAATGAAGAAACGGTGGACATTGTTCCCAGGTCAACATGGAGACCTGGTAATGTTTGAATCCCCTTTGTTTTATGCGCACACAGAATATCAAATACTTGTTTGTCTATATTCACCAAGGCAGATAATCCTGCTTTTGTGTTCCCAGGATGGAGGACTACCACCAGCAGAATAACTATTTTAAGATCTGTATCTTAAGGATCATGTAATGTGTATCAGTGTTTGGTGATTTGTTGAAACATAATACTGAGCATACATATGTAACAAAGACAGTGTACAGGCTTGGTACTAACTTGACACCGGTATAGTGTGGGCCAAATAAGACATGTACATGCATCTGAAAAAAACTTAAGTCTGAACGAAAAAAACATAATTAAACCCTTTGACTCCTGCACCCTATCCACCAACTGCTAGCATGGTTATTGATAATGCAGGATGCTGGTGGACAGGGTACGGGAGTCAAAAGAGTTGAAACTGTTATCATCCAGGGAAATTCGGTCTCCAGTTCATAAATCTACTGACAGATGTACACGTATGATAAGCTTGTTAGATTTTTTGTCGGTGGTTTGGAATTAGAGTGCTGTCGCGCACAGACGATTTTCATATGGTATGCACTCCATTCTAATCTGTCAGTAATGGCAATGCCAATACTTTGAGCCTGCATTCACAAGACTGTGAAATGTAAAGCTGTGTGGATGGAGGATCAGGGCCTATGAAACATTAAGATATTTAGATTTCAGATTTTCTGTGAAATTTGTTGTTGTTGTTGTTTAAAGCCCAGCCGACTGCGTAGAACCATATCAGGGCTATTGTGTGAATTTTCTGAACTGCAAAAAATGATAGTGACAAACAGTAGCACCAAACATTGTGCAGTATTTGTAAAAAAAACCACAGAAAATTGTTGGAAACAGACTCTGTCATGACATTGTCATAAAAGTAATTGAAACCAAAACCAGTGTATGTTCACCTAGTAACTGGAAACTAGTATTTGGCAGTCTTTATAGGTAAGATTGTAGTTGAGGTATTCAGAAAGAGCAATTTTGTTGATCTTTGAAGTTACAATAGACAGGCAAGCCTTTAATTCTCGATTGCAGAAATAGTAATGGTTCAGGAGTCACTGCATAATCAATAATGCGGCTGGTCATATGCTTCCATTAACTTCCTTGAAAATGGCAACTGCTTTTCAGATTGTTCCGACCTGTTTCTCAGCCAAACTTTTAGTGCATTTTTTGTTGTTGGCTTTTTGTAAAGCAAAAAAGTTTTTTTTTTTTATCATGTCAACATGGTTGCCATTAGGTACAGTGCAAAAGATGGCTAGCATTTTGAATTGCCACATATGACGACAACAGCAGTGACAAGAAAGTTTTAGGAAGTAAAGGTGATGTTGATCAACTCGACAATGATTCAGGTGATTCTGATCATCCTGATGAGGCATTACATCCTACCAAGTACGTCGACAGGTAGGATGTATGGTTTCATAAAATCTTGGTTATCTTTCCATACTTAATTACTTGTGTGAGAGTGGATATTACTTTCCAGTCCATAGTATTTCTGGGCTCTAAAAAAAAAAAAAAATAAAAGGTACCAGCGATTTTTTAAAATAATTTTTTTGTATTAGAAAGGCATAACAATTAATGTTTTTTCCCATATCTTTTATAATTTTTTCTGGTGTGTGTGTGTGTGCGTGTGCATGTGTGTGCGTGTGTGTGCGTGTGTGCGTGTGTGTGTGTGTGGTGTGTGGTGTGTGTGTGTGTGGTGTGTTTTGTGTGTGAGAGATATAGCTGTGGTTATCAGCTTTAGGCCATGTGATGTTGTATGCATAAAATGTAGACGGGCATACATGAAATAAGGAATGAAACAAAGTGTTGACCTGAAGCTTTGTGTTTGTTGCAGTGTGATCTTGAGCTGAAGGAGGCAAGACTATTCTCGAAAGATGGCGTACAGCAAACCAGGAACACGGAAACCATACCAGCTATGTTGTTTGAGTGGAAAGATGTCGTCTCGTGTGCTACAGTCGGTGTTGTTATTGAGCAGAGTGAGTTTGTTGTTCATCACATTCTCTCTCTGTCTCTGTTTTTTCCTCTCTTCTCTCTCTCTCTCCTCTCTCCTCTCTCATTGTAGTCTCTTTGTGTTTCTTGTGTATCTCGTGTCACAATTTTTATTTCCCTTTCCCCATTCTCCCTCTGTGTATTTGTGTATGTGTGTATACAGAGATGCCATCCAATTAAGTTTTGCCTCATTTATTCTGTGCTTATGTTAGTAATTTGGAAATTCACTTGGCTTTTTTCAAAGCATGACTGACTTCACCCAAGATTATCTGTTCAGCTATCAACACAGATAAAGATAACTACCACCTTCTGTTCAGAACACAGTGTGTGGTTTTGTTGAGGTTGTAGACTGGCCAGAACTATCTCAACACACACATGAACCGTAAGTTCAGATTGATGATTTCACCAATTGGCCCCAGTGGTCAGTAGGACCAGACATCTGAATCTATGTATTGCAGTGAATTTCATCTTTCAAGTAGACTGACAGGATGTGTTACCAGCTAGAACTCCACTGACCACCAAGCTCTATGGCATTTGATGGGCATCGAGAGATGCTGACCGACCATGTAAATGGCAAGCATAAGATGAAGGGAGATGTTTTTGTTTGAAGACGATTAGTCCAGCAAGACCTTGAAGTCGTCTGTGTGTTAGAAAATTGGTTTGGTAACAAATATTGATTTATGATCATGTTGGTGATAGAAGCTCAAGTAAGGTAAATTTTGTCTCATTACCCTGAGGGTAGTGAGGTGGTATAGACACATCTTTCCTCGTGGTAGTCGCTATTTTTTCAACTTTCCCTTTTTTTATGGAAAGAGAATGACAATCAGGAATTGCGTTACCCATACTTTGGAAAAAAACAAAATAGGGATCTTGAAAAAATTGCATACCTGTTCACAGCTGGGTAACGTGGAGGCTGTGCGCACAAAGCTTTCTTGCTTGAGCAAGGCCTGCACTTGTGCAAGCTCATGCAGTCGTTTTGAAAGGCGAGTGCTCTACTTCTGTGTCATCTAGGCCTCATGATAGGGTACCTAGTAAGAAAACAAATGCAGTGTAATGGAAAGATGATTTTCTTCAAGCTGCATTGAAGGATTGTTCATTTGAAAATCTTTATAGCGAGGTGTGTTACAGGATTTTCATTGTGACTATCCCGTCAGTCGGTAAGGCTTTGACAGATTTTCCAGGCATATTACATAAGGAAGACATTTCAAGTAAGCACGCATGCATGCATATTTAGACATCATCGTAGACCATTTACTGTCAGAGTGAACTATAATTATCAAAACAATGCCTGCAACTTACCATCTGCAGCTGGAATTCTGTGTGTGTGTGGGGGGACAAGAAACCTCAAACTGTTCTATTTTGCCGAAGTACATGTTGATAACATGATTGGTTGCTCGTAATTTTTCACTTGTGCAAATATTGTATTGCTATTAAAACTATGTATGACAGATTGCAGTGTCCAGTGTTTCCATTGCTTCAGGAATGGATGCAGGTTTTCAGGATTGGGAATACTTAGAGGACATGGAAATTTAAGGTTTCAGGATTGAGATTTTTTCACTTTCACCCATGCATTACGAATATACTCAAAATATTTTCAGAGGTCAGAAACGGTTGGAGAAGCTTTATGAGGATACTCATAAATGGGACAGAATGAGTTAATATATACACATAAGAAAATAGCTGTTTTAATTTTTTTTTATAAGCAAGACCGATCATGATTGTTGAGTTGCATTTCCCCTGGATCCTACTTGAGGCCTGTGCTAGTCCCCAAATCTCTGCCAAATATCTTTTTTGTTTTGTTTTTGTTTTGTTTCGAAATTTTTTATGAACTGAGTACAGATGCTTTTGTATCATACCAGGTACAGCACGGCTGCATTTTCCCAGCTATTCTGCCACCCTTTAGTTGCGAGCTGGTGTCGCCTGCGTGTGCTATTTTTAGCCAGGCAGGGTCGACCAAAGTCCGTCAGTGTAGCGTGTCTTTGTGCTCCCACGCTAGTGATAAACGAACAGGTGGAAAGGGTGTGGGGAGTGGAAGGGAACGGGCGCGCTATTAATAGCCGTCAAAAAGTGGCCAACTAAAATATCTCGGATTTGTGCGCCGTGACAGTGCAGATGCTTTGTAACATTCTGCCTCTGTCTTTGTTAGAAAAATTTTGAAAATTTTACAAGCATGTTTAAGAAAGCATTGCCTGGACTTGATGATCTTTAAGTGAATTTGAATTGTTTATTAAACAGGAATGGCTGTACTGTGATTTGAAGTGAAAAAATTCTGACATTTGATGATGGATATTGGAGTTTGTTCACACAAATGGAAATGTCAATCAGGGGAATAGCGCTTTTATTTGTATGTGTGTGCTTGTGCATGCCTGCACTTTTAATCCAAGGTTATTAACATTGTGCAGACAACTTCACGGACACAGCTATAAGTAGGTCGAATGGTGCAGCAGAAGGAAGAGAGACGATGAAGCAGCTTGTTGCTTGGGAACAGGAAGGAGACGAAAGTCTTGAAATGACTTTAGAAACAGCAGATGGTTCGGTAAGTTTTTTCATCAGTTTCAAAGTTATTATATTTTTCAAAAGACTTAAAGGTATGTGTTAACAAGAACTGTATGATTAAATGCTTTAACACTTCAAATATCCAGCATTATTGCAAACAAGCATACCTATTTTGACACAAGACTTGACTGTCTTCATTAAATTAACCCCTTGAGTGCCACCAGTTTTTGACATCTGATGTTTTCCATATGCTGGGGAAAAATGTTGCATCACTACCATGTACAATAAAACGACTATTGCTTTATGAAATTACACAGAATGATGTATTAGACATGACAAAATTTATTTACAGATGATGTATGTAGTATCTCGAAAATTACTACATTTTTGTAATATTTTATGGAAATTCCCAATAAAAACCTATAACCACTCATAACAGAAACAAAAAACAAAAGAAAAAATAGAAGATATGGTACTCCTGAAAAGTTCTAAAAGTGTTCAGACATCTGATGTTTTCCATATGCTGGGGAAAAATGTTGCATCACTACCATGTACAATAAAACGACTATTGCTTCATGAAATTACACAGAATGATGTATTAGACATGACAAAATTTATTTACAGATGATGTATGTAGTATCTCGAAATTACTACATTTTTGTAATATTTTATGGAAATTCCAATAAAAACCTATAACCACTCATAACAGAAACAAAAAAACAAAAGAAAAAATAGAAGATATGGTACTCCTGAAAAGTTCTAAAAGTGTTCAGACTTGGATGAACACCTACTGACTTATCTCTGACAGCTGATGAGCTACAGAGAACTGCAGTCTACTAGCGCACAAAGTGGCTTGACACAGTCGCATCGTCCGCTGCCGCCACGCCCCCGCAGCCACTCCCATCACCCTAGTCCTCCCCTTAACGCTTGTAATTTTTATCCCTTCAAGTGGTATGTGATTTTACAATGCCGGGACTGTATGTACTTCAACACTTTGAAAGTATTGGCTGGCTGCCAGTATTGCCTGCGGCCACAAACCCTTTTGTGTCACGTGCCCATAGGATCAGTACTTTTCATGTCTGGTCTGTTGCACATTTCATATCAAAGTGAGTAATTACTGCTGTTTCAACCTCCTTGTCTCGGAATTGTCTTCTGAATCATCCTACAGTCACTTTTCAGGGCTCTCAATTTTCCGATTTTTCTCGGAATTCTGAGAAAAAAACGTGCTTTCTGAGAAAATAATTTCAACTGATAATTTTTTCTTCTTCTGTGAAATAGTCGGCTGTTTGTCAGTCTGTTGATCTCGCAGCATCTATATTAAAAAATATTGTCTGGAGGAGCATGCCCCCGGACACCCCAGGATTTTCAGAGATCTTTTTCATTTGGCTTGGGCAAACGCATTCTTCAATCCTTTGTGGATGTGCATGCATACATGTGTGTTTATGTTCTGTCCTTTTGGAGTGTGTCAGCCTGTCTTGTTCTGCCTCGTTTGCCAGTATCAGGTATCATATTGAAGATGCTGTAAAGATTGCTTTGTCTCCCACAATTTAGAGAGCTAAATAATTAAGTACATCGCCCATTTGTTTTCACTCCTTTAGTATGCTATTCAGTGTTATTTTCTTTGCTTCTTGATTTCTAAAACTGAAGATCCAGTGTGGATGAGAAAGAGAAATCTTCATATTCCACACCACATAGGCCTACAGTCAGGCTAGCGTTTTCTGCAGAATGAAAGGGATGCATGATATAAAATGATTAATTTTATATTTTGTTTTAGTTTTAAAAATTTTTTTTTTTATTCACATTTGGGTGTAGTGGCTCGAGTATGTAATGTGTTATAAAAGTTGAGAATGTAAGTGGCAAGTCTGACGACCACAGACAGAAACACATGAGTGGTTTTAATGAATATAGAAAGGTTGAGAATGCTAAACAGATTGTGTCTTGATATAAGTCGGATCTTTGCAAACAGTTTTGATTATACCATCCAGTAGACAGACGTTTTCCTTCTTTGAATGCTTGATGTCAAAGTGTGTTGAACTATTTAATCAATCAGACATTAACCAGAAGGAATAAGATGTGATTGCAAGCTAAATGCGTGTGCATGTTTATGTGCCACTACACTTGATTGTTCAAGCATATTCTTGATTCATGCATGTGTGTTGCGGCATGCATGTATACGTGTGTGCCTGTAAAAGTAGGTACCGGCAGCCTCTCTTCAGCAATGCGGGAATTGTGTCAGTCTGTGGAAAAATTGCACATGTTTATCAGTCAAATATTCTTGCAGATGAACATGATTGACGAAGTTGTTATCATGAAGATAAAGATTGGTCTTTCCTCTATTGATCTGTGCTGTTTGTTTTTGTTATAAATGCACCCATACGAAAATCTGCGCAAAAAAACAACAACACGCCAACCGACGAAGTTTCAACGTGTGTCACGAATGGCAACTGGCTCAAGGCAGTGCTTGGGTGACCGGTTAACGGCAACTTAACCCTTTGAGCCCTAGCCCCTGAGCCATACAATACACTATTCCTGGGCTCCTGAGCAGAGTGCACTGAAAATCTACCCCATCGTAGTAATGCATGCATAAGAGACAAATCACTTTTCACTTTCGAGATCACTCTCTGGGTAACTTTGAGCAAAATCCTGCTCATCTGAATCGGAATCGTACAAAGCTTCGAGCACTTGCTCAGTGGTGAAAAAACGCTGGCGCTTGTTTGCCTCACGAGAGGTCGAAGGTTGAGGAGTTGATCTTTTCATTGTGAAAACTGACAAAACGTACACCAAACTATCACAATGGAGGCTGCCATGTGCAAATTGAAGTGTTCTGCAGCGACTGGGAAGGAATTATTCTGATTGGATAATATAAAAATAGAGCGAGACCCGGCTGTTTGACCCACTGTGCTGTGGTGACGTACAGTGTGCACTCGGAATACGGTCACACAAAGCGTTGCGACCTGTAGGTCGCATTCGGGCCCAGAGGGTTAAATTATACGGGTCACACAGGACTACCTTCATGCAAATTAGTACAGTTGACAGGTCGAAACCTGTCCTTCATTCCCGTATAATATTTATTTTATAAGATCATTAGTTTGATAGTCTTCTGAAGGTCGGAATATTGGCAAACTTTGAAGAAGAATATCTGAGGACCTCCTTGATATATTAGATCGCGCCCGCGGATGCGCAAACAGCTTATTTTTTGCTAAATTTAACCGTTTACGGAACTATGAGATGTGACTTGTAACGGATGTGCGCAATCCTCCGAAGAGCGAGTATCCGTGATCTGCCATTTTAGCATTATGGGAACCTCGAATCATGGCGGCCTTTGAAGTGATTGCTGAAAGTCCAGTCAACGAATTTCTACCTGTGATTGTCAAGCTGAAGGACAAACGTAGTAAACATCGACTGATTTTTCATGAAAATCGACTTAGAAGTTTGATTCAGTGAATTGTTTTTAATGTTTCTCTTTATTTAGAAAGATTTTAAAAGAAATCCGCGGCAGGTATAGCCTGCATAAGCAAAGAATAGAAAGTACGATCTCGTTTGATGTTTTATCGCCAAGGGATTTTTTTTAAGCGACCTGGAACTAGTAGAAGTAAAACTGTGTGAAGCAACTGCTTTCCAAAGGTGTTTGTATTGCTATATTTAATGAATACGATGGAATTTTGTTTTCAATACATCAAAATCATAATATTTGTGCTAGTACTCGGCCAGAAATTCAAACCGGAAGTTGGTCAGCGAGTGCATGTCTATCGGATCAGATTCGACAATTTTTATCATCGCAAAGAAGCAGCAAATAACGGTTTTGCACAGACACACGCGTGCACGCATGCACGCAGGTACGCACACATTATCATAACACTATATAGCATGAGGCAAACACGGACACATAGCTCCACAAAGTCCAGTGAGTCTTTCTAATGGCAAAATATAAGAATATTTTACTCTCAAAAGTAATAACTGGCACAAATTAAAGAAAACACTTGAGAAAAAATTAGGATTTTATTTCTATTTGTTTTCAAGGCAATGATGATTTTTTTTGTGGATGAAATTAACCACCACTGCCACCCAAAACTTCAACAGCAGACACTCACTAATAAACTTAAAACTACTTCTACAGTTTGAGAACTGAGTGTGATAAGTCGCGGGACGAGAACACGGCTTTTGTTTCAAAAATTAGTGACACTGATTAATCATCACCTCAGGAGCTAAATCTGAAGACAAAAATTGAGACTGATTTAAAAGAAGCGGAGAGATTTTCAGTAGATAGACCAGACATTGAAAATTCCTTTGTCTGTGGATATGGGAAGATGCATGTTACTGCGAAATAACTGATGAAAATAACTTATTGATAAACATTAGGAATGAGCATAGAAATGGCTGTAAGTCATATACTGCATTGCCAGGCATGTATCTTCTGCTGTTACACATTTTAGTTTCATTATGTTATTGAGAAGGATGTCTTTCTGTGCTAGTATGATACAAAGTCATCTGTGGATCACATTGTTTCAGACTAAATCAGTACATGCATACAAAATCTTAAAATCTCGTATATTAGCAACATTTGCCTGTGAAGAGTGAAGCTGTAGCTTTTATTTGATTCACATGCAAAATTTCAAGAGATTCCAGCAAGACATAATGTGAGTTATGTCTGTTTTAAGTTGGCCCGACACATGGGCCCTCACATTATTTGGGTGCATATGCATACAAAATATCTTATATCTTGAATATAACTAAGCTTGAAAATAATTTACTGGTAGCTTTCTGTATGTTTGATTCACATGCAAAATTTCAAGGAAATCCATCAAAAAATAAGCGAAATATGTGCATTTTAATTTGGTCTGGGACGTGAACCGTGCTTTTTCCATCGTTCAAATGAGATACTTTGCCATTTTTGGAGCCATATAACTCGTGACTTTGTCACTTTACGCTGCCCCCAAAAATTTAAGTTTCATACAATAACATTGTTTCTGAGAAAAAGTGAACTAGCCAATTCTGTCTTCTTATTTTTGTGTAATGGGGGTGCAAAAATGGCTTGTCATGCAATTTTGAACATTGACAAAATGGTATATTTATGAAGTTTGCAGCACTGCTGTGTAAATGTATGAACAGATCTGCTTGTATGCTTGCTTTTTTATGTAGTTTATGTTGTTAAGAATTAAAATCAGGAATGACATTCTCTGTCTGAGGACTTCTGGAAAATTTATTTTCCTGCAAACTTGGTACATTTCACAACTGGCGAAAATGTATGTAAACTGCCGTTTTCAAAGTGCGTTATCTCTGGACCTAATACAGCTAGAGACTTACTTTTTTTTGCATTGTGCTTATTTTTTCTTGTACTTTTCAGAAATGTAAGTGTTGATAACCTTTTCAGAAGTTTAATTTTTGGCTGCCGGTACCTAGTAAAAGTCACAGCTGTTGCATAGTGCGTGTGTGTGTGTTTTGTTTATACTTGCAGTAATGAATGTACTTTTTGTTGTTGTAATGATTATTTAAGATGGTCATGTCAAATGTTGCAGTATTAAAGATGTTATGTCAAATGTTTCATAATCATAAATACCGTTTGATTTTGATGTGTGTTATTTATGTTCATGAAGACGATGGTTTAATTTCTCATCGAGAAATTGTCGATTGAGTTGACATCTGTCATTAATTTATACTTCCTTTACTCCTGTATATTTACAGAATGGGTGGGATGCAGATGAAATGTTCAAGAGAAATAGAGAGCAGTTTAATTTGACATCATCTTACGATCAGTCGCTTGCATCTTACACGTAAGTATATCAGTTACCTCAGTTATGTATATCTTCTGTCAAATCAGTCTAGATGTGTAAGTGAATTGGTATCATGTTTGGCTGGTGTTTTTGACAGAGCTATAGACTCGAACTCTTGTATCGAATTTAGTCTCATCCTTAATCACGAACGATATCTCATTCACTGTCCGACTCTTGTGTGTTTTGTTTGGTAGGTCCCATTTCCTTTCCCATCTGGTCATCTCTTATGATTTTGCACAGATTCAAGAAGTCTGCCAGATAATTACTGGTAGATTTGGTTAGAGTGCCTATGGAATAGTCTGATGAATCTGTGTTGAACAGACTTAAAATGAAATTGCCTGCACCAGACATTTTTTCGTTTGTTTGTTTTTGTTTTCTTATATGAATGATACACGAGGTTTTCATGCATTTCTCACTGCTACTGACAATTTGTTGTATAAAATTCTACCAGTGGACTGCAACCAACAAATTGCCAACCCTGATTACCACTTTCAGTTTTAGCTGTTGCTGGGGACAATAGAAAGATGTAGGACTTTGCCATATATACCCCCTTGAACTTCCTGTGAATGTAACAATCTTTCATCATCATCATCATCATCATCGTCATGTGCCGCTGCCGCATGGCATTGGCAATCATGCCCTTCCATATGAATCTATCCCTGGTCACTGCAAGTACATCTCTCACCCTCTCTGTCCTCAACCACCCTGCAAGTCTGTCCAATATTTTCTCTCTGGGTCTGCCTGGTGTTCTTTTTCCCTCCAGATTTCCTGTTGTAACCAGGTGCTCAAATTTCTCTTTTGTCATAAAATGTCCTGTAAATGTTGATTGTCTTTTCCTAATTTTTATTAATGATCTTCTTGTGTCTGCTTCCTTCAAGACTGTCTTGTGTGTTGTTTTTTTTTTGCTGTCCAAGGAACTGTCAACATTCTTCTTAGAAACGACATTTTAGTTGCCTCGATTTTGTTCAGACTTTGCGTTTTGGCTGTCCACGCCTCACAACTGTACAACAGTTTTGGTTCTATAAAACACTCAAGAACACTCTTCCTGATGTTAACCCTTACACTGCCACTCGTTTTTTTAGCTCTGCGCCACCGTTTGCCAAGCCATATTACATCGCGGAGGGTAATAATTAAAAAAAAATTCTGACAAAAAAACTACTCAATAAAAGTCCATAAAACTAATACTTTTCTGAAAGGTAAGTGAATCCTCTATACACTGATCATAATTACACATCCATTCAACAGGACAGATGAAAGTTTATGTCCAATGAAACAAGATTTTTTTTTTTTACACTATTCTAGACGATGATGTCATATAAACATAAAACAAAGTGAAAAACAGTGAATAATAAAACTGAATTATTATCAGAAAGCAAAAGAATTATAATGAAAAATGTATTTCCTTACCTTCTGTCCAAGAAGAGTTTTCACAATCACCATATCTACACACGCTTGCTTTGGGACTCGAAAGAATTTTCCGTGTCACTGTTTTTTTTTTCCTTCCTTTTTTTTTTTATACAAATTTTGCAATAGTACATCACACAACACACACACAGAGATGAAAAATACATACACATACTGTGTCTACATAGATCTATGTACAGGGTATCAGTCAGCAACTAGTAGTTTTTCTTGGTGTGGTACGCCACGAAGCAAGGTTGCACACAAAGAGATGGGTTTGAAGGACACTGTCCACACACAAAGTTGGTTTCTTTCCTGATGCCCCTCTTGCTGTACACCTTGCACCTCCTGCCAGAGGAAAGCTTTCTGACAGTCTTCTCCAGGGTGGTAGGGAAGTTTGTCTAGTATCTCATTGAGGAAGAGCCGGTAGTAGTCCACAGGCCTGTCCCCATCAGGCTGAATCTTCAGGCCAGGTTCCCCTGTGAACTGTGGAATATCTGGCTGGGTGTTGTTGGGTGGCACAAGGGTCTCCTCTCCCTCTCTGCTGAGTAGCTCCCTGTCCCTTGCCTCTGGTCCCATGGCCTCTGGTACCACCTGTGAATATAAAAAAATCCTGTTCACATCCTTGTGCATGGAAACAACACACACACACACCACACACACACACACACACACACACACACACACACACACACACACACACACACACACACACACATACACACACATACACACACACACACACACACACACACACAACTACACTGAGACATGCACCATTGCAACACTAGTTCTCACTCAGTCTTGTTTCAAGTACACACACATACACACACACACACACACACACACACACACACACACAACTACATGCAACCATATACACACAACTCACACACAGATACACGCACACACACAGCTACACACACATACAGACACACACAGCTACAAACACAAACACACACACACACACACACAAGTACAGTGATGATACAAACACAGTCAGTCAGTGCCACGCCCACACATCATTCAGCAAAGTCTTCTCTTTTGCAGTCACTGCTCCGTGATAACACTCCGTTTATCAACACACTGACACCAGACAATAACAATGGGTCTTACCTACGCTTCTGCCAACGCCTGACCGTCTGTGACTGACGCAAGCTCGCTTGACCACGAGCAGGCTGCTCCACCGTGTCAGTTCCGGTGTTAGCTGTGTAGCAGACGACGCTTGTACTAGGTGTCCAGTTTCACTCCCTCCCCTCCCCCTCTCTGAGCCATTGTTCCTTGCCTGGCCTTCACCCTCTTCAAAATCTGGGTCAGTTACAGCCTCCAAACTCGGTTCTCTCTCCTCTTGCTGGTCTATTCTCGTAACTGCGATGTCAACACGCCCCCTCCGCTCCACTGGACTGCTGTTTCGACATTTTCCTCCTCATTTGACGTAGCAGTTTCGTCATAACCACTGAATTCGTCGTCCTCTATCAATTGTAGAACTTTCTCATCATCAGTGGTAACAAAATCACTGTAATCTTTTGCTGTTCGCTTTCATTTCACGCCACTTCGGCCAGGTTGAGTTTCGTCATCCGCCATGTTGATCAGTGGGTTCGAAAGTTGCAGGGGGTGGTTTGGGAAAGAGCCCAGACTGACTCCTTGAAATCTCATTGGATCCTTCTACTTATACATATTCATTGCAGACACACTAAACGCTGTGATTGGAGTGAATTGGGAACCTCTGGTCTTACTGTGGAGATAGGAAAATTCCACTACTGACGCGAACGGAGATAGCCGTTCTATGGCAGTTTTTTAGACCATAGGTGCAGAACGGAAATTTCCGTCCGATGGCAGTCTAAGGGTTAATTGATAGGCATTTATTGGAAAGATCACTTGCTTGGCTTGGCTGATTCTGCTGGCTATTTCTGATGTGCATCTGCAGTCTGGCGAGATGACCATTCCCAGATATTTAAACTTATCAACCTGTCTCAAAGTTGAGTCATTTGTTAATTTGCTTGAGGACTTTTTTTTTTTTTTTTTTTTTTTTTTTTTTACTGATTACCATGACTTCAGTCTTCTTGCTATTTAGCTCCAGCTCTTTATTTTTGCTTTATATTTCTTTTATATTCACAAGGTTTTGTAGGTCTTTTTCATTTTGTGCATTTAAGACGGTGTCATCTGCATAACGAATAACAAATGTTTTTCCTCCAAACATTATCTTAGGGCATTCTTCTAGGTTTCTCATGGTGGTTTTGCTGCAAAGTGAAAACAAACCTGGTGACAGAGCACAACCCTGCCTGACACCTCTTTTGATATTTTGGAAAGAGCTTATATTGTTTTCTATTCTCATTGCTGCTATTTGTTCGTCATATTTCTGATTATTCTTAGATCTTTTCTGTCAATGTTAAGCCTTTCTAATTGGTTGATCAATTCTTCGTTTCTTACCTGATCGAAAGCCTTGGTATAATCAACAAAGCATCAACTTGACTGACCTCTCTATGATAGTTCTTAGGATGTTTATAGCAGTATAGTTCCTTTCCCTTCAACAAGTCCACACTGTTCATTGGCTATTTCTTTTTTGATTCTGTTCCATGTCCTCATCATGTTTATTCTTAATAGGATTTTTTTTACTTGACTCATCAAGCTGATTGTACAGCAATCTTAAATTCATTTTACTATGGCAAAATAAAATTTTGACTGTTTTGACGCAAATGCTTGAAGAAATCTTAAATGGACGAACCGAGCATTGCAGACGATGAAAATTCAGGTGGCGATTCGAACAGTGCTTTTGATGACAATTGTAACAAAAATATTGTCAAAAGTTGTGCAGTGAAGTGTTGAATGGCTGTGATAGTGACGTGTGTTACTTGTTTATGAACACCTTGAGAAATAACAATGTTGTGTCTTGATCTCTCTATTTTGCTACTGATGACAGAACCTTCCATATCCCAAAATTTCAAAGAGAAAAGCATGGTAGAAGACCTTTTACTTTCCTTTCTATTAATATCTGGAACTTGCTGCTTTTCACTGTTTGACACAGTCTCCTTATCTTCATTCAAATCCAATCTCAGACTATTTCTTTTCCAGCAGTTCTTCATTGGCATCCATCTCTTATTCCTCCTCATCTGCTTACATATTCTCTCAAAATTGTGTGTGTGTGTGTGTATGTGTGTGTGTGTGAGAGAGAGAGAGAGAGAGAGACACGCATGCTTGATGAAATACTTGGCATGTGGGATGTTACATCTGACCTCCTTGGAAGTGATCACCTGCCAATTGTTTCAGTTATAAATGAATCATTGGATAACTCGCCAGAACAAGACGACGTTATACCTAGATACATTTATAACCGTGTGAACTGGGTAACATACCGTAAGATTTTAATGGCAAAAGATTGCAGGTTTAGCGAAAGCGACGATGTTAATGATATGTATTCTCACTTACAAATGCACTACACGAGGCAGCAAACAGTTCAGTTCCAAAAAGGAGAACATTCAACAAAAGTAATTATGTTGGAAATAGTTGGTGGAATCGAATTATGTGAGGAAGCGAAGAATGAAAAAAAGAAAATGTATAAAATCTACTTAACTAAATCTCCAGAAGACAATTACAATATGAAGGTGGCACAGATTCATTTAAACAAAGTTATAACCCAAGCCAAAAAGCAGTATTGGTCAGATTTTTGCTCACAACAAATTTCCATGCCCAAAGATCTTCCTAAAATTTGGAATAAGGTCAAAGAAATGAAAAATGGTTTTCATTTACCCCTGTTTCCTATTAAGATTAAAGACAAAGAATTTCTTTCGTCATTTGAGACAGCTAAAGAATTCGTACAGTTCTTTTCAAGAGCAAGTAATTCTGGTAGCTTGTCTACACCAGTAAGGGAGAAAAGACGGAAAATTGAAGAAACAGAATACTCAGATCCTCACCCCGATAGTCACATGTACAGAAATTCGAATATTACGCGACAAGAGCTGAAAGATGCCCCCCCTCGTTGAGCAACAAAAAATCGGCTGTAGGATTGGATGGCGTTTCATATACCCTTTTAAATCATTTACATGAGAAATGGATTGAATACTTGCACAATATCATACTAAAATGCTGGGAAAGTGGTCGCATACCCAACATTTGGAAGACTTCAATTGTGTTACCTATACCAAAAGCTAATAAAAGCCCTCTCTGATCCAGATAGTTACAAACCTATCTCGTTTACATCCCATGTTTCAAAACTAATGGAAAAAATTATATTGAATTGACTTAACTTTTGTGAGAAAAATAATATAATACCTACTAACCAATCTGGGTTTCGAAAAGGTAGATCAACGACAGACCATTTAGTCAAGTTAACAACTCAAATTAAAAATCAGTTTGCTAAAAGAAAAATGTCGTAGCTACCTTTTTTTATTTTAAAAAAGCGTACAACCAAGTCTGGCATGCGAGACTTTTGTTGAAATTAAAACACATAGATCTAAATGGTAATCTTTATTATTTTATCAAAGTGTTTATAAGTGACCGAAGTACAGTCGCTAAAATAGGTAATACTCAGGGAATTCCACAGGGTTCCATAATATCTCCTTTATTATTTAATATTTTGATCTATGACCTGCAACACAAGTCTCAGACAGTGTAAATGTAGCTCAATCCGCTGCTGATATAACGATTTGGATGAACGTTTCGTTGAAAAGGAAGACTTCTTTAAGAGAACTAAACCACATTAAAAAGGTCTATCATCGTGAAATTAATCATATTTCCCCTTACTTGACGGATAATGGTCTAGAAATAGCCAATGAAAAGACACACATGATGCTTTTTAATAATCGTCTTAGTCCTAAAGAGGTACCGTTGTTTAAAATTGATAATGAGGAACTGAAATATGCTACTCAGGTGAAATTTCTGGGAGTACACATGACTTCTAGTTTACAGTGGAAAGAACATATTGATGCCTTGTTATATAAAGCTATGAAAAGCTGTAACTTACTAAAAATTATCAGTAAACAGTCTTTGGGACAGGACACCAAAACGTTGTTACATCTTGTGACAGCTTTAGTAAGATCGAAGTTGGCTTATGGCCAAGAGGTGTATTTTTCAGCTCCAAAATGCTATTTGGAAAAACCTCAAAGCTTAGTAAAGCAGTTAAATGGGCTCTTGGGGTACCAGTATATACTAAAACGCAAGTATACAGGGTGTTTCAAAAAGAATACGCCAAAATCATTACGCAGTTTTTTCAGGTCTATAGCATTGTAGTGGACTGAATCAGTGGTTATTTGATAGAGTAGTTATCAAAGTTTGATTGGGTGTCAGTTTCACCGCTGTCGTTAGTATAACTTCCGGTGCAGCTGAATTGTGGGAAGATCAATCAAAATGGCGACTCCTCAGCAGAAGGCGTTTTGCGTGCTTGAGTTCGCGAAAACAAACGCCATTGTCACGGTGCAACGTGCTTTCAGAACAGAATTCGGCATTGATCCGCCCCATCGTGAGAGCATTCGACGGTGGGTTAGACAGTTTAAAGAGAGTGGGTGTCTGTGCAAAGGAAAGAGTCCTGGAAGACCACGTGTTACAGAGGAGCAAGTGGAGAGGATTCATGATGCATTTGAGAGCAGCCCACGTAAGTCCGTACGTCGAGCAAGTCTTCAGCTTGCCATCCCTCATACCACTGTCTGGCGTGTGTTAAAGAGACGATTACACATGAAACCATACAAACTAAGCCTCGTCCAAGCACTTACTAATGATGACAAGGTGATGCGGAGGACATTCTGTGAGTCAATGCTGGAGATGGAGGAAGGTGATGAAACTCTCTTTTCACGTTTAGTTTTTAGTGACGAAGCGACTTTCCATTTGAGCGGCACAGTCAATCGTCACAATGTGCGCATTTGGGGAACAGATCACCCACATGAAACTGTTGAGCATGAAAGAGATTCCCCTAAAGTGAACGTCTTCTGTGCTGTGTCTCAAGACAAGGTCTATGGTCCCTTTTTCTTTGAAGGAAACACCGTTACAGGACAAACCTATCTCGAAATGCTCCAAAACTGGCTATTCACTTTACTGCAAGCAGATTCGAATGACTTCATTTTTCAGCAAGATGGAGCACCACCCCATTGGCATCTCGGGGTTAGAGCTTATCTGAATGAAAACGTGCCTCAGCGATGGATTGGGAGGAGAGGTGCTAAAGACCTTGCTCTCTGTGCTTGGCCTGCCAGATCCCCGGACCTCACTGTGTGTGACTTTTTCTTGTGGGGGTATGTTAAAGACCAAGTTTATGTTCCACCACTTCCAGCAAGTATCGATGACTTGAAAGATCGAATAACAGCTGCAATCAACACGGTGGACCGTGACATGCTGAAGCGCGTTTGGGAGGAATTCTCATATCGGCTTGATGTTGTCCGCGCTGCCGGTGGTGGCCACATTGAGCACTTATAAAACATGAAATGAAACTTGAATGTATATACAACACATGTGTTTATGCTAGAGGTTTGTAATTTTTTTCGTTTTTGACACATAACGTGATGATTTTGGCGTATTCTTTTTGAAACACCCTATACATGTATAAAACAGCCGGTATCTTTCCTTTGGAAGATTGGAGGAAGTTATCAGCTGCTAAATATATAGTTAGAGCAAATGCAGTAGCTAATTATGCTGATACGGAACTTAAAATTCGGTCTGATATTCATTTCCACAAGAAACAATATCCATTTACACAAATGAGTTTTCGAAATTTCCTGCGTAGTACCTAACAAAATTTCACATAAGATGGTATGTTGTCCTCTACCCCCCTGGGAATTGTCCAAAGCAACTTTTGATATCAACTACACTGATAATGACTTGAGAAAAGATATTAATCCACACATGTTAGCAATTGACGTTCTGACACATCTACATACAAAATATTTACATTCTTTGAAAATATTCACTGATGGCTCTGTTCTAGATGATGGTGTAGCAGGCGCTGGCTTTCTAATTCCAAAATTTAAAGTAGAAAAGGCTTTCTCTTTAGGACTGGGGCATTCAATCTTCACTTCTGAATTAGTTGCCATCCTGATGGCTCTGAAGTATATAGTAGATCTACCCATACCTTTGTTTAGTATCTTATTTTGTGTAGATTCGAAATCTCCATTACAATCCCTAAAAAGTTGTGAATATAAAGTAAATAGTACGTTATTATTTGAGATAAACTTTATAAACTTTCTAATTCATTGTTTAATAACAAACAATACACAAGTTACTTTTTGTTGGATCCTATCACACTGTGGTATCGTACGTAATGATCGGGTCGACAGAATACTCAATAGCTAAAAGTGCAGCATTGAATAGGGCTTGCAGTACTGAACTTGATTTACCACTCTCTGAACATGAAATGAATGCCAAATTAGAAAACAAAGTAAAAGCTCAATGTGACCTTCATCTTAAATTACCAGGGCTTTACAAGACTAGAGATAACTTAAACTTACAGATTATCTCTCAACTCACTTCGAACTAAATTCAGTAAAACCATCAAATGTATCTGTAATGATTATATAACAGTTAAACACCTTTTGTGTTTTCAGCAAATGCGACCTTATTTCCCTGCATCATTTACAAATTTAAAACAGAAACACTGATTTCACTTTGTATTTACACATTGCTAGGCATTTACTGCTTAGTCCCATAGGTCGTTTTCTTTGATTCAGCCCGATTGTTTTATACCTGTAACCCCCACCTACTCGTCTTGTTTTATACCTGTAACCCCCCCCCCCCCCCCGTCTAAAAGCACTTATGTGAATAGACATTAAAAGAAATAATGAATGAACTCTGCATAAATGTCCATTTATTCAGAGATGTCAACTTCAAGAGAAAGAAACGGAGTATCGGCATGGAACATAGTGTCACACAATGGCAAAGCCCATTTGAAGGCATGCTTCCCAAGAAATTAGAAATTTTTTTTCTGAAATCTGTGCCTTTGGGTGCGTTCTGGGCATAATTTTGAGAATGTCACAGACAGACAAAAAGAGCGTTTGCTCTTGGTGAGTTTCGTTATCCATGAACTTTTGAGATTGAATTAGTGCAAATATGGGGTGATGGTGGTGTTTTGCTTGATTGTTTGTTTTGAAAACGGAGCACTGTGGTGAAAAAACTGCTCAGAGCAAAGGCCCTAAAATGAGAGCTGCTTTACTCAAATCGGAGCAGTTGGCATCTGTGGTTATTGTATCTGTTTTGATCTGAAATAGAGATTAATTGATACCTGTGTTTTGATGTGAGGCTGAGATTGGTTGATATCTGTATTTGACTTGAAACAGAGGTTGATACCTGCTTTGATCTTACTCAAGAGATTGATCAATTTGTGTTTTGATGTGATAGATTGATGTGTTTTGACCTGAAACAGAGATTGATACCTGTTTTGATCTGAAACAGAAATTGACATATATATTTGTTGACATGAAACAAGAGTACGCTTGTGAAACAATGTGCTTATTGTGTATCAGTGTTTTGACATGATACTCATTTTGATATTTGTTTTACCTGAATCGGAGGGTGATAGCTGTTTTGATTTGAAATCGAGATGATGGATATATGTTTTTATGTGGAACAGAATGAAGATGCCAGAATTTAAAACAGAAGAAGAAAAGCTGGCCGCAGAAAGAAGGGCAGCAAAAATCGCAAAGGAAATTGAAAGCTCAGATGGTTACAAACGCCGGATGGATTTAGAGAACGACGAGAATGTAGATGAAGAGACAAGATTCAGCAGTGTTGTGCGCCCTGCCTCTGCCTCTACCTCTACCCCCACCCCTGACTCTTCTGGAAGGTATGTCGAAAAGAGGAATGGTTGTGGTTATGTAGGGACTGATGAGGAAGCGAGAGTTGCCAATCCATATACTTACAGCAATAATTAATCTACTCTTTTGAGACTTTGTACGTGATCTCATCATGTACACCCGGTTACTAATGCATGCCATGTACACGATCTCATCACATACAGACATCGTTAATTTTAACAGTCTGTGGCCTGTGGGATGTAATTCATTTTATTGTACAATACATAAGTCAATCTTGAACTGACGTGTTGCCAGCTATTAGTCATTATCACTTTTGTATAGTTGTATGGTCAGCTTCTTTTGTACCCCCATAGGGATGCTGGGGGCTCTTTCAGTGTAGATAGTATCCCCACCTTCTGGAAATTCTGCGCAAGAAATTTCCTCTTTTCTGTCACTCTCTCTCTTTCTTGTTCCTTTGCTTTCTGTCATTTCTTTCTGTCATTTTCTGCCTTGCTGGTCCGTTCACCTGGATGTGTTCGATAAAGTCTTAAGTAATTTCTCTTAAGATTGATAATTGGGTACATGTATTGAATGCAATTTTGGCTCTAATGAAGTGAGATGTGCAGAAGCAGTTTTAGGTATGTTTTTTAAATTGCCTAGACAGAGTGGTCAGTGCCAGGGGCATCTCCTTAGTTTATATGCTCAAATGTAGTAATAAGTACACGCAAGTTTCTTTTCCTTTTTTTCTCCTGTTAAAGTAATGCGTATGTTTTGAAACGGTTATAGCCCTGATATACCTACAACTGTATTTTCACCCTCAGATTTCAAAGCGAATTTGAAAAACATCTGAAAGTCTCTCCTTCTTTAGGAATCTGTATCACGTCCCCATATGGAAAAGGCAAATATCAATTTGGCAGTTGTTAACAACTTCTCAAAATTTCCAGGTTTGTTTTGATCTTGCTTGATTCCGTAAAGACACTACCAGTTCACTGGCATACAAGTCGTTTTATGTAGAACGGTGTCAGAAATTTCTGTCGTCCCACAGAATCATATCTGATGGATCAAAGTCTGATGAAAGTGTCGCTGCCACTGCCTTCTGTTCTGCAATTCCTGATCAAGCATTTTCAAAACATATTCCGTGTGACAGTTCCGTTTATACTGCTGAACTGACTGCTCTAGTTTTGGCGCTAAAAATGGTGTCAAGTCCAAGTATAAAGATTTTCTAATTTTTTCTGACTCTCTTTCCACTTTCCAGGCAATTGCTGGCTGAAACATCAGTCACCCTGAGCTTTCGAAGTTCTTTGAACTGTTGCCTACTCTTACAAATGAAGGTTACCAGATTGTTTTTGCCTGGATTCCTGGCCATGTTGGTATTGGAGGCAATGAAAAGGCTGATTGCCTGGCCTAGAAACGACGGAAAAGGTGTCTAAATCCTTGATTGCTTATGCAGATGTAAGATCCAAAGTACACAGTAAGTGAGAAATCTGTGGCAGGAGGATTGGAGTGAACAGACACATTACACAAACTTTTTCCAAATCCACCCTAACCTGGAAGAAATTCTCTCAACTGCTGCAGGGAACTGTAAGAAAGAGACAGTGTTATGTAGGTTACACACGGGTCGCACAGCCTACACTCATTCGTACCTTTTAAAAAGTGAAGAAGCACGATGGTGTATACCATGTGACGAGCCGTTGAGCATCAGACATCTCCTCCTTGATTGCTGGGACTTTTACGATGTGAGACAAAAATGCTACATGGCGGACTCCTTAAAGAACCTCTTCCGAGAAGTCTCTCCTGATGCCTTTTTCAAGTTTATTTTTACAAGAGATGAATACATTTCACCTGAAATGATTTTATGGTTTTTCTTTGATTGCAGTTTGGACTTGCAAGGTTAATGGTGGGCATGGTTTTTAGCTGTTGTCTTTTATCTTGACCATTGTTGTTTTTGACGTGGTGTTAGCCCTGATATGGCTCTAGTAGTCGGCTGGGCTGTAAGCAGTATGAGCTTGAACTTGAGCCCAGATATGGCTCTACGCAGTCGGCTGGGCATTAAAGAAAATAGAGTAAGTTTCTTTTGTCCAGGCCACTCGACAAGAGTTGCCACACATGAACAGTAATGGCGATCGATAAACGCGCTCTTTGTGATATCAGAAGAGATGTTATAAGTTCAAGAAGTGTTAGAAGGAGATGGATGAGGATGGTGTTGACGAGAGGGGTTTGATGATCATTTGAACAGTGGTATTGACAGGGCATTTAGTTGTTCCAGTCAATGGTGAAAACGGTGGAGAGAGTGATGGTGATGTCATGGAGAGTGTTGATGATGACAGCATTCAAGCTGGTACAGTGTAGTGCAGTGTTTGATTTGGATACTGATGTTGATTCTTGTGATAGTGAAGAGGTAGAAACTGTGTATGAAATGGTGTGCTTGTGTTTGATAGCTTTGATGTTTTGAAAATGAGACACAGTGCTGACTTCAGCAAGGCTTCCTATGTGTGGTAGAAGGGCTTTCATATTGTTTTTTTTATCTTATGAAGAACACTTTGGACTGTGCACAGAGAAGATGCTGGAAGACATTTCTGTAAAATTATATGGTATAATGTGTGATGTGGGAATTTTAATTCCTGACTGGCTCTTACTGAAAGATGAGTAAGCCATGGACATGGGATAACCGAGACCACATAAGTATCATGCATGTTATTTTCGTTTTACAGGGTCATGATACAATTATTTATTTCTGTTTTAAACTGGAATAGAAAAGAAAAACAAACAAACAGACAAACAAACGAAAAAATGAAAATGTGAAGAGGGATTGAGATGGTTTTTCAAAAAAAGACTGGAGGGATCATTGTAATTTTTGTGTGCTGCAGAGCGTATGTGCCACCTGCAAGGAGGCATCATGAGTTCCAGCCACCACAGCGTGGAGCTGCACAGGGTGCCCAGATGCCGTCCCACCAGCCTTTACCTCAGAGGGAACGTAGGGGTGACCGCGATAGAGGTGACCGAGAAAAATCAGACAGATCTGCTTACAGGAATGCCCCACCTCCCAGTCAACCACAAGGGCCTCCAGTCATGGGCCCTAACTCAAAAGATTCATCAGGTAATAATGATAATGAAGGGGTCTTACATAGCACTGTTTTACCAGATTGTGCTCTTGGCACATGCTTATCGATAAGAGAAAAGCATACACATAAAGAAGATGGATGATTGTAGTGAGGAGGAATGGAAAGACGAAGGATTATCAAAGTATAGTTAAAATGAGATTGTCAAACAGAATGGGCGCATGTCACAGAAACTTACAAAATTAATACAACAGAAATTGAAATGACTTTCATTTAGAAGTGTACAAACACTTAGTTCACATTGTTTGTATAAATTTATGTTTGTATTCAGTTTTTTTTACTTCCTGGTGGTTAATTGAGCAGAATGGTCTATGTCAGGGACATATCTGTTGGTTATGAGCGCGAATGCATTGATATGTGTTCTTGATGTTCTTTTCCAGTTGTTTTTTCTTTTAAGGTGAAGGTGGTTGTGTCTTGAGACTGTTATAACCCAGAGATGGCTATGCATGGTCGAGTGGGCTATAATAACGAATGAACATGAACAATAATAATAAGACACTTGTGTTTGAGTTGGAATTGTTTTTATTTCGAGGAAATTGGCTGAAAATGGAAAAGGAAGCAGTGTATATATTTCTTCTGACAGTGTTCTTGTAGGACATTTATTTCAGGCATTCATTCATTCACTAAAATTCATTAAACTAGGCAGGATATACTGATAACATATGCCTAGGTGTAGATTTGAAACATTGCCCATAAATGTACATTTGAAACGCCCCTCCACAGTTGTCTATGCACATAAAAAAATTTTTTTTGTATAACACATTGAAATACATATTTTACATGTTTAGTCTCTATCCCTGGGCATTTGTAGATAAATACAGATTGCACATCATGGATTAACATAAATATTGTCAGAATGTGCCTCAGTAAATATCTTTCATTTTTTTTAACATAATAATAATAAAAAAACCCACTATTGTTGAGAATTTCCTTCATAATTATATGTATTTCGTTGACAGACAGAAGACCTGATAGTGTGGGGCGTGGTAGTTTTTCACGACTAGTTCACCAGGGAGGACTGGGCCCCCACCACAATATTTCATCAGTCAGCAACGCCCAGCATCCTGCCCATCAGGGGCCTAGCCAACAGACCCATGGCCCCCCACCGTTGAACAATTTTACACATTTGCCCCCCCCAGTTCCAGGACCACATGTCCCGAACAGTGCGTCACCTCAGGGGCCTCCCACCCAACTTCCCCACAGTTCCACCCCCTCTGTGACATTGCCAGTTCATGGCAGTCGAGGCAATGCTCCCACAGCCTCGGTCAGCACAGTGCAGGCAGCAGGTGCCTCACAGAGTGTAGTTACACCATCCACAGCTGCTGTTGTGGATTTGGAACTAGCTCATTTGCCTGCCCATAATCAACAGCAACAGCAGCAGCAGCATCAACAGCAGCAGCAGCAACAACCGGCTGCTGCAATTGTGCAGAACTCAGATAAAAAGTCTCCAAGAGGTAGGTTTTTCTTCAGCAAATCCATATATTTGTGCATTTAGCGCATGTCACAGGGACATCTGAGATTTTCCGAAAATAAACTTGAATTGAAATATTTTATTCTTTCTTTCAAACATACAGAATGTTTGAAGATATTGCATTGCCATTTTGTTGCACTTAGGTTATTTTTGCAAAAGGACTGAGTTTATTATACATGTACATATTCACTTTGACTCATGAGTACAAACACTCTGGCTAGTTGCTATTCCAGTCCAGTATACATTTGTGCTGATAGCATCATTGCCAGTTTGCAGTCCTACATCAGATCTTTGTACCTGTATGATTTTGCTGTATTTTGTTCATTAGTTTGTAAAAAATAGAACCAGTACGCCGCACTGCGAAAAAATATGCCAAAGGAATTACTGAGCAAATGCACTTCCCCAGCACAATTGAGACTGCAAGGAGAGTGACCTCTTGTCATGTTGTAACCCAGCTGTTTGAATGGAAGCTATCAGTGCCAAGTTTAGATGTGTCAGTGGAACGTGACAGCAAAAATGAGGTGAAGATTTTTGTTAGAGAAAGCTTCCAAGTTCAGCAAAGAACCACCAGCAAGTTGTCAAGTTTTTGTTTAAGTACAAACTGTTGGGATACAAGGAGAGCAAGCTAGGAAATCACTGTACTAGGTGCATGAAAAGCGATTTCATTCTTGGGCACGAGTGGAGGGACACTACTTCAGATATTCATGTTGTCAGACGAGGCTTGTATTTTTTTTTGGGGGGGGGGGGGGGATCATTGTCATTAAATGTGAGCATTTGAACATTTACTTTGTTTCTGTTTAATTAATTTAGACTGAATGCTCATGCGCTATAGTATTCTAGTTTAAGTATTTTTTTTTTTTTTAGGAATTTGGGGGTGTGATGGATGATCGGTAGGGGGGAAACGCTCAAGTTTTTGTGCTGACAGCTTACCAAAACAATGCTATTTGAGAATTTTACACTACTGTTAAGTGTCACAAAACATTGTGTTTTATCTTGTGTGAGTGGTGTATCAACTGAAATACTATTGAACAGTTCCTTCATTATGAAAGAAAAGAACCTTCTTTGCAGGCTGGGAAAAATCGTATTCTCTGCAGACTTCAAGAGGCACATTTTCAAGCTATTCTAACTATTCTAACCAACTATTCTAGTTTGTTTTGTCTCTGTGCGTATCTCTCTTAATATGACAGTCTCTCTGGTACGGTCTGTTCATTTTATGTTTTTGTTATCACGAGTCTGGTCCTGTTTTAGGTTCACAGTGATTAGAAGAAAATTGATGATGATGTCACATTTACGTAGATTAGCACTGAAAAAGATGAAACCAGGAAAAGCCCCAGGACCAGACAGCATTACTACAGAGATGATTGAAGCCCTGGAGGAATTTGGTATTGTAAAAATAACAGTCCTCCTAAATGAAATTTATGACACTGGAAAAATCCCCAAAGATATGTCAAAGTCAATTTTCATTGCACTTCCAAAGAAGACAGGGGCTATAGAATGCAAATCCATCGCTAAGTCAGCTTGATGAGTCATGTAACAAAAATGCTATTAACAATAATCATGGTGAGGACAAGGAGTAGAGCCAAAAGAGAAACAGAACATTGTGGATTTGTGGAAGGGAAAGGAACCATTAACCCCTTGACTGCCAAGAACATAACTGTCACGTTGTGGTTTTGGTAGTAGCAGGCGCCTAACAACGTGAAATTCACGTTCATTTTTTGTCGGCTTCGCCTGACAAAACTATAAGGGAAATAACACTACAAACTGTTTCACTGTTATCTAGGAAGGTAAAATATTGGTTGTAGCCCTTTGATTGTTGGCCAGTGATTGGCTAGTCACTGTAGTTTTTCTTGGAATTTCTAAGACTTTCGGAGAAACCGATGAGCATATCCAAGATGGTGGACGCTTCAAGCAGCTCGTCTGGTCGACCAGTTTGATCAGTTTTCTGACGTTTTTCCGTATTGGAAGTTATAGATGAAGTCATAAATGTCCAAGACAGTGATGAAGAGGACTTTTTGGGAGAAGATGACAATGATTTTGATTAAGATGAGACTGACACAAACCAGCATCCTCCTCTTTTGTCTGGTCTCTTGCACGAAGGCTTGGACTATGTTACCCCTTTTTGTTCATGGATTACCACATCAATTTTATCTACTTGGAGTACAATGAGTACCAGACACTTTCCTTTGATATTCAGTGTTCAATAAAACTTAAGTTTTGTACTGTTTTCATTGGTTTTATGTTCCGTTTTATGTTTTTATGTTCCATAATATGTGTATTTATCTTCCGAAACTTGTCATTTTTTGGGAGAAAATTTTTTTTTTTTCCATACTAATTACAAACAAAACCAAATTATAGTCATATCACATCATAGACAGGGATATAAGGGAAACACATGCCAAAATTCTTGGAGATCTGTCTGTAAATGAATGAGCAATGCACACTTTAGTAAACATACCGTAAAAATCAAAATTTTGCTCCGGCAGACAGGAGTTCAAAAATAGCTATTTCTCCGGCAGTCAAGGGGTAAATGCCATATACATCTTTAGAACTGTCATAGAGAGGTCAATCGAGATGAATAAGGATTTACATTTGTGACCTGTTTTCACAAAATGAGTCCTAACTCGCAGGCAGCAAAAAGCGTAGAGGCTGGAAAAAGGTGTGATGGGTCGATTTTGTTTCTAAAAATGGAATATTTGATCTTTAAATTACATGTACATGCACTCAGCACTTTATAATTCAATCAGAAAATGTATTTAGAATGCGTTTTAACCAGATAACCCGTAGCGATGATCCTCAGTAAACGGTAAAAGCAGACATGATTTTGATCAACATTCGTGTAGAGCACCCTTTACAGGGCCCCAGCATGTTGTACCTGGTTGGAAAGGTCATGAACTCTACTGTCATTGACACGCGTTCACTGAGTGAAAATCAGCTTATCAGAAACCTGTTTCGAAATCTTCGGCATAAACAAAAAGTGAAGGAGGTCGAACTAATAGACCAATGAGAGATCGCATTACGAACTTTTCATTGGTAACCGCAGGACATCGTGCATAGGGATTGGCTGACCCATCATTGTTTATGCCTTTCACCGCGAACAACATGGCTTCGAAAACTACGATTTGCAAAGAAAGACTGTCTTTTTTGCTCAGTGCTGGTCAGTCTTCAACTCTACCAGCAGTAGATCAAGATGAATTGGGCAAACTGGTGACCGAATATTTCGCTGCAAGTGATTATGAAGACGAAGACACGCTTGACAGTGACGATGACTGTGAAACTTTGCCAGTCGATTCCGCGGAGCTTGACCCAACACAAGATGAAGTTGACGAACCCCTCGTCCACGTACAAGAAGTAAGAGGAGGTGCAGAGTGTGATATGGATGTTGACAACGGCGTGCCAGATTTAATAATTTAGAGATAACTTTGATTTAAATATTCTCAGTCACTTATTTTTCTCTCACGGCATGCTTTTTTTGTCAGAAAAAGGGATATATAAACTTAAATAACAAGACAATTGCAGTAGCTTTTCACACCAATTTTTGTGTGCTATTGTGGCATGGTACAAAATTTGGTAAAGACTGGTGAAGTAGAAATACCTGTTGCTAAGGTAAAACTTCACTGAAGTGGTGAAAATTTTAAAACTTGATTTTCTCAAAATGGCTTTTTGCTATGTTACACACTTCAAACACCCATAACTTCCTTATTTTTAGGAGCAGAATAATAAATTTCATATGAAAAGAATGGTAGTAATCTGGACATTTTGAAAATCATAATATTCTAAAATCTGTTATTTTCACCTTCAGACTCATTTTGTTAAAATGGGTCACATTTATGCTTTGTTGAGTATACCAAGGCTTTCGATCAGGTAAGACGATAAGAAATGATCAACCAACTAGAAAGACTCAATATTGATGGAAAAGATCTACGACTAATCAGAAATATGTATTGGAAACAAACAGCTGCAATGAGAATAGAAATTGATATAAACTCTTTTCCAAAACATCAAAAGAGGAGTCGGACAAGATTGTGCTTTGTCACCAGATCTGTTTTCTTTTTACATCGAAAACATCATGAGAAACCTCAAGGAAGACTCTGGATTAAAAGTTGGAGGAAAAATGATAAACAACATTCAGTACGCTGATGACACCTTGGTAATTGCAGAAAATGAAAGGGACGTACAAAACCTTGTGAATATACTAGAAATAGAAGCAAAGGTAAGGGGTTGGAACTAAACGGCAGGAAGACTGAAGTCATGGTGATCAGTAAAAAACATGAAATCCCCTCATGCAAATAACAGTAAACGGCACAACCTTGAGACAGGTTGATAAGTTTAAATACTTGGTAACGATCATTTCACCCAACGGCAGATGCACATCAGAAATAGCCAGCAGAATCGGCCAAGCCAAAACAACATTCAAGAAGATGAAAAGCATTCTTACCAACAAATGCCTATCAATTAACATCAGGAAGAGAGTTCTTGAATGTTATATAGAACCAATACTGTAATATGGCTGAGGCATGGACAGTCAACAAGCAAAGCCAGAACAAGATTGAGGCAGCCAAGATGTGGTTTCTAAGAAGAATGTTGCGAGTTCCAAGGACAGCAAAGAAAACAAACGAGACAGTCTTGATGGAGGCAGACGCAAGAAGATCATTCATAGGGAAGATTAGGAAAACACAGGCAACATTTATAGGCCATTTTATGAGGAAAGGGGAATTGGTGCACCTGGTCACAACGTGAAAGCTGGAGGGAAAGAGAACACGAGGTAGACCCAGGGAGAAGATGTTGGACGGATTTGCAGAGTGGCTGAAGACAAAGACGGTGGAGGAAGTGCTTGAGGCAACAAGGGATGGAGACAGATGGAAGGCCATGATCGCCAACTCCATGTGGCAAGGCACCTGATGATGATGATGAGGGTTTTGCTAAGTTAGCGATGCTTGAATTATGCACGGGTAATGATGGTTTGGATGGTACATTTGACTATTATCATTTGTCTTGCAGATCGTCAGGACAAGTTGTCTTCACTGAAGGCCTTTTCTGTCAAATTTAAGGTAGGTTTGCTTCATGTTGATTTAAGTTAATTAAATTATTAAATTGTATTTGTCAAATAAGTGTGCAGTGATGCAGACCTGCTACAAATCGGACAAGATGAAATTGAAGACCTGCTGCATTTGAGACTTCTACATGGTGTGGTAAGGTTATTTTGACGTTGCAGAATCAGAGACCAAATCTTGACAAAGCAGAGGAAACTAGGAAATAATAGGGACAAGTGTCTGAAAATACCTGACAATAGCTATCTACAAACTTGTGAAAAAAAGAAAAGGAGCGATGAACCACAGTGACGGCATAGAAAGAGAACAGAAGTGACTGCATAGAGAGCTGAAGTGGTGAGGTCCTGGCCTGAGTCAGAGAAAGTATCATAGTTCATCAGACTATTTATACTATATTATAGCTGAAGTGGTGAGGTCCTGGCCTGAGTCAGAGAAAGTATCATAGTTCATCAGACTATTTATACTATATTATAGCTGAAGTGGTGAGGTCCTGGCCTGAGTCAGAGAAAGTATCATAGTTCATCAGACTATTTATACTATATTATAGCTGAAGTGGTAAGGTCCTGGCCTGAGTCAGAGAAAGTATCATAGTTCATCAGACTATTTATACTATATTATAGCTGAAGTGGTAAGGTCCTGGCCTGAGTCAGAGAAAGTATCATAGTTCATCAGACTATTTATACTATATTATAGCTGAAGTGGTGAGGTCCTGGCCTGAGTCAGAGAAAGTATCATAGTTCATCAGACTATTTATACTATATTATAGCTGAAGTGGTGAGGTCCTGGCCTGAGTCAGAGAAAGTATCATAATTCATCAGACTATTTATACTATATTATAGCTGAAGTGGTGAGGTCCTGGCCTGAGTCAGAGAAAGTATCATAATTCATCAGACTATTTATACTATATTATAGCTGAAGTGGTGAGGTCCTGGCCTGAGTCAGAGAAAGTATCATAATTCATCAGACTATTTATACTATATTATAGCTGAAGTGGTAAGGTCCTGGCCTGAGTCAGAGGAAGTATCATAGTTCATCAGACTATACTGTCTCGAGGAATTTAATCAGGCTGTCAGCTAGGTAGAAGAGAGTGTTGGAAATTGTTTTGAATTAGACCAATGCCCGGCTCAGCTATGTTCTGTACGAGTTCAAATTATTTATGTTATAGGACATGTTCTGGTGGAAGCAGTAGTTTACTATTGTATCTGGTTTTGTACTTCATATTTTAGAGAAAATCTGTAACAAATAAACTTTTTAGAACAATGGGGAGGGAGAGAGGGGAGGAAAATGGAGAGATTAGTAAGGTAAAAGTGAATAAGGACAAAACCAGACAAGGGAATTCTCCTTGGATCTGCTATTTTCTGCAGTAATTGGTCAAGTTTCCTCTGGAAACCCCTAGGACTTCCGAAGAGAAAAAAAAAGTATTCGTGAGTTTTAGTAGAGAATTACATAAATCATCATTTCTGCATGCTGTTTTCTAGTTTTCAGTGCCTTTCAACTGCACAAAATGTTGAAAGTTTTAGCTGTAAAGTGCAGGTGAACGTGATGCCCCGAAATAGTAGATTGCACAACTTTCACTCAAAAGAAAAAAAATTACGGGTAGGTGGAGGGGAATTCGTTCGGGCCCCCTCCTCCTCCCCTGCAGATTTCAGAGGTTTTTGTCTTGAGCAATTTCGATACCTGAAGACAAAATGGGGAGGGTGGGATGGGGGGACAAAAATGTTTCAAACAGAGGCTGTTTCATCCCGTTAAGAGATAGGGAGAGGAAGTAGAGACAGATGGGGAGAGGTGGGGGAAAGGATGGAGCAGGGGAATGAAACAAGTAACTCTTTGTCTTGGAAAATTCCGTGGAATTGCTCGCTGTAAAGCTTTGTAAAAGAACTTGGATATGTCAGAAAGATATGTATTGAAAATGGTTTTCATATATATCAAAGGGTGCAGTCCTGACAAGCACAATCCACACACACACACACACACACACACACACACACACACACACACACACACACACACACACACACACAACACACACACACACACACATACATACATTCTATCATACTTGCGCACATCATTGTTTGTGCTGCCTATAAGACTAGTTTATAATACAGGTATGTCAGCATGTATATTTTCAGTATTAAGCCATTTTAGAGCATTGTATATTTTGATTTTTATCACAGCATAGATTTTAAAGTGTGAAAGAATAGTAAAGTGACAAGACATCTGATAACAAGGAGACTTGGTCTTGAGGCATCTTATCACCTTGAATGTGCTGGTTTGAAACCAGGTGGGAAGCGGGATGAGTTGAAAGCAGAAGGACATCTAGGAGTCGTGAGCTGGATGTAGCTCATAACCTTTTAATTCTTAAGGAGTTTAGGGCTGAAACACTTGCTTGAGAGGGGCTTCTTCTTTGAGGACCTGCTGTCCAGCTTTCCCGAGTGTTTCTCGCTACCGTTTATGTATTACCGTGTTTAGAACATTATGAAATGTGGCAGTACCATACATAGGTACAAACTGATGTAGGGTTATGCATGCTATTAACAAGTGAAGTTCTCAAGCTTTTCTTAATTGCCATCAGCATCATCTTTGACTCAGAGTCTGTAATGTGGAGAATTCTCCCTACATTTTGTGTGTGTGTATGTGTGTGTGTTTGTGTGTGTGTGGATTGTGCTTGTCAGGACTGCACCCTTTGATCCGTCTGGTCTGGATGGTCCTATGTCAGTTTGGACCGTAAATATTTAAAAGGAATATCTCTGTATTCCTCCACTGTTGCTAGGATGAAGTGATGTTTCAGTTGCACAATGAGGGGGAGCAGAGCAGCCAAGATGTGCCACATGGCAGGCGAGCGGAGTCGGAGGAGAACACTCAGAACATCCACGAGTCAGTGCCAGTATCCTTGCCCCCACAGGTGTCACCCAGTGTCACCCCACAGGCAGCCCCAGCTGTCCCCCCTCAGGCAGCCCCTGCTGTCCCCCCTCAGGCAGCCCCAGCTGTCCCTGCCGTGTCTTCTCAGGGAACAACCTCACAGCCGCTGACATCCAGCCAGGGAACTAGTGCTGGGGAGTCGGAAACAACATTGTAAGTATCATGTCGGGCATGGGTAAAGCACCTGTCTATGCAAACCAGTAGATCTCTCCCCATACCTTTCTCCATCCATGTTCCCTCCAAGGAGTGCTTTCTTGAATGCAAGTATGCACATTGTTCTGATTGATGGCCTGCACTGTGCGGTTGTTAGGTTGCTGCAGAATGTTAGGTTGCTGCACAGTCTGCATACTCCCCATCTTTGATAGGTTACTTTGTCAGCTAATAAGTCGCACTCATTTTTCGAAGGGGTGAGGGTTGTTTGGTATGTTAGTGTTTCTGAACTATCAAACACTGATGTGGCTAACAGGATCTTTAACGTGTATATTTGATGTTCATCCTGTGTAAGCACACAGAGGGGGTGCAGACCTTAGCAAGTCAGCACATACGTTGATGTGGGAGATAAGGAAAATCTCCACCCACCAGGGGCAGGGTTGAAATTCAGATTTAACTGTTGGAAGTCAGACATCCTAAGCAACTTTATTAGCTATTGAAGTCAGTCAGTAGACTGCAAGGAAAAGCAGTGACTTAACGTTTCTAGGCAGTGAGGGGGATAACATACTTTTCTAGTGTTCTCTCCTCTTTTTTTTTTTTTTTTTAACATAGTTACATAGTTGATCATTGTGGTAAACAATGGTATAGTGGATAAGACTAAAAAGGTAAAAAAAACAAAACAACAGAAAACCTTAAATGTTTCTTGCTTGCTTGTAATATGAACTTACCTGTTTGTTAAGAAATTTCAGCATGGGCACTTGTTTGCAAAGCAGTGCGCGTGACATGTTCATACTTGCCACCACTGTTTTTGTTCATCTCTCCACCTCTGCTTTTAAATTCATCTTTAATAGTAGTATATAACCGAACCATATCATTCAAGTGTAGTAGCTCAGCTGATGCAGTAGATCATACTAAATGCAAAATATGCAACCAGGTGGTCATGAAATCTGTGAAAAAGACATCCACTGCCAGGTGCCTACTAACCTCTCCGTCACCGGTGTTGCAGATTTCCTAGCCTACCACTCCTTCAGTTCGTTCAGTCAAAATCCTTTTCCACCATTCTCACCAGCTTATGTGAAAACAGTGTCTTCTTCCTCAAGGACGCTCCTCTTCTGTGAGATCTTTTCAGAGGCATATTCTTACAGCAGGCCTGTACTCCTGGCAGAACAAGTGCCATGGACCTCTTCCTCGTCCTGCATTGCCTCAGAGGCGGATCTTTTCACCCTCTGCAAGACACTTCTCTGAAAGACCATGTCAGAAAAAAATGGCTTTCATCAACATGCTTGCTTCTGGCAGTGAAGTACATGGCCATGATGGGCTCCCTAAAGAAGTTCTAAGGAATGTGACGAGTCCTTTGCCCTCTATTTCTTACTGGACTTCCTAGCCAAAAATGAATGGCCGGGGTTACTCTGCCTTTGATTCAAATTAAGCCCCTCCTCCCCCTTCCTCAGGGAACCTTTGTCCTGTTGGAATGCTCTGCCACTATCTTTGACATGCCATTCTTATTCGGCACCCGTAGCAGCCCGCCTCTTCATCTCTTTCAACGCTGATTACAATGACAATATCAATCGTTTCTCTCTATTCCGATGGATCTGAGCATCATTGTTGAGGCTTACAGGGCTAAGGGGGGATGGCTTGACTGTACCAGGCCCAGCGCTTATGAACTATGAGCCTGGGCCTCCTCCCCAGCTTTTCACCACCATTTCTCACTGTCAGGCATCTTGGATGCCACTGGCTGGCATTCCCCAGGAACTTCATCTCTTCAACCTCAGGGACATCTCTCAGACAAGCGAATCTTGGTCCCATGGCATCACCCCTGCTGCCTACACCTAGCATGTCATCTCTGATTCCAACCATTAACGGGTATCATCACCCACCTTCCAGGTAGTGCCACTCTGCACTTGGAAGATATGGTTTAAGTTATGTGCTGTTGAACGGGGGATTTCAGTTCAAATCCCCCTTTCAATAGACATACTTACAATGTCATACAACTAACATCTGCCTACCCTGCTGCCTTCTGTCAGTTGGCATCAGATAGATATTCCTATTCTAGTTACTTCGCTATAGAGGACTAGGTTACTAAGGTAGCTTGGGCCGGAATTGGGTATCGGAATAGGGGTGGGCATGACAGTGGCACCTGCAGGGCTCCCACTTTTCCGTGAATTCACGGATTTCCACTAAAACCGAGAGTGAAATTCCACGAAAAAAAATTTTCCGCGAAAAAAATATATAAAAAACTATAAATTAAGTTCAGATATGTGTCAGATTGCACCATTTTAAACGTAAATTTTCAAAATTTTCCAGGTGGGCAAGTCCCCACCCCCTCCAGATTTTCAGGGATTTTTGCTTTTCCTCAGTGGGAGCCCTGCACCTGGCAGTGGACGTCTGTTCACTAATTTCTCGACCACCCGGTCGAACATTTTGCAGTTAGCATGGCCTTCCACATTTACTGAGCTAATGCACTTGTAAGAAGATATGATAATTATGTTTATTACAAGAGGATTTGAATTAAAATCTACCCATTCATTCTTTAGTTTGTTCAGTGTACAAGTCTCGTTTTCTGGTTTTAAAATTTGTATCTCAGATAATGGCTAATTCATTCCTTAACCAGTGGGAATGAAACTCAGTTTCTGAAAACGTTGTTCCTCTAATATAGTTCAGAACCTGACATGCTGAGCTAAAAATGACAAGATCGACAGTGGTCCGGTTAAATAATGGACTCATGTTTTTATGGAGATTGTGTAGATTTAACTGGTAAATGCCTTGTTGATAAGGTGGTAGAGGTTGGGATGAGCAGCAGGAATGGAAAGAGCTCACATTTTTTGATGGATGTGTGCTAGAGGTTGTAGTGTCTGCAGGTGTGCACATTTTGTCTGCATGCTTGTTGATTTGTGTCTTTTTTGTTATTGTTGACATCAACATTGTTTGTATACTGGAAAATGACACTTCATTTTTGTTTTTTTAACAGGTATACAACCAGTACTCTTAATCCAAATGCAACCGAGTTTCGACCACGGGTAAGTTAACATGTGCACAGAGAGAGAGAGAGAGAATGTGTGTGAAAAGAATGAGTTAGAAAAGATGAAAATAGTGATACAACAAACAAAAATGCAAAATTTGAAGAAAATGCTTGAAAGTTACCATAGTGAGAGAGAATTGGATAAGAAAAATTGTAATGATATTACAAACAGAATGATAATTCTGAAAAGAATGCTTTAATGTTACAGAGAAGTGGATTAGAAAAGATGTAATGATATAACAAATAGAATGATAATTCTGAAAAGAACGCTTGAATGTTGCACTTACATTATGAGCAGAATGTTCAGTTTTAAAAGAACAGCCTGGACTGATTTCATTGAAAGCATGTCACTCAAATGAATGTAAGAGTGGGCTTTTATGTGTCTGGCGCATTTTTCTTTACCTTGCAGAGTAGGTAATCTTAGTCCATTTTCAGGATTGCCTGATTTGATGAAACTGACCAGTATATCTTTTAAACTTATGGAAAACAGCAACAGCAGCCTGCACTACCTGTAGTGCAGGTAGCTAGCCCTGGACCTGCAGGAACCCCTCCCGCCCAAGGGCTCCGCCAGTCACCAGGAATGATTCAACAGACTTTAGTGCCATACGGTCAGAGCACCTTTATACACCGGATGCCACCTGTAGGTAATCAAGGCCACCCACAGCCAAGGTCTTACCAGCCTCCTAAACGCGGTAAGTAAAAGATACAGTTGGTTGTGTTCCATAGTCCCCACAATCTTAACATTGATATGTCTTGTCATCATGGATGTATTTCTGTGCTGTATGCAAATACGTATAAAATCAGCTTTCAAGCATTGAACAGGTGCGCGCAGATGCTTTTGCATGTGATACATAAACTCATTGATGTTAACCCAGCACCTCCCATCCCACCCAGTCTCAGCAGGAAAAATATCTGTTGTGGTTCCAGAACTGGCCCAGAATGGCCCCTGGGCCAGAAACAGGCAGTCAGTACCTTTGTTAGAAACCATTTCTACCATTAATGATACCAGTAGACATTTTGTTGGCTACGTTTTGCTATATTGCATCTCCCCAGTGATTTATATGCAGTTGCTGCTATATATGTTTATGTGAGCGAGTAAATGAGTGTGTGTGTGTGTGTGTGTGCAGTCAGACTTTGCGGGTAGAGCTATACTCGGGTATATTTTCAACAATCAATACTTTGTTGATGGCTTTCCTAATTTTAAGAAACGGGTAACAGTATATACATGGAATTTGATTAATATGTTTGATTGTAATGAAGTATGTTTTATGTATTATTATGTAATTATCAATGTAAAAATAATGAAAAAAAAGGGGGGGAAATATGTTAGAAACTTTCATTTTGAGCTTTCTTACGATGCAGTGTAGATGATTAAAGTACTGGTTCTGTGAATTGCCATTATGTTTACTACATTTACTACTTTGTAATATTTTTGAATGGTTGCTTGGGGTTTTACCCCCTCAATTTGAAAAAACAAACAAACCCAGAATAGTGAGAGATTTTTTTAAACCTTTTTTTCACCCTCAGGAATGCTGAGGTTGACGGTATTTGGTCAGTATGAAGCTCAGAAGAATTATGGTTGATGATACTGTTGCTGTTTTATGTTTTTTTGGTTTAGTTTTTGACAATGTAAAAATGGAACAGGAAGGAGGTAAATGATACTGATTGAGGTATGGTGATGAAAGGTAAGATACTCGAGAGTACAAGATCTAGATAATGCGTTTTTTGCTGCTTATTTTGCTGTTTCCTACAGGGAGCTGGTGGATAGGATGAAGGAGTCAAAGGTTTAATTTTGCATTGCTGTCATGGTTGACAAAGCAGGATGCTAGTGGATAGGCAGTGAGAGTCGAAGGGTTAAACTGCAGTTATTGACAAAGTGAAAAGAAAAATCAGACAAGCACATTCTTGAGCACAAATTATAGGAAAGTAGAAAGTGTCTTTCGCATTTTATTCAAATGCATCGACCAGTCATCGGCCTGTTTACCATATGCTTTTAGCGTTCAAAGGTACACATTCAGCATGTCCACCACTCATTTCTTCACATATGTTCTACACAAACTTGTCAACACAAGTGTACAGTGATGATGTATTTCTGAAACGTAGGTGAATATGCTTGTGTAAACCGTGAAAGTGGATGTGGGTGTGTGTGTGTGTGTGTGCATTCATGCATGTTTGTGTTTGTATGTTTTGTGCGTGTGTGTGTGTGTGTGTGTGTGTGTGTGTGTGTGTGTGTGTGTGTGTGTGTGTGTGTGTGTGTGTTACAGCTGTGGTTTCAGTGGACCCAGCAGCACTGGCACCTACAGCCACAGGTCAACCTTTGACACTTGGGCCTCAGGCGCCTGCTGTGCAGCCGCAGAGTTTTGTGTATGCAGCAACCATGTTACCCCAGGCACCCACGTATCATCCAGTATGTACATGTGTATCTTTAGCATATCTTTTCCTTTCTGTTACTGATCTACCTGGTAAATGTGTGCAGAGCTGCCAATGCCTAAATCACCTCTGTGTGTATATGCGTGCAGAATATCAGATACACATTTCAGAGATTCTATAAGTTTCTTTTCCTTTCCGATCTACCTGGTAAACATGTGAGCAGAGCTGCCAGAACCTAAACCTCCTTCATGTGTACTTGCAATAAGAATATTAACAACGCACTAAGAGATTCTGTAAGTCATTTTGGTCTCCAGTGGCTTATGGAAACATGAGAACAGCTTGTATGCATACCTACCAAAGACAGGAGTATGCAGACTGTGCGGAAAAGTGAGGTGAGGTCAGCTTGCCTTACAGATTGAGTTCTATGTGCTCCTCTAGAAGTCTTGATTATGTTTACTTCGCAGCGGAAGAAAGTCTGGTTATGTGTAGTATGCACTGTTGTGTGTAATGGTGATGTCTGATGTGCAGTGATTTCCAGTAGTATATGTAATGTGCAGTGAGTTCAGATGAATTTGTAAAGGTCATGTCATCACCCAGAAAATTTCTAGGTTATGGGCATGGAATGCACTTCTGACTTGGAAAATTTCCAGATTGGGGTTGTGAAAGGGTAATTGAATAATGTGACTCAGCGAAAGGATAATTAAATAATGTGACAAAGAAACACAGTAACATCTTTTATGAACTAAATTGATTAGCACTTGCTGAAAATGGAGGGAAAAGTAGTTGAGCCTATATCTGCATTTTAACAAGAACCAGTCATTTGCTTTTTGTTACGCAGTGAGACTATTCACAGATTGTGACTCTGGTTGACTTAATTTTTCAGAAATCATGCATCAAGTTTGCCAAGTTTATGCAAACAGAATTAAATGAGAGTGATGAAGGAAATGAAATTGTAAAGAATAATCTAGTTGTGAGGAATGCCTATTGGAAAGATGGATGTATTGATGCAACAGAACATAATTTATATGATTTCACAGTATTCTGCAGTGCAGATGTGTGTGCTGGCATGTGTATGTATAATCAACAGATCTGATTGTTTACACACTATTTACCATATTTTTGATAAGCCATTGCTTGCTTGTGGTGGGCATGTAACAAGTTTTCTTAGTGGGGAATATATTGCAGATGTTGAGAGTCTTTGTGTTTGAATATTTAGATGCAGGTACGCATGATGCAGTCCATACCACAGGGAGCTGGTATGGATCACACGCTGGGAGCAACCGGCCAAACGCAACATGTGCCCCAGCAGTTCATCAGTAAGTACTGGCTTGAAGTTTGTTTTCTGAATTAGCAAAAATGACACAAAAACATTAAACATTGTCCATATAATTGACTGGTTGGTGCATGCCACAAATTGATCAGTTTGTGCTGACCCACAGTGGATTTTTTGTTTTTGCTCTGTGTGTGAGCGTGCGTGCGTTTGAGTGTTGCCATCTGGTTCCAGTGGCTGTACTATCAAAGGCAGAATGTGTGCTCTGCATCTTTAAATTTTACTCCATGCCGCTCATTCAGCTTCACAACTCGCCACCAACCCCAGGTTTGTTCATTTGAAGTCCCAGTGCCTGGAAATCCACAAGAGCCAGATGTCGGGCCACTTTGGGTACATCCAACAGAGGAGACTGCGAAGATGCTGGGTCACCTCAGTGGAGTTTAAATAGTGCCTGTTCTGATATAACTTGTTTAGGACACTGTCTACTAAGCCCTCAACTAACAACTGTAAACGTTCAGAGGCAGAACCAGACTGAGGCTCACTCACAAGATTTCTTGATCTGTGCTGCCACATATTTAGTGTTTTCACCAAGTCTTTCTTCAAATCCTCGTTAAGACAGAAAATTCTTATGGGCAGCATCAGTTTTCTGTCTTGTCACAAGGCTGTCAGAGCTGAGGCAAGTAATTTTGCTGGTGACTTTAGAAAACCTGATGAATAAGCAAATTGTGGTATTACAAAAGAGACAATCTTGCAGGTGAGACTTGAAAAACTAATGAAGAGGCAGTCAATTCAGGTGACACCAGTTGACCTTTTTGTCTCCAAGTTTTGCATTGTGCAGGGTAGAAACAGTGTTATACACATCCCTATTCTGGAGCATGTTTTCCCATGATGAGAGAGCAGTTTCAGTCTTGACAGCAGTTGCAGTCAGCCGTTTGCAAGCTGAATTTGTTGTTGGCTGCTGATTTTTGTAATGGAAGTTTCATAGGTAAGTTTCTTGAATCATCAGCAGTTTTTCTTGTAACATGGCTGCATATACTGCGTAAATCACTTGTGATGTGGTCTTACCTCACCAACCCAATTGTCAGGAAAGAATTTTTATTTTGTTGAATAAAAACGATCAGCCTTGAAATATATCAGATTTACGTGTCAGTGTTTTGGTGCACAATATACTGAAATTTCAAGTGTCCTACCCATACGATTGCTAAGTAATGGTATATAACAAATTTGTGAATTTTTCATGTGAAAAATGTCATTGTACACAATCGAGTAAATAAATCAGTTCATGAAGTTTGCATTTTAATTGAAATAACATATCTTCCAGCTTGTGCACACTTCAAAGAAAGTGAAGAAAAGAATAAAAAAAAAGTGCGACGATAACAGTTATAGTTTGCTGATAACAAGATTGAATTGAAGTGTTGGCCATTTTTGCTTCAACTATACGTATACATGCAAGGCGAGTTCGTGTGTGGTGTGTGAACTTTGGAATTTCTGCCCACCAGCAGTCTAGTCCAGCTAATGAATGGCCAGCCTCATGGCCGCCACAAGCGAACAGATAATCCATGTGTGAACAGTAGTTTCTGGATGTCGTGTTTGCCTGTTGATTGTACACAATACTTGTTGAGCCAACATCGGGGAAATCCAAGGATCAGAGTGCCTTACTTAAAGTATTGACTGAGGATAGTGAATATGTGTGTGATAAATCTGTGTAAATGCGTGTTGGAAGTGAGCATTTTTTCAATGTGAATGCCATCCTTGTTGTTTTAGGTGAAGAAGTGAATGCCATCCAGTGGCTGTGCTATATTAGTAGGAATGTGTGAATTGATTACTGCCCATTTACGCCATAAGCTTGTAGGGTGACAAATGCATGGGTGCCACTCTTCCGTCTGGGTGACGGAAATCTGTTTTTTCGGCAAGGCCCCAGACGGAAATTCCGTTTTTTCATTTTCATTATTCCAACAAAAAAATGTTTGGGGTAAAAAACCAGTTGAATCGGCGGTATTATGACCGAAGCAGCACTGTAGCAGACGACCGGAAATGAGGAAGCGCTCTCTATCGTTGAAGGCAACACAGGTCCAGCGATCTTTGTTAGGCTACACACATCACTTACGTCGCGCCATTGTGCTGCTAGTGCCTTCAAGCGAAAAAGTTTTCGAGTTAACCTGATTTTCGTTTTTTTCAGATTTTCAAAGTGTCACCCTTGCAAATGTCCGTGTCTGAAGGTCTTGCTGTAATTCATGTTTTTCAATAGGTTTGCTGCCAAAATTGGGTGACTGTGACCTCAAGTTAGCTTCGAATGGACACGTAGCCCTGATTAGGTATAGAGGGAAAGTGCTCTTAATGCTGACACAGAAAAAGTTTTGAGGTCTCAGCCAGCCACCTGACTCCTCCTGTATGACCTTGGGGGTTATGAGACAACCTTTACTTTGATTGACCCTAACTGTTAATAGGAGGAATGTGCGACAGTGAAGCTGTCAGTGTCTGAATGTAGATCTGGCAGTGCACACATACAGGAGTGTGTGACATGTTCTAAGATTCAGTCCCTGGAGGCCCCCCGACTTCGTGAATGCTTATAATGTGTTTTTGTTGCAGTGGCGCAGCAGCCAGTGCCTGCCCATATGCCAACAGCTCAGCCATTGGCCCCCAGTATGCCCCAGCCAGCACACACAATTCCACACCAGCACCACCAGCACCAGCAGGCACTGCCGCCCCAGCATGGTGTCTCAAATATGCCACCGTCGTCACAAAACAACGTGGCCCCTATGCCTGCTGCTTCCCCTGTTCAGCATATGGGGGGTAATGGCCACAACCATGGCCCTCCTCAAATGAACCACAACCAGGGGGCACCACCCACCTCTAATACACCTCAATCGGGTATGTTTGGGCACCAGATGTCAGGCATGTTGCCTCCCCAGGGAGCTGCAGCTCATGCCATGCCTGCCCATACTGTTGCACAAGGACCTACTCCAACCTTGCAGTTTCTGCATCACCAGCATCAGATGCAGGTATGTAGATAACCAGAATAATTAAAAAAAATAGAAACAGTATATAGCTTTTTGTCATTGACAATAACTTAAGATTGTGATGGTAGCATTAATGATGAAAGTATTTGTCATAGCATTTACATGCATCCAAAGAAGGAATTGGCCACCTAATTTTTTGTTTTTGTTTTTTGGTATGTTGTGTTGGATTTCAGTTTTATTTTGTTATATTTTACTTCTGCTAACAAACTGGATATGTTTGTATGAAAAAAAATGCATCACCAGAATACATGATGTTGAATACTGAAATCGTGAAGTGTTTGTAAGCAATGATTTACAACCTGGATTTCCTTAAAAATTGTAGCTGCAATTTGTATCATGGCCATCAGAAAGTTATGAAACCATATCAAGGCAGTAAAGAATAGTGTAGCTTAACTCAATGGAGTCGCAGTCAAATAGTGCTTGTCGACCCCTGAAATCGTGTTTTCGGCCATTTTTAAAAAAAATATTATAAAATAACCAGACAAGATAGAAACAGACAGTAAAGTGCAAAAGAAAGGCAGAAGCTTGCTACATTAGATTCTACTCACAATTTGTGTGCTGATTCCCCACTTGAATGTAGAAATTACTCCAATTAGGGTATCCAAACAGCATTCCGAACAAAAGTTTTGAACCACATGATCGACCACATAGCGATGTCACTTAAGCCAATGCTAGGGACAAACTTGTATCTGAATCCAACAAATCATCCCTATCTTCGACAAATAATTCACCCAGCAAGATCTAATTCATCATCAGATCCTTCAGCTTGGATGATATCAATCGCCTCTTGCACAGAAAACGTACGCCGGTTCTGAAGTTGCCTTGCCGCCATTTTGAAAATAGTGAATACAGCGTCGCTTACAGACTCTAGAAACTTCGTTAAAACAAAGACTGTATGATGATTAGATACGGTCTAAAGGAAGCAATCGATGCATAGATGATTATACTTTGACTTTCAGGAGTTTTCTCCCTCGAGTACTGCTCATGTTATAAATATAAAAAAAAGGCATTTTCCAACGGCACCAGCCTGCCATCACGACTAAGACCGTGGTACAGATGGGCGGCAGCAGACTGCTGTCAAGACAGCAAAGTGTTAATAGCAAAGTCAGTGTAGAAGTTAAGCATTGTAAATTTTCTCCATCACCCATTCCCCTTCCCACTTACACATCTCTTCATTCATTTGTTTGTATATTTTGTTTTCTATGTTGTGCCATATATAGACTTTATTTCACAACTGTTATATTTGATTATGAATTGGTTTGTTTGATTTAACAATTCTGTATTGCCTTTCAGTTGGTTATGCAGGGTTCGTACAGTCCTTATAGGTGCTTATAAGTCCTTATATTTGACGTAGAGTCTCATAAGGCCTTATAGGTCCTTATATTAGCACAGCAGGTCCTTATAAAAAGCACTAAGGTCCTTATAAAATGAAAATTGTCTTCAATATTTTTATAAGCACATATAAATCGCGGTAAGTGCACATTTCCTGATGTTGTAAACTGTGAAAATATTTAACAAATAAAAATTTTGGATCATTCACCGACATACGAGATCGTAGCAAACGAAATGTGAAGGGAGGTAAATCTTGGACCTGACTTAGTGAAGAGGCCGTAGCCGACGACGTATAAAGGGAAGTAATTCTCGGTACTGGCTTAGTGCGCATGCCTGGAAAGTGAATCTGACCGACATTTTCGAAGCTATCAAAATGCCAGGAAAGTGTTCTTTTCAAGATCGTTGGTTAAAAGAAGATCGCATTAAGTACTGGATCAGGAGAGACGGAGATTCCAGGAAGGCAAGATGCTTCGTTTGTTCCATTTCGCTACATCTGGCTTCAATGGGCGAATCGGTGTTGAAGGTGCATATGAAAACAGAGCGCCATAAGCGAAATGAACAACGTCATCGCGCTGAAACAAGAGTAGTGATGTCCGATCTTTTTGAAGCCACTCCAAAAGAGGGATCTTCTGCTAGGCCTACTTCGCAGACCGTAAAATAGGTTGATATATATGCCGAGTATGGTCCTTATAAGAACCAAAATGGTCCTTATAAGGTCCTTATAAGGTCCTTATAAGGTCCTTATATTGGTAAAGGTCTGATGTGTACGAACCCTGTTATGACTAAGTTGTTTTTTTTCTGTCACCAATGTGGAAGTTTGCAGACACTGTAGCATCAGATATATTGTTATAAATCTTTTGAACTGTTCAAGGAAGGTGCTGGATTTTGTTATCAGAAAGACAGTTTTGTGCATTAGTTGTACTGGAAGAAAGGATTTTGGACAAAGTTCTATGTTGCATCTTTATGGTGTATGCAATAAGGGTCTGCTCCGTAGTAAGGGTTCTTGTTTGAAACGAGATGGGAGACAAGGTCAGACAGATACTTGTCACGTTCTGTTTATCATTTTATAATGCAAGATAAGCTGGTGTCTTTTTCTTCTTTCATTGTTTAAAAGCCAGACTCATACAATTTGTGATATCTAATTCCACTAGGAACTCAGTTATTGTGATTGCTCCGAGTTGTATGGTTTTCTAGGGAGTTCAGTTTGTACAGTTCTCTGGCAAGCCACAGCATATTCAGTGTGGTAGAATGAAGGGTATGTCTATAGTTTGTAAGACACCCCTCCTGCAATTAAAGTGAATGGCAGGTTCTCATATATCTGACCAGACACTGTCGATGCATGAGTTTTAGAGTTCCAAAGATTGAGCTTTTGAAAACAGGATCCTAATTCTAACTTTCTCAGTATGTGTGTGTCCAGGGAGCTGTAGCTTTTTCGCAGGCTGGGGCAGCAGCTGGTGGCCCCACCCCCGCTCATGTTACACATTCAGCTCCCACCACTCACCTATTAGTGATGCCTCAGCCCCCATCACAGGCCATCAATCAGGCCCCTATCAACAACCGCAACACCAGCATCAACAACATCACCAGCAGCATCCGGCTACTGCTGCATTCCAGCAGCATCTACAAGGTCAGTAGTTCTTCCATTTGATCTAATGTGACTCAGTGTGGTTACCGCTTGTCAAGTTGAAGTTTTTGTGTGTATGTGAGAGAGAACATTTTCACAAGTGCAAATACCCCACAGAGAAAAGATCATTTGTATATTTGTTTGGAGGTTTGTCCCCCCCCCCCCCCCCCCCAGTCTGTGTCTTATTTACTGTGCATCTCGTCACCTTATGATTTTTTATATGCTGTTGAGTGAATCTTTAAGTGATTGTATTGAAAACATCTCATTTTCTTGTGAAATATTGTTTGTGTGTTTGAACACATGCATGAAAACGCACACAACACACACACAACACACACACACACACACTCACTCACACACACACACACACACACACACACATCACACTCACACTCACACCACACACACACACACACACACACACACACCAGAGTTGTACTAATAACAAATAGTGTTTGGAACAGGGGCTGCCAGTCAGTTGCATGGACCTGTGGGACACAACCAGCACCTTATGCAGGGCGGTGTTCCTGCAGCTGGAGCAAGTATGGGCATGCATCAATCTGTGCATCCCTTTTTGCCAACAGGTAAAAAACCCTTTTCTTGAATTTTTTTTAGTTAAAACGTGCAAGTAGGAATGAAATAAATGGACCAAGGAGAGAGATGAGGGAGTGAAGGATAATCACAGTGTAACTTAAATCAGCATCCGAAACAAGTGTGACTGCCCACATTCAAGTAAACAGGAAGGTGGCACGGGAGCTGTGCATGCACTTTGGGGAGAAGGGTATCCGCCTCAAGGGCTATCTCGACGATTGGCTTCTACTCGCCTCCTCCAGGGAACAGTGTGCACAAGCTTTCCAGGTTCTGCAACTCTGTCATGATCTGGGCTTTGTTTACAACGAGAAGTCGGACCTCACTCCTTCGAAACAGTTCCAGTTCCTGGGCATGTCCTTTGACACATCCAAGTGGGTGGTGTCCCTTACTGCGCCTTCAGGGCCTCTTAGCTCAACTGCTCTCTCAGTCTCAGGCCCCGGCCAGAAAGCTGGCCTCCCTGCTGGGTCTTATGGAGTCACTGGCACCCCTGGTGACACTGGATTGTCTCCTCAAGCGGCAATTCCAACGCGGATTTCGGAAGCGTTGGTCGCAGTCTCTGCAGCCGTAGGACCTTCCGGTCCCCCTGGGTCCTTGGTTCCAATCATCAGTGACCAAATGGCACTCCCAGTCCTGGCTAGCCCAGGGAGTCCCTATCACACTGCCCCCTCAGGAAGACTTGTTCACGGATGCGTCCACCTCCGGGTGGGGGGGCCCATGTGGGCCCGCTGACAGTGGCGGGTCAGTGGTCACACGAACTGATGTCCCGTCACATCAACATGCTGGAACTGGAGGCAGTTTTTCAGGCCTTCAGGGAGTTTCTTCCCTTTCTGAAGGGAAAACATGTTCGTATCAGCACGGACAACACTACAGTAGCTTGTTACGTCAACAAGCAAGGGGGTGCCCGCTCTCACTCCCTGTCTCAGAGAGCAGAACAGCTTCTCCTCTGGTGCGAGGAACAATCTATTCGGCTCTCAGCAAAGCATGTCCTGGGAAAGATCAACATACTTGCGGACTCTCTCAGCAGATCCCACATGGTTCTTCCCTCGGAATGGACACTGGTCCATGCAGTTCTGGAGCCAGTGTGGGCAGCATGGTTCAAACCACGAGTGGACCTGTTTGCCACCAGGTTCACTCGCCGCCTTCCTCTGTACGTTTCTCCAGTTCCGGATCCGGCGGCCTGGGCTGTGGATGCTCTGTCCATTCCATAGTCAAACCTGACAGGCTATGCCTTCCCCCCGTTCCCCATTTTGGGGAAAGTGCTGTGGAAGGCGAGGGAAGACTCGGCCACGTTGATCCTTGTAGCGCTTCGATGGCCAGCCCAAGCATGGTACCCGGAACTTCTGCACCTGTCCCATGTGCCGCCACTAAAACTCCCTGTGTCGGTCCCTCCTTCAACCCAGATCAGGCATTCTGCACGGCAATCCAGAGGTTCTAAACCTTCACGCCTGGCTGCTGTGCGGGACTCGGATGTCTTCATTAGGCTTGTCCCTGGCCGTAATCGGCCTTGTGGTGCAAGCTCACAGACCGGGCACACAGGGGGTGTATAAGTGTACGTTTATAGAGACGGCGGGTAGCGGGTTGCCGCGAGCTGGTTACTCGCGCTAGAAAACCCGCGCCTAATCACTCGGCGGTTGGTGTTTATAGCAAAACGGGAAAAAGCCAGACGAGACGAGAGGAGACAACACACACTTCACATGCAGTCCAGGCCTTGCAGTAGCAAACAGACAAAATGGCTTCTTTTCTTGATGAATTTTTATTGTTAGACAGCAGTTTCACAAAGTTGCCTTCAATGTTCATCTCCATGCTGATTTCCTTCCACGCTTTGTCCACAAGATTCCTGTTGGCATATTCTTTAATTCTTTTGTCCCATATTAACGGTCTGTTGAAAACTGCAGTGATCAGTTGGTCAACATCCATCTTGAGCCGTCGTGTATCAACAAATGGACGTGAGATGTCTGTGAACACAGCCACCAAAAGTACAGCCAACACAAAGTTCGGCGCGTCCCCGCGTACAAGAAATGGCAACTCTTTCTGGTAATTTCCCGCGCCGGTTGGCAGATTTGCCGCCTCGAGAGACCCGCGTCCTCTATGAACACTTGCAAACCGAAAATAGCAACATTCCTCGCGCGAGTTCGCTCGGGTCGACTCGCGCGTGCGATTTCCCGAAACCCGCCGCCTCTATAAACGCCAGCTAATGCCCACTGGAATGGCTGGCTTTCTTGGTGCTCCTCAAATGCGGTGTCACCCCACTCACCCTCTCGCTTGCAGTTGGCCAACTACCTCGGCTTTCTGTCGTCCGAGAAAAAGCTTTTGTCCTCCTCAGTGAAGGTACACAGGGCAGCCATCTGCACCACCATCAGTCTGTTGGGTGGTCCTTCCTTTGCGGATGACCCTCTACTGCGGGATCTTGTCAGAGGGGCTTCTCTCCAGGAAGCCCGAACCCCCCCGCCGCACCCCGGCGTGGGATCTCTTTCTCGTCCTCTCATCCCTGAGACTCCCTCCTTACAAGCCCATCAGGGAGTGTTCTCTCAAGTTCCTCTCCTTCAAGACGGCCTTTCTCGTTTCTCTTGCGTCGGGGAGGCTCTGCAGCGAAGTGCATGTCCTTAGTGGACTGTCCTGAGATGTTGCTTTTGAATCTGATGGCTTGATGTCTCTCTGCCTACTCCCGGAATTTTTAGCCAAGAACCAGTCGCCAGGTTCTCCCTCTCCGACCATCTCCATTCATCCCCTGACGTCTATCCTTGCTCTGGACGACGCGGACCGCACGCTCTGTCCTGTTCGCGCCCTGCGAGTGTATAGAAAGCGGACGAAATCTTCTCACCAGAAGCAGCGCCACCTGTTTCTCTCTTACAATGAAAGCTATAGGAAGGACATTAGACGCACGTCCATCTCTCGATGGCTGAGGGAAGTCATCAAGGCTGCGTATGCAAGGCCGAGCTCAGAGTTGGCTGTCTTCTCCCCAAGGCCCCATGAGATTAGAGCATGGGCTTCGTCGCTGGCAATCACCCACAATGCCAGCCTCCAGAGTGTCCTGGACGCCACGTATTGGCGTTATCCCGGGCACGTTCATCCAATTCTACCTGCGCGACGTCTCCCGTCTGCGCGAAGATGGATCCTGGGGTATCGCTTCCACTGTGGTGGCCCAACACCCCATCTCCGCCACACGCCCTGACTCATCCCATTCCTCCAGGCATTAACCTGGTAAGCCCTCCATCCGGGTAGTGCTATTTTGCATTAGTGAGCCACGGTATAGTATGTGTAATTAAAAGGAAATTTTCCTTCTAAAATTATGTTTAATCTAACATACTTACCGTGGCTCACGCAGAGTCCCTCCCGTCCTCCCCGCCTTCCAGGTTCCTTCCATTCACAGTCAGGGTCTTGGTTTCCTCGAAAAGAGGAAGAGCACATGCGCATGTGCAAGACATGGATACTCTCAGAGTTACGGTCCTTTGGGACTTTATTGTTACGAGGCAGAAATGGCAAACCGCTGCCGCTAGTTGCATTTGTGAGTCACGGTAAGTATGTTAGATTAAACGTAATTTTAGAAGGAAAATTTCCTTTAATGAACAGTTCATACATACATATATAGATAGATGATTGATTTTTGTGTTTTTTCTGGTTTCAACTTAGATCAGTGTTATTGTGCAAATGTTATTGTACATTTTAAAATGAACATCTGTCTATAAGATGAAATGTTCATTGAATTTATCTTGAAACTGATAATGATATAGGAAAAAAATAGGTAATAAATATTGAAAAGAGGAATTAGTATGAAATGCTCATTGAATTTGTCTTAAAACTGATAATGATACAGAAAAAATACGTAATAAATATTTAAAACAGGAATTAAAAACTGAAGTGGAAAAGAAAAGCTATTTGAACAAGGGCAAAACAGAAGAACATTATGCTTGAAATTCTTTTTTGGTTTGGTGAAGATTTTGGCAGTTCCACCACTCTGCCTCGCCTCTCATCTTCCCCCAAAATTTAGAATGTTCATGAAATTTTTAATTTTCAGTTTTTAGTGGTTAATTGGACACAAGTTGGAAGGGCAGATGAAGGATAAAGAAGTTGACAAACAAAATTTTGTTTGCATGTAATATACTTCACAAGCCTATACATAAATGGGATGTAAGTGGGGTAGGGTAAAATGGACTCTTCCCACCAATTTCTCAACCACCCAGTCAGGTGTTTTGCAGTTAGTATGATCTTCCACATTAGCTGAGCTTATGCACTGGTAAAGACACAGTATGTATGTTTATTAAAATGGGATTTGAATTAAAGTCCCCTGTTTAAGAATATATGATGCGGTCACCACATCACTTACTATTTCATGGTTTAAAGTAAGTGTCTGCAATACTGAAAAATGTGTGTGTGTGTGGCATATAATTCATGGATATGAAAGTAGCACAGGCATGCTTGGATTAAAAATGATAAGCTTTTACTGAATAAGTCAATTATTTGGTTACTCAAAAGCTACATGCATGTAGTAAGGCAACAGCACTCCTCAGCATTACTGTGTGGTCATGGCATTATATCTGTCACAAACTCGAGCATAATTCATCAAAACCAGTTCTGAACTTTACAATCACTGGAAATAATAAAGTAAGAAACTTGGTTAGTGTGACCCCGAAAATTTGTGCTCTGATTCTGAGGAACTTTGCTACGTTTTACCTGTAAGGGCATCCAGACCCTTTTGATTGCCACCATTTTGGAAGTGCATCTTGGCACTTGTGGTTGCTCCCATTTTGGATCAGTATCGGTTGCAGACAGCTACACATGGAGTTTGATATGCACAATAATACAATCACACTTGGGTAAAGAAAGAAGGGAGAGTACCATTGAAGAGAAATTTAGAAAGAAAAAGAGTTTTACAAGCATACCAGAATTGTTACTTTACTGTCAAAAGTTCAAAAAAATCTTTATGGTACCTCACATCCGCTGTGTCCATCTTGACACCTACATCACTGTTGGATGCCTTATGTCCAACAAGATTCCTGTAAGTTAAAAGGTTTCCTTTACTGTGTAATTTAGTTGACAAGTGTTTTGCTTGTTCATATCTATGTGATAGATTCTGTTCAAAGTAATTTTGTTATACTGACCCTGTCGTATCTTGTTATAGTGCATTCTTCTAGTAGTATATTGAGTGTGTGCATGATGTTAATGGGCAAAAATAGTAAATGTGTGTTGGACATACAGTTGATTAATTTTTGTATTGTAGAATTGTAGGCGCCTAGTGCACTGTTAGGTATGCTATGAATATACAATTGTAGTAGTAGTTAGTAGTAGCAGCAGTGGTAGCAGTAATAGTAGTAGTAGTAGTAGTAAGAGACATAATGCAGAATGGTGTGTAATGAGAGAGAATGAAGAATGATGTGTATGAAATGTGATGCACAGAATACATGCCAACTAATCTCTACCTGATACTGGAAAATGATCCAGGCGCTAATATTTTTAGGGGTCCAAGGCCCTTCCCACACCCCGCACCAGCACCCAGGCAACCAACACACCGGGGGCCACAGCCACAGTCATGGCCACGGCCACGGGCATCCACAGCACCCCTATCAGGGCCAGTGAAGAAACCTCGGGGTCATCGGGGTTTCAAGAATTTTTGTAAGTAGTTTTATGCGTGTACGTGTGTGTGTGTATGTATGGGTGTGGGTCTTTATTTTTACCACCATTCACTCCCTTCTCTCTTGTTTTTAGGGTGAGGATGCTGCATTTTGAACTCATTCCTTCCCTCCCCTCCCCCCCTTTTGTTCCCCTATGTTCATGTCTACATGTTGTTCGGCCCTCTCTGCAAGCATTTTTTTAACTTTTTATAAACCAAATCAAAAACATAAGCTAATTTGACCAGCGTAGCTCTCTGTCATCGGTCAGAATTAACTAAGCTGTCTACGGCGCTCATGTGATCTGCCTTGACCAGTCAGTAGTCTTTCTGTTTAGCAAGTGCAGAACGGTGTCTTCATTGTTTATTCTTCTAGTCAGTGCCTGATAAGTAGGTATGCATGCAAGTTGACTTAATCTTGGTTTTTCCCTCCTCCTCATTTTATCTTGTCCAGTTTGTCTGTTGACTTAGTCTGGTTATTTATCTTGCGTACTTCTCTTGTATTATCATGAACGATTCAAGCAAACACTGTGTGAATTTCGTCCCCAGCAATCATGAATTGTCATCTGTCCCCACCATTACTACTCAACTGGTCACAGATCTGATTCCATGTGTGATTGGAGAAACTGGTTTGGCCCCAGCCCCTTTGATCCCTTTAACCTCTCATTCTCCTGATGTTAGTGACCACAGGCTTTGAACAATTTGAGCAAACATTGGGCGAATTTCACTCCCATGGATCTTGAATATCACCGATTGGTACCTTCTATTACATCATGACTGGTCACCGACTCAGTTCCTATTAGGGTGAAAGAAACCAGTTTGACCCAGTCTCTTCCTATCTCTATGCCTCACTTGTTATTTATATCCAAGAAATGCAGTCTTTTGCTGAGCCAGTTCTTCAGATTTTAGGGATGAGATAAAACACTTCTTCTATGCTTGTTGCTTGCACGCTACCCACATGGAAAAGTAAGGTGCCCTCCACTCCTGCCGTAGACACTGAAGGATGCCAACAGCAAGATGAATCATTTCCTTTGATGACCATGATAGAATTTTCAGAACGGAGCGAGCTACTTTCAGTTTCTACTAATTGTAAGTAATAGCCACTACAATCAGGCTGAGACAGAGTGACCTAGCGGCACCTAAATGCATTCAGTCTGACAAGTATATTTAACCAAATGTGTTAGTAGAAATACTGCTTTTGCTGCTACTAGTAGACATTAAGAATGGATGCTCTTTCTCTTAAGTCGGATCATCTCTCTCACACTGTTTCTCCCATTTCTGTCTGTCTATCCCTCTCTCTCGCATGCTTGCTCCTTCATTCTCTTGCTCCCCTATTACTCTGTTCCCCCTCTCTCTTTCTCTTACTCCCCTATTACTCTGTTCCCCCTCTTTCTCTTACTCCCCTATTACCCTGTTCCCCCTCTCTCTTTCTCTTACTCCCCTATTACTCTGTTCCCCCTATCTCTTTCTCTTACTTCCCTATTACTCTGTTTCCCCTATCTCTTTCTCTTACTTCCCTATTACTCTGTTCCCCCTATCTCTTTCTCTTACTTCCCTATTACTCTGTTCCCCCTATCTCTTTCTCTTACTTCCCTATTACTCTTTCCCATCTTTCTTACTTCCCTATTACTCTGTTCCCCTTCTCTTACTTCCATATTACTCTGTTCCCCCTATCTCTTACTTCCTATTACCTCACTCTTCCTTCCCCCCTATTCCTCTTACTTCCCTATTACTCTGTTCCCCCTATCTCTTACTTCCCTATTTCTCTTTCCTATCCTTTCTCACCCCTTTCTCTTTTCCTACTTTACTTCCCTATTACTCTGTTCCCCTATCTCTTACTTCCCTATTACTCTGTTTCCCTATCTCTTTCTCTTACTTCCCTATTACTCTGTTTCCCCTATCTCTACTTCCCTATTACTCTGTTTCCCCTATCTCTTCTTTCCCTATTACTCTGTTCCCCTATCTCTTTCTCTTACTTCCCTATTACTCTGTTTCCCCTTTCTCTTCCCTATTACTCTGTTTCCCCTATCTCTTTCTCTTACTTCCCTATTACTCTGTTCCCCTATCTCTTTCTCTTACTCCCTATTACTCTGTTTCCCCTATCTCTTTCTCTTACTTCCCTATTACTCTGTTTCCCCCTATCTCTTTCTCTTACTCCCCTATTACTCTGTTTCCCCTATCTCTTTCTCTTACCCCTTACTCTGTTCCCCCTATCTCTTACTTCCCTATTACTCTGTTCCCCCTATCTCTTCTTCTCCCCTATTACTCTGTTTCCCCTATTCTTCTTCCCTATTACTCTGTTCCCCCTATCTCTTACTTCCCTATTACTCTGTTCCCCCTATCTCTTACTTCCTATTACTCTGTTCCCCCTATCTCTTCCCTTTACCTTTCCCTATCTCTTTCTCTTACTTCCCTATTACTCTGTTTCCCCTATCTCTTACTTCCCTATTACTCTGTTTCCCCTATCTCTTTCTCTTACTTCCCTATTACTCTGTTTCCCCTATCTCTTACTTCCCTATTACTCTGTTTCCCCTATCTCTTACTTCCCTATTACTCTGTTTCCCCTATCTCTTTCTCTTACTTCCCTATTACTCTGTTTCCCCTATCTCTTCCCTATTACTCTGTTTCCCCTATCTCTTTCTCTTGCTTCCCTATTACTCTGTTTCCCCTATCTCTTTCTCTTACTTCCCTATTACTCTGTTCCCCCTATCTCTTACTTCCCTATTACTCTGTTTCCCCTATCTCTTTCTCTTACTTCCCTATTACTCTGTTTCCCCTATCTCTTACTTCCCTATTACTCTGTTTCCCCTATCTCTTACTTCCCTATTACTCTGTTTCCCCTATCTCTTTCTCTTACTTCCCTATTACTCTGTTTCCCCTATCTCTTTTCCCTATTACTCTGTTTCCCCTATCTCTTTCTCTTGCTTCCCTATTACTCTGTTTCCCCTATCTCTTTCTCTTACTTCCCTATTACTCTGTTTCCCCTATCTCTTTCTCTTACTTCCCTATTACTCTGTTTCCCCTATCTCTTTCTCTTACTCCCCTATTACTCTGTTCCCCCTATCTCTTTCTCTTACTTCCCTATTACTCTGTTCCCCCTATCTCTTTCTCTTACTTCCCTATTACTCTGTTCCCCCTATCTCTTTCTCTTACTCCCCTATTACTCTGTTCCCCCTATCTCTTACTTCCCTATTACTCTGTTCCCCTATCTCTTACTTCCCTATTACTCTGTTTCCCCCTATCTCTTACTTCCCTATTACTCTGTTCCCCCTATCTCTTCCCTATTACTCTGTTCCCCCTATCTCTTTCTCTTCCCTATTACTCTGTTCCCCCTATATCTTACTTCCCTATTACTCTGTTTCCCCTATCTCTTACTTCCCTATTACTCTGTTTCCCCTATCTCTTACTTCCCTATTACTCTGTTTCCCCTATCTCTTTCTCTTACTTCCCTATTACTCTGTTTCCCCTATCTCTTTCTCTTACTTCCCTATTACTCTGTTTCCCCTATCTCTTCCCTATTACTCTGTTTCCCCTATCTCTTTCTCTTGCTTCCCTATTACTTTGTTCCCCTATCTCTTTCTCTTACTTCCCTATTACTCTGTTTCCCCTATCTCTTTCTCTTACTTCCCTATTACTCTGTTCCCCCTATCTCTTTCTCTTACTCCCCTATTACTCTGTTCCCCCTATCTCTTCCCTATTACTCTGTTTCCCCTATCTCTTTCTCTTACTTCCCTATTACTCTGTTTCCCCTATCTCTTTCTCTTACTCCCCTATTACTCTGTTTCCCCTATCTCTTTCTCTTACTCCCTATTACTCTGTTCCCCTATCTCTTTCTCTTACTTCCCTATTACTCTGTTCCCCCTATCTCGCTCTGCTTCCCCACCATACTAAAAACACGGACCTACTTTTAAGTTTATTTGTATTTCCTGATGGATTGTGTGTTGCAGAGTCAGAGGATTAGCAGCCATGGATTGTGTGTGTGTACAAAGACAAGAGGAACCGCAACCATGGATTGTTAAGGGTGGGCCCTGTATGGGGAAGGGGGATGGATGGCAATTCCAAAAAGCTTGGATGTGTGTGGTGTGTGCGTGTTGGAAAGAGCGAGAGACGGGAGTTTGCTTTGGTCAGCTATGTTTAGTGTGTGTGTACATTATGTTTGTTTTCACAGAATATTTGTAAAGGGGTGTGTGTGTGTATGTGTTCACAGAATGTGTGTATGTTCACAGAATTTTTGATAAGACTATTACTTGTTTAGAAAGTGAATGATTGTGAATTGCATGTATAAAAGTGTGATTGATTGTGGAATTGTCGTAGTGCTTGCGCTGTTAATGTCTGTACTGTAACTTCAATTGGAAGAGAAGTGACATGATGCAGAGAACGTGGCAGCATGCTCATTAACCCTTTGATTCCTTCACCATATACATATGTTGCGAAAGGGTTGAGCGTGGGGTGGGGAATAATTTTTGTTACATACGTATGCATTCATATGTGCGTATGTGCATTGGTGCATGAATGCACCGGTGAGTGGATGGATGTGTGTTTATAATTGGGTATGATGTGAAGCTGGGCAGTTGTATTTGTGTTTGTGTGTGAGCTCATGTGTGCTCTCTGCATGCATTGAAATCGTTCTGTGTCCCACCCCCATTTTGTTTAACTTTACATTGTAATTGATAAAAGTAATGGGCAGTTGTTACGTGCACAGCAAAAGGAAAATGAAAATGTGGGATCGAGAGAAGAACTTGCCCATGAATTGGACCAGGCTGTCTGAACAAGCTGGGGGACTCTTCTCGGACTCGAGGATTTCCAAGATATCTGATTGACTTCAGTGGGAGGAAAAACAAACCATATCTGAGAAATGTGAGGTTTCTTTGCATGCTGTGTGGTAATACACCTCTAATGAGAGACACGGAAGGGTCCTTAGATATGCTCATATTGAATTTTGGCTGGAGGGTTTTGATCCCCCTCCCCAAGATCACCCATCAGAGCATTGTCCCTGGAACCCACAAGTACTTGGGCAGTCTTTGGACCCTAACTTTTCTTCAGACTTTTTTTTTTTTTAGGTGTTTCCCGGCCTGCTCAAAAGGAAACCTGTATTCGCAACTTTTCAGAAGACAGCTATACATTCTTGTGTGAGTTCTTGAAGTTTGTGTGAAGCGGTTTCTTCATATCTGGGTTGCATCAGCTTGTGAGTTATGGGCTGTACCAACTCAGTTGTTGCTGCATTGTGTTTCATGAGACTTGATGAGAATAGACAATGGGTCTGGTCTATAGAAACTCTTTGAACAGAAATCATGGGACTTCACTGCGCAAGTTTTCATTATATGTTGCCTGCCAGAATTGAGTGTATCAAAAATGAGTTTAGTCGCACAACTCTGGTAGGTTAACCTCGAATATGCGAGTCTCTACCATGGAATACACAGTAAGGTAATGAATAATTCATGCACAGAAATTGTCACGAGAGGATTTTTTTTCAGCCGTTGTAAGTGTGCAAAACTATGAAGAAGCGCATCACATGAAAAGTTATCTTTTGCTTTACTTGCAAGTTTCTTCTGAAAAATGTGCATTGAGAAAGCTAACATAATGTTTGCATGCAAGTGTTACACATAATGCAAATTTCAGAAACAATTTTCAGACTGTTAGCTTTACTGTCAATGTTACAGTAAATATGTTAGCTTAAACATGGCTCACTCGCAAAACAAATCTATGGCTAGCTTAAACATGGCTCACTCGCAAAACAAATCTATGGCTAGCTTAAACATGGCTCACTCGCAAAACAAATCTATGGCTAGCTTAAACATGGCTCACTCACAAAACAAATCTATGGCTAGCTTAAACATGGCTCACTCGCAAAACAAATCTATGGCCTAGCTTAAACATGGCTCACTCGCAAAACAAATCTGTGGCTAGCTTAAACATGGCTCACTCACAGAACAAATCTGTGGCTAGCTTAACTCTTTGAGTACTGAAAATCTGAAACCATCCTCTACCCTTCATTACCGGTGGCGAGTTTAGCGGGAGGCATTGCGTCCGTCCTTCCTATCGGCTTACTGCTTTCCTCGCGGTAACGGCTATGCGGTAAACGGGACATGACCCATGTGTTTATACTCTGCATTCCCGGATCTGATGGCCTTCAGCGTCTACTTGGCGTGGTCAGTTAAGACACCCAGGCATGTTTATGAAAAAATAAACATTTTCCTCGTTCCCATGGGACAGCAGTGAGACTGTTGTTTAGGTACCGTTTCCTGTTTGTCAGACCTACTACAGCATTTCGTGGGTAGCGCTGAAAAAAGACTACTGTTGTCTTTGTTTCACATTGCCACAAATGGTCTAAGGTAAATAACTGCTGTAAACATACCCTAGTTTCGGTTTCCCGGTGATTTTTTCCTATAACTGACGCTTCTGACGTAAAAAAAAACAAAAACGAACGTCCGCCGTCGATAAATCGAGGTCGCATATCCAAACAGTAAACGGAAGTGACGGAGATTTTCTTCCGGCGCGAAGCGATGAGTTGGAGATTTTTTTCCGGCGCGAAGCGATTGAGTTAATCTCCCTTCATGTGTATACACTTGCAGAATATCAGACGTGCACGTTCCTGTATCGTGTCGGTGGCTGCGCACCAACATAGCTCAGTGTAGTCATCTTGCCTAGCACCTCGCAGTCTGTGTGTGCTCCACCGAAAAGTCTGATCATGTGTATTACGAAACCTATTGCTGAACATGACCAGGTTCTGCTGGATTTATAGAGCTATCGAAGCTGAAACTATAGCAACACAAATAGATTGTGTTTGAATGAAGGGCAAAGAAATGCTACAGTACAGAGCAGTTTTGATAATTGTCAGCTCATGAATACTATGAAGCCCTGTTCACTAAGAAAGTTTGGTCATTTCTGTGTATAGTTCAGTCAGAATAAACCCTGTGGGGATAGAGAGGCGGGTAACTTTTGTTCGAAGGTATTGAAGATGTCAGATTTTGCCTCCAACTTGCAGAATTTTAAGATTAGTAACCCTTTGACTCCCGCACCCAGTCTACCAACTGCAAATGCAAAAACTTAACCCTTTGACTTCCTCACCCTTTCCACCAACGTCCTGCAGGAAGATGGTGGAAAGAGTGAGGGAGTCAAAAAGTTAAGTTTTTGCTTTGTTAGCATGGTTGACAATGCAGGATACTGGTAAATAGGGTGCAGGGGTCAAAGGGTTGAAGCAGAGGAAAACAAACAACAGTGAAATAGAGAGGGAAGGGGGATTTGCAAAGATTTCTCAAAATTCACCAAGTTTTTAAGAGTTAGGAGGATGGGAAGAAATGACTGTAACTATCGGGTAGGGCAGGGGTGCTGTTACTAACGGGTAGGGCAGGGGTGTTGTAGGGAAGGGTTGTAAAGTTTTACTTTGAAATTCCCAGTTTTAAAACCAAGTTTTGTCTGGAGAAAACGAATGGTAAAATAGGTGAAGGGGTGTTAAAGACATCGTTTCTTAAAATCACAAAATTTTTAGTAGCCAGCCAGATAAAATGACCTAAGAATAAAATGACAGGTTAGTTTTGAGAAGGGGAGGGGGGGGGGGGTTCCCATCAGTTTTATCTCTGGATGATGATTGTGACCTTTGAGTACTGTTAATGGGTAATTTGCAGAGGTAGAGATCTTGCTTGAGCAAAACTTTGTGCATGCAGCCTCAGATTTACTCAGTTGTGAATGGTTACCTAACTTCCCTCAAAGTTGGGTAAGGTACAGCTGCTGAAACGAGGGTCATCACTGTTCTATTGCTGACTCGAGGAACATTAGGTCTCTACCACCTCATTACCCTACAAACTGGGGCCTTTCGGACAGTGTTTACCCATCTTAAGTAGAAAGTTTTCCACAGTCTGACCGGTTTTAGCTTTCCGTTAGTGAAAATGTTTGGCCATAAGTTATCCTATAAGTCTCTTTGTTTGTTGGGTTTTTTTTGGTTGAATTTTTTTCTGAAATAGTTGGGAAGTTTAACTATACACAGAAATATGATTTAAAATTAAAATGTCAAAATTGTGAATGGCGATCTTAGTTCTAGTCTTTTAGATGAGATCCGTGTGCTGCTCTCACCTAGCACACGTAAAAGAATATACTGCAGCAGAGTTTTTTTTAAAAGAAAATGTACAGTGTTGCAGAAAAAATATGGAGTGATTTCCCATTACACTCCCGAACAAGAGGCGAAGGAGGAGAAAGGAGGAGAAAACATGAAAAAATTTTTTTTTTAAAAAGCCCCAAAACTCAGTCCACATAAGATAGTGCAAACAGAGTACTGCATTTGTCAAGTCGGTATTTTGTTCACATCATATCATGCGTGACCCCTGAAGCCAGGACTGCATTAACTTCTTCACCACCATAGGCAACGTAAGTTGCCAGTATTGCTCCCCCAGCTCAAATGACTTTGATTGACACTGAAGGTCAAGTTATTTTTCACGCGGTAACAAGATTTGCTGCAACAGCAGACTTTTCTTCCACACGAATGATGACATACAGTACTTCACTCCTAGACCAAGTCTTAGGTGGTATAACCTGCTATTTTGACATGGACTGAATGCATTCTCAGTCAAGCATCAGCAGAGAAATAGTTGGCGCGGAGTGTTTCTACATGAGAAACTTGGCGGCAAAGAGTTAAATGGTGGGGGTGGGGTCGCTTCTAAGGGGGGGGGGGGGGGAGAAGGATGGCCTAACATGTGAAAGCCCGCTTGTGTGTTTCAGCAACCATTAGGGTTGCGGTCCACAGGCGGATGGGGGTAGTATAGCTGTGGGCCTATCGTTTTTTTAAAAGTAGTTTGTTTACTTTTTGCTCTTATCTGTGTATTTGTCTGCATAATTTTTGCCCTTTTCTTTCTGTAGCGTGTAGAATGTAGATTTTTTTCTGTAGATTTTTCAAATTATGGATGCACATGGAAGAACAAAGAGCAGAATGCCTTTTTTGTTTCCTTTACAGACCGCTGGCTGTGTGCATCTTAAGAGCAGTTTAGTTGTACAATTTTCTCAACCTTATGCAATACAATACTTGCATCAGATTGGTAATTGCATATATTTAAAACCCAAATTCATGATATGCATTTGTGATCATTTCTCCTCCATCTTCTGAAGAGTGTCATTTAAACTTATTCTGCCACCTCTTGATGGCTGTTAACCAGGCTTCATACCCTGATTGGGCAAGAGGGACAATCATAAATTTACACACATGTTTAGACCAAAAAGAGCAGTGGAGAAAATCTACAAGGAAAATGTGGCAAAGTTCATCCAGACACTAGGTTTCAGTATCCTCAAGACTTCATTTGAAAAACAAAAACAACAGCAACAACCAACAACTTTTACCACTGGACAGTACTTCCTCATTTAAATTTTTTTTTAAAAAGCCGCAATAATTTCTGCATCGGAAAACGAGAGTACTGGTATCATTCATGCAATGGTGTGAGGCATCAGGTTCAGTGTTCACAGTGGCAAGGCCAGGAAACTTATCTTGATGCAGATTTAAATGGGCCTGGCTTACTGTTTGATCACAGTGATGTGGCAGAATAAGATTTGCTGTCTTAGAATGAGGAAATTTGGGATTTTTGGAAGTTAATGAAATTTGGAACAAATGTACACAGCTAGTAAAGCATCAGCCAGATGCTGTTGCAGCAGTTTGAAAGGAAAGGAAAAAAAGGAAACTATGCTTGAAGGTTATTCAGTGAAAAGTGTAGCGAAACAACCCTTGCTTCAGCATATGTGTTAAAAATATGATTTAGAAACCCACCCACCCCCTCGAACCGGTCTCATAAATGTTTTTTGTACTGCCAAGTTGTGCTGTCCATATGCATCCATGATTCGTTTTTTTGTTGTTGTTTAGTTGTTTTTTTCTGGACAGGTTGAAGAATGAATAATTCATGTTAGAGATTACCAAGAATAATCTCGTTCTCTTGTTAGTGTTTGCAGAAGAAGATCTTTCTGCCACAAGGTGTTTCAAACAGAAATTGATGTATTGATTGTTCCTTCCTCAGTGACAAATAGACTGGTTACAAGATCATGGATATTGGGACCTGACATGATGTATCATGATACCTCTGCATTTTTGCTAGTCTGCATGAGAGAGGGAGTCCAAAACAAGTGATAAATATTTGTTGTCGTGTGAAGTCAGCGATTTGGTAAATAGTGTTGCAGGTCAGTTGAAAGTTCATTGAAATTCATGAAACTTTGATTTGGCCCCTGAATTTTTTTGGTTTTCAATTTTTGTTGTTGCTGGTATAAAAGAAACAAGGCTTGAAGGAAACTTAAATAGTACACTAATTGTCTTCAGAACATTTTTTTCCCCCATACTTGCAGGTGAAAGGTGTGTAATTCATACCTCACTGCTTCGTTAAAGTACCTTTGCTTATGGAAAAGTTTTTTTGAAATCAGAAATACCAAATTGTCTGCGGTGTCATTGAATCAATATATTGTATGATTAGTTCACAACCTCTGGCTTTATCAGCAATTGTTACAGCCCTTTATTATTTCAGATATAAATGATCATTTGCTGTCCCTGTCTCAACTTTCGCATTATTGCCAGTAGAAGTCCAAAGGGGCGTGATATGTAATGTCAGTGTTTGATCCCGATACCCATGTCCGTGTGGACACTGTCCTAAGTACAGTGTTCTTATTGTTTCTTGTCCTGTCACTGCATTCCTCTATTGCATGGAATGTGATTGTAAGAGACGTGTGCTTATGCTAGTGCTGTCTTTTACAATGATACATGAATGTATGGACATTAAGAAATCCATAGAGTTTCCTAGGCCAGTTTCATTATCATTTCAGTGTCATTGTCATATCATTGAAGTATGAGCATCATAAAGTTGTATGTTTTTATCTCAAGATGTGTCTGATTACATTTTGCATCGGTCATTGTAAAACACTTTTCACGGCTTCTTTTCACATCTCATTTTCCCATTTTTTTGTTTTCTCTTTGTCTGTAGACATTACATAAGACCAACATTAGTGAAGTGGTTTTTGAAAAGAAATGATAAATGCAACATCAGTGAAGTGCATTTTGAAAAGAAAGACATGTAAATCAGAAATGAAGTGCATCCCTAAGTTTAATCCCTGATTTTAAGTCATTTAATTTGGTGTAACTGCCATCTGAGATACAGAGTTCCATGCTGTAATGATCTATGCATACACAGAGATTTGATCATTCTGTCGTCGTTTATTTAAAAAGTGTGTGTATGCTGTGTTGTGCGCTTGGTAAAAGAACTGAGTGTTGCTTCATTATAAAACTTGAATGTAGTCATTACAGTGCTGTATTTGTGTTGGGAATGAGTGGATGTTAGATAGTCATTAACAGGATAGACTAAAGATCATGCATGTTGCTAAGGGGTTATTTGATTCTTTGCCCCTTGAGGTAGAACACCACCAATTGTTAGGTTAGGAGCATGCAGCTTTTGTTGTTCGTGTTGTCTCGTCTGCCGATTTTGTGAACACGTATCATTGTTGGGTCGTGTGTGTCTTAAGCCCTGTCTTGAGACTGAAATCATTTCATTTGATGTGATCTAAAGTAAGCCTGGTGAATGCCGTATGGAAAGAGAGAAAATGTTTTATAATAGTTGTGTAGAGATGTTGGTAAGAGTATAAAATAACACACCAAGCTGATATGTGATGTGAGATCCATTGTTAAAAGTGATGGATGAATACTGACGATGTGAAATGTTGATGAAAACATGATAATGTGATAAACATGTATTTCTATGCTATGACTGATGCTGACCTGCTGATGGAGGATTTACCAGAGTGTAGCATTCTCCATCACTTACATGATGGGGAAATGTTCTCAGTTCTGGATTTTTTAAATTAAGTTTTATGTGTGTGTGTTTTAATTTTTCTTTTTTCTTTCTTTTTTTTTTTTTTTTTTTTTGTATGGAAGTTGAAAGATGTGAAATGAAAATGTGTGCTGCTGCTGAGGTTTTAAGTTTACTTTTTTTTCCTTTCCCAGCAGCAAGCAATATGTTCAAAATGTCTTTTTATGCTTTTTAATTTTTTTTTAAATATAAATGATAACTCATATTTGATCACCATGTGGTATTTATATGAAATAATGAATATGATGCATGTGTAAAACAAAACAGAAACGCTGGTGTGATGTGCATATCCCTCAGTCTGGAATCTGTATACATGAACGTCAGTGAGAGGGAATCTGTGGGTGGAAACCACAGTCCAGAAGGGATACCAGACTTTTATACCATTTTATGAGGGGATGAGTGTGTCACGAAGATTTGTGTCTTTGGCTGTGAGTGCATAGTGAGATGTGCGTAGTTGATGAATGAATCTAACAAAACGTGACACAAACCAGTTTGCCTTACACAGCTCTTCTTCAAGTTTTTTTTTATTTCCTTTTTTTTTCAGAAAAAAGTCCAGAAAAAAAGAGAAAAATATCAAAAAATAAACAAAAAGACTTTGGAAAAAAAAAACATGCTTGTGTTGGCATTTTTTTTCCTTCTTAGATTCACTTTTCTTGTCTGTCCTTGTCCTCTTCATGTTGTGTGTTTTCTTTCCTTTACCTGTCTTGTCTGTTTTCCCTTCAGTTGGTTTAGATTCTGCTTTGTCTGTCAGTCTGTGTTACCTGTCTTGTCTGTTTTCCCTTCAGTTGGTTTAGATTCTGCTTTGTCTGTCAGTCTGTGTTACCTGTCTTGTCTGTTTTCCCTTCAGTTGGTTTAGATTCTGCTTTGTCTGTCAGTGTGTGTTACCTGTCTTGTCTGTTTTCCCTTCAGTTGGTTTAGATTCTGCTTTGTCTGTCTGTCTGTATTACCTGTCTTGTCTGTTTTCCCTTCAGTTGGTTTAGATTCTGCTTTGTCTGTCAGTCTGTGTTACCTGTCTTGTCTGTTTTCCCTTCAGTTGGTTTAGATTCTGCTTTGTCTGTCTGTCTGTATTACCTGTCTTGTCTGTTTTCCCTTCAGTTGGTTTAGATTCTGCTTTGTCTGTCTGTCTGTATTACCTGTCTTGTCTGTTTTCCCTTCAGTTGGTTTAGATTCTGCTTTGTCTGTCTGTCTGTGTTACCTGTCTTGTCTGTTTTCCCTTCAGTTGGTTTAGATTCTGCTTTGTCTGTCTGTCTGTATTACCTGTCTTGTCTGTTTTTCCCTTCATTTTGGTTTAGATTCTGCTTTGTCTGTCAGTCTGTGTTACCTGTCTTGTCTGTTTTCCTTCAGTTGGTTTAGATTCTGCTTTGTCTGTCAGTCTGTATTACCTGTCTTGTCTGTTTTCCCTTTAGTTGGTTTAGATTCTGCTTTGTCTGTCTGTCTGTGTTACCTGTCTTGTCTGTTTTCCCTTTAGTTGGTTTAGATTCTGCTTTGTCTGTCTGTCTGTGTTACCTGTCTTGTCTGTTTTCCCTTCAGTTGGTTTAGATTCTGCTTTGTCTGTCTGTCTGTCTCTCTCTCTGTCTCTCTCTCTCTCTCTCTCTCTCTCTCTCTCTCGTCTCCTTTTGGTTGTCATGCGTATAAAGCGTTTTTGTGTGGATGCTTTTCATTTGTATATGACAACTTAAAATTTAGCAGTATTGGAGGGCAAAACCGTTCAAGTGTCTAGAGAGCAAGCTTTTTTTGAGAATTTGTTGCAATACTATTTCATATGTGCTCCACCCAAGTTCTGGCAGACTACTTGAATATGCACAAAACCTTATGCTCTGGCGAGGTGTTGAAATTGGGTTTAGAATTGGTCCTGTAATGTGATACCATGGGAAGATGGTCAGCAAATAGGCCAGATTTTTTATGTTGTATATGGGGATTGAAATTAAGACATGCAATGGAAAACAAGTAAAACAAACGGCAGCAGCGGTAAGTGCAACAGCAGCAACAAATATTGATAAAGGTTTCTGTAGCAGTGTGCCTTGCATGCTAATGATCTCATTACTCTGTCGAACGTCAAACATGGATATTAACACCAGAATCCCTGCTCATTTTGCTTCATTCCTTGACCGCTCTCTCTCCTCTTCCCCCCCCCCCCCACCCCCCCTGCAAAAAGTGGTAAGTCACGGAAAGGGTAGGCATATATTCAGGGTAAATTAGAACACATCTTGCCATGTGTTGAAATTTTTCAGTTACCATAACTAGTTGTGAAAGTTCATAATGGAATTCGTTTTAAGCCACATGTGGTGGTGGTCCCATAATGGAAAAGAGAAAAACATGGTGCGTTATGAATTCTGTGATGGCTTTATAGAGTTGTAGCTATTTACAATTGTATGACTGTAATGGTTCAATAATCCGTAGGTTTGCTTATGATTTGGCCATGTTTCTACACCAATGTGTAAAAAGTGAGACGCAGGACGCACAGAATACGCGCAACTGTACACATATGATAACAATAATAATTACGGTATTTACATGGCGATTATGAAAGTAGATTAGAAAAGTAAGGCAGAAGGGGGAACAGTCGAGCCATACTAAGAATTTTCCCTTTTGCAGCTATATGGTGCCAAAGCCATACTAACAATCATCCCTTTTGCAACTATGTGGTACCATATTGACGATCCGTCAAGCCATACTAACAATGTCCCCTTTTGCACCTGTTTGGTGCCGTATTGGAAACCAGTTAAGATTTTCTTGGACTCTTTAGTGGTCAGAATCCCAGTTATATCAAACAGTAGATTGATTCAGTTCAGTTCATAAATAGCTGAGATTTAAGTAGCCTACCTGAAATATTGCATATTCACCCCAGTGGATCAAGCATTCGATCATGATAGTAGTACATTTTCTTTTTATAGTGCTGTTCTCCAAATCACGGTACATTGTTTACAAGATGCAAATATAACGGAGCTACATAACAGAAGCACTGATATCACACATGAAAGACAGGATGTACAGAGTACACACCATTGCACATATATATAAATGAACACATATGCATGTGGTCATAGATAGGGCTTCATAACAGAAACATTGACCACTGGTGAGACGCAGGATGTAGGCTACAAAATACGCACAACTGTACACATACAATAACAACAATAATTACGGTATTTACATGGCGCCAAATCTTGACAGTTCAAATCAAGGCGCACCCATGCACCAGACATACACATGCGATCAACACAGACCACATTTCAACACACACACACAACCCCCCCCCCCCCCACACACACACACACACAAACCGGAAGAAGGCACTTGCAGAATTCACTGTCGGTGGAAAAGAGATGAGTTTTTACGCTGAATTTAAAAACAGGCAGATGGTTCCGAAACAGCAAAAGAACGCTGGCCGACAGTTGATAGTTTAAATCTAGGACCTGAAGGGAAAGTATCTGAAGCTGATCGCAAGGTGTGAATTGGTGTATGAATATTGATGCTGTCACAAAAGTATTCAAATGAATACATACACCTGTGGCCATAAACATATGTTTAACCTTTTCGCGACGCACCGGTTGCCGGGAGACGGTGCCAAAAAAGTTCCCTCCCGACGCACCGTACCCCCAGTGCCAGTAAGGTGTCTGTTCCCCACAGACGCACCGACCGTACAGTGCCGGTCAAGTTTTGAAAAATTCTGGCAGCTTTCACTGTAAAGAATATCCAAAACAACTGTCAGTACTGTTTAGTAAAAGGTTTCAGCAAAGGGACAGAGTCTGTTTAGTTGGTGTAGCTTTACAGTTGATGGTTTGACTGATAACGGAATAAAGTGACCCCCCTGACCAGGAAATTCCAATGCCATGTGTTAGGTCTGCACTATCTTCCTTCATAAACTGTTTGCTGGCTACTGGGCGTGGGAATTCAGGAGTTATTATAAACTTTACCATCTAAGTTGACTGCTCTCTCTCTCTCTCTCTCTCTCTCTCTCTCTCTCTCTCTCTCTTTCTCTCTCTTTCTCTCTCTCTCTTAATCTCTCAGACTCACTCTCTCTTTCTTGCTCGCTCTGTGTGTGTGTGTGTTTGAGAGAGAGAGAAGGAAAGAAAGAAAGAGAGAGAGAGAGAGAATGGTTTCAAAGGTTCCTTTAGACTTCAGTACAGCACAGTACAGTTACTACTGGGACGTGAGCTTGCGTCTGGGTTATACTCTGTGACCTACGTTGTTCTTGTCGTAGCGATGCGTATAAGTGTTGGAAGTTCTTATTTGAAAATAGTATCGTTTTGAGCTTTCTGGTAATATCAAATACTTTGCCATCAATCGTACTTTTGTAGCTGTAAAATAAAATAGAAAAGTAGTAAAAATGGTGCGTCAGCAGGGAAGAAAACAAACGCCGGCGGCTGGAAACTCGCCGCGGTGCGCACTGGCCGTCTTGAAAGAATTAATGTTTCAAGAATGCCATATATGTAAAGGAACAACTACTATGTCAACAGTGGAAGGCTTACTAGTGTGAAGTGACTAAACACGCCACATGCTTTGAAGCTGGAAGTGCCATTACATGTAGGCTATGTGGAGAAGTAATTATTATGTCAACAATGGAAGGAGTAGCCTACTATTGTGACTGAAGTGAGAAAGGGTGAATTTGATTAAAGGTTGCAGTTATGTCTTTATATTCATAACAACTTTCATTTTTGAAATAACTAAAAAAAATGTGTTAAGCGTATGGTGCTTAAAAAAGAAAAAAAAAAAGAAAGAAATGGGGTGGGGTTGAGGGACTATTTCTTCAAATACTTCTGATCAAAGAATAATAGGACAACATTTACAGCCATGCTCAGAATTACGACTATCACCAGAGTTGCTATTATAGGCTACACCTTTAACGTTATTGGATTAGATGCTTGCTAGTAGGTCCCCTCATGCAAAATAACAGCAAATGGCACAACTTTGAGACAGGTTGATAATTTTAAATATCTGGGAACGGTCATCTCACCAGACGGCAGATAGACATCAGAAACAGCCAGCTGAACGGCCAAGCCAAAACAGCATTCAAGAAGACGAAAAACGTTCTTACAAATGCCTATCAATTAACATCAGAAAGAGAGTTCTTGAATGTTATATAAAAGTGATATTGTTATAGGCCTACGGTTGTGAGGCGTAGACAGTCAACACGCAAAGCCAAAATAAAATTGAGGCAGGTGAAATGGGGTTTCAAGGAAGAATGTTGAGTTCCATGGATAGCAAAGAAAACAAACGAGACATCTTGAGGAGGCAGACACAAGAAGACCACTGATAAAGAAGATTAGGAAAAGACAAGCAACATTTATAGAACATTTTATGAGTCAGAAATTTCAGCACCTACTCACAACAGGAAGCTGGGGGGAAACAGAGCACCAGGTAGACCCAGGGAGAAAATATTGGATGGAGTAGCGTGAGTGGATGAGGACAGAAAGGGTGACAAGGCACATGATGATGATGATCCTGATGTCAAAGCAGGCTTGAGAGATGCTGACACTTGCCGTGCTGGTCAGGAGATTCATGTGAGCAACACCCTCAGTAACGCGTCTATAAAGTGAATGAGACTCAGCTGTATGGTCCCAGTCTTCCAATGACACGCTCTATTATGGTCACTTTCCACTGTCTGTCACCAATTCATCCTTGGCTGATATCTCTGATGACTTGCAGGACTTGTTGGGAATCTCCAGACTTGCCTCAACTAGCAGAGGTGCCGTCTGCAAATAATGGTTGACAAGGGGAGCTGTGAAATCCCCTCATGCAAAATAACAAATGGCACAACTTTGAGACAGGTTGATAAGTTTGAAACACGAGTCTGGGAACGGTCATCTCACCAGACGGCAGATGCACATCAAAAATAGCCAGCTGAATCGCCAAGCCAAAAAAGCATTCAAGAAGATGAAAGGCATTCTTACCAACAAATGCCTATCAATTAACATCAGGAAGACAGTTCTTGAATGTTACATAGAACCGATACTGTTGTACGGTTGTGAAGCGTGGACAGTCAACACACAAAGCCAGAGCAAGATTGAGGCAGCCGAAATGGGGTTTTCTAAGAAGAATGTTGAGAGTTCCATGGACAGCAAAGAAAACAAACGAGACAGTTTTGAAGGAGGCAGACGCAAGAAGATCATTAATAAACAAGATCAGGAAAAGACAAGCAACAGCTACAGGACATTTTACGAGGAAAGAGAAATTAGAGAATCTGGTCACAACAGGAAAGCTGGAGGGAAAGAGAATACCAAGTAGACCCAGGGATAAGATACTGGACGGACTTGCAGGGTGGCTGAGGACAGAGAGGGTGGAAGATGTACTTGCAGCGACAAACGATAGATTCGTGTGGAGGGCCATGATCGCCAACGCCATGCGGCAGGGCACATGATGATGATGATGATGAAGGGGAGCTGTAGCAATCTGTCCCAGATTTCTTGATTTGACACAAAGTCATTCTATTTGATGCCCAAGGTTTTAAGTAGGCATCTGGCGTCAAAGACACCCACTTTCTTCTCCTAGCTGGTTTTCAGATGCCAAGTTTCTTATCCGTAGAGCAAATATCATTATTTCTGTTTAAAGCCCAGCCGACTGCGTAGAGCCATACCAGGGCTATAATCAGTTCAAAACATCACAATCCTTCAACAATTGGGGGGGGGGGGGGGGGGGGGGGGGAGGGAGGAGAAAGAAAATTAAGTAGGCCTACGCATTCGCGCACGTAATCTAAGACATTCCCTGGCGTTGACCACTCCGTCCAATTTTTCACATAGGGGATTAAAACAACAACAACAACAACAACAACAACAACAACAACAACAACAACAACAAACAAACAAACAAACCTGAATACAAATTGAAACATAACCAAGGACACTATTGTACCAAGTAGCAAAGAAGAGTTGTAGGAGAAAAATTCACGTACATCTTTATGCATAACTGCGATCCAGCCATCTAGGGTGGCTCGAGGGAAGGAATGATGTTTGTAACCAGGAATTTGGAGTTTATTCGAGAGACAATTCCTTATACAATCCACCAAAATCTGCCAGCAATTATCTGGGAAACTACCTGAGTGTGCACAAAACACTATGCGCTGGCAAGGTCTTGAACTATGGAGCGGAAAGGAACACAGGGGAGGGAGAACCTTTGAAACACTAAGCTGACACCACCAAATTGACGCAAACATTATTTAACCCTTTGACTCCCGCACCTTGTCCACCTACCGCAAAAACTTAACTCTTTGAGACTCTTACCTTATTCACCTGCTTCCTGCACGAAGCTGGTGAATAGGGTGCGAGATTCAAAGGGCTAAGTGTTTGCTTTGCTAGCATAGTTGATACTGCAGAATACTGGTGGACAGGGTGCGAGAGTCAAAGGGTTAATGTTGCGGGCTGGGATTGAACTAAAAATATCAGATCCTGTGTCTACGGCTCTGTGAAAAGCACCAACCAGCCCGCTTATCAGGAGGTGTACGGTAAGGTAAAAGTTTGATATTTCGGTCATGGCCATTTTGGTTTTAACGAAGTTTCTGTCATAAAAAAAACCCTTTGACTCCCACACCCTGTCCACCAGCATCCTGCATTGTCAGCCATGTTAACTAGAAAATCAAAAACTTAACCCTTTGATTCCCTCACCCTAAACACCAGCTCCCTGTAGGAAGGGTGAGAGAGTCAAAGGGTTAAGTTTTTTCCATTTGAAGGATAGGGTGCGGGAGCCAAAGGGTTAAAGTTATTTTTGAAAATAAAATCTCAGATACAGTTAGTTTTACTATCACGGAAGACAGTGAATTAAACACACATACTGTAAAATTTCCAGAAAACGGAGAAGAACAAGAAGGTATCACCTGGATTGTGAGGACGAGGGGCATGCATTGAAGAAGCCAGAATAGGAGATCCCAGTGGTTTTAACATCCAGAGAAGAAATATCAAAAGGTGTTGCTGAAGATAGTACAGGTGTAGTTGGTCCAGAAATTTTCTTCTTTCGTTTGTCATATTAATGTTTGATGATTATGATCCAGAAAAAAAACACGAAAAAGAATCAGAACGCGTACTGAATACAACCAGAGAAGACTGTTAAATACACGTTCTGATCCTTTTGTTCGCGTTTTTTTCTCTTCTGGTTCATATTTGCTTGAGCGTGGGCAGTCACACTTGTTTTGGGTTCGATAATTATGATTTAACAACATGAAAGGTGATAATATTAACAACCATAACTACAATAGTAATAACATATTAAGTACGGTTGATTGATATGGTAAACGAATGAGTTATACAGTACATTATTTTCGTTTTGTTTGTTTGTTCATTCAACTTATTAACCAGTTTGATTTTCTCATTTCTCAGTTTATTGTACGAACACACAGTGATACAGAAAATTCGTAATAAAACCAGGATGTTATAAACTTGTCATTAGTTATAATCATCAGCTAATCTGAAATTGGCGTCAGTGCCAAAAAAACAACAACAGCATTTTCATTTAGATTATAGAAGGAGCATTTGGACATATTTTTTGTGTTTTGTTTGTTTGTTGTTTGTTGTTTTTTTTTGTGTGTTTTTTTTACATCTGCGATTAGCTGTTGCCAGAAAGGTTTAAAACGGGAACATTCTCATAAAATTTGTCGTGTGCTTTCGCGTTCTTGGTTATGAAATGAACAGTCGTAGGCCTACTTGTTTTCAACATCCATATTTATTAAGACTGTATCAGAAGCTACTTGTTTTCAACATCCATATATATTAAGATTGTATTACTAAAAAAACAAAATTAAAAAAAAAAGACTGTATTACTACATTTTTGTTTTCAACACCCGCATTTATTAAGACTGTATTAGCAGCTATTTGTTTTCAACAACCGTATCTATTAAAACTGTATTAGTGGCTATTTGTTTTCAACAACCGTATCTATTAAAACTTATTAGCAGCTATTTGTTTTCAACAACCGTATTATTAAACATGATATTGTTTCAACACATTATTATGTTTGTGATTTTTCAACATCTCCATTCATTAACACTATTAGTAGCTATTTGTTTTTAACATCCCTATTTATTAAGACTATATTAGTAGCTTTTTTATCTGCCTCAGGGATTTCTTCACAAGCTTCATTTATCGAATTTCTCAACTTTGTCCATTGTTCCTCACTGTCACCAACGTCTTCCAGAGCACTTGTTTTGAACATGTACATTAAATTTTTGACGTATCACTTCATCTGTCCTTTAAGAGTCCAAATTAAATTTTTGACGTATCACTTCATCTGTCTTTAAGAGTCCAAGGTTTAGTTTGATGTTGCTTTTGGTCTGTTTCCTTTTCCTTAATTTCAGCCTAAACCTTCCCACTACAGGATTGTGGTCACTGTTGCAGTCTGCACCTGTAGTGTTTTTGCTGACAGTAAAGAATTTCTAAATCTTTTGTTGATCAGGATGTAGTCAATCTGATTTTTGGTATTATCTCCTGGACTCATCCAAGTCCATTTTCTTCTATTAGGCTGCTCAAACCAGGTGTTTCCTACTATGAACTCATTCATCTGTGCCCATTCTACAAGTTTCCCTCCCCTTTCATTTTGTGTACCAAGGCCATGAGGTCCAACTATATCCTCTACCCTATCCTGTCCCACTTTAGCATTAAAATCTCCTATTATGATTGTAACTTCTTGTGATTTACATTGGACCTTGGCCATCTCTAATACTTCGTAGAAGTTGTCGATGTCTTCCTGAGTACTTGTGGATGTTGGTGCATACACCTGAATAATGTTGATATCAAATGGGTTGCCTCCCAATTTGACCAGCAAAACTCTGTCGGACACAGCCCAGTATCCCTTAACTGCTTTTGATTTGTCTTTGTCCATATGATGCCTACTCCTCTTTCATGTGAATTACCACCAGAGTATATCACTGTGTATTCTCCTGATGTTATCATGCCTGCCCCCTTCCATCTCACTTCCCCTAGTCCTAAAATACTAATATTAAACCTTTCCATCTCCATTTTGATGTTGTCTAATTTTCCCTTCTGCAACAGTGTTCTGATGTTCCATGTTGCTATTTTAATATTTTAGAGTCTGACTTTGGTCGCAATAGCTGGCTGACGGTCTGGTGTCACCTGCGACGCATGACGATCCCTACCGGACGAAGGTGCTCCACAGGAGCACCTATTTACGTCGTTATCTTCATTTTCCTTTTGTTTATTCATCCTTGTGAATATACTAGAAATAGAAAGCAAAGGTATGGGGTTGGAACTAATAAACAGCAGGAAGACTGAAGTCATGGTGATCAGTAAAAAACATGAAATCCCCTCATGCAAAATAACAGCAAATGGCACAACCTTGACACAGGTTAATAAGTTTAAATACTTGGGAACGATCATTTCATCAGACGGCAGATGCACATCAGAAATAACCGGCAGAATGGGCCAACCCAAAACAGCATTCAAGAAGATGACAAGCATCTTACCAACAAATGCCTATCAATTAACATCAGGAAGAGAATTCTTGAATGTTATATAGAACCAATACTGTTGTACGGATGTGAGGCGTGGACAGTCAACACGCAAAGCCAGAACAAGATTGTGGCAGCCGAGATGTGGTTTTAAGAAGAATGTTGAGAGTTCCATGAACAGCGAGGAAAACAAACGAGACAGTCTTGATAGAGGCAGACACAAGTAGATCATTCATAAGGAAGATTAAGAAAAGACAGGCAACGTTTATAGGCCATTTTATGAGGAAAGGGATTTGGAGCACCTGGTCACAACGGGAAAGCTGGAGGGAAAGAGAGCACCAGATAGACCCAGGGAGAAAATGCTAGACGGACTTGCAGAGTGGTTGAAGAGGAGGAGGGTGGAGGAGATGCTTGGGGCAAGAAGAGATAGAGACAGATGGAAGTCCATGATCGCCAACGCCATGCAGCAGGGCACCTGATGATGATGATATTAGTAGCTACTTGTTTTCAATACCCGTATTTATTAAGACTGTATTAGTAGCTAACTGTGACGTGTGTTGACAGTAAACAGCGTGCGGATAGCAGCACGGCATGATATTCGTTTAAATGATAACTGATTGCTGTTCACTGTGAAATGTATAATATATATATATTATGACAGTTGAGAATCAGAGAGCGACGAGTAAAGACGAAGAAGCATTGCCCTGTCTTCCGAGTTGGCTGTAGAAAGAACGAAACATGGTGTCAGAATCGGGATTACGAACTCCAACAAAAATCCAGAATATTGAAGACTAAAGTTCAACCATGGAAGATGAACAAGAAGAGAGAAAAGCCAGTCGACGACATGCCAAGATTCCCTTGCCTCCTAAACTTGATGTGAATGGAGGAAACCTGCAGAGCAGCTGGAGGAAATTCAAGAGGCTTTGGGACAGCTATGAAATTGTGACAACACAGACAGAAGAAGACTCAACATACAGAACAGCAGTTTTTCTTTCTTGCATCGGGCTGGATGCTATGGACATCTATGAAGGATTGGCATTTGCTAATGAAGCTGAAAGAAATGACATTGACACTGTTCTCCAGAAATTCGAAGAATACTGTGTGGATTCAACCAATGAAACTTACGAAGCATTCAGATTCAACTGCAGACATCAAGCAGCAGGAGAATCTATCGAACAGTTTGTAGCAGAACTGCGGAGACTGATCAAGACCTGTAACTATGGTACACTGGAAGACAGACTGTTGAGAGATCAAATCATACTGGGTGTACATGACGAGACTCTGCGATCAAAATTACTGGAAGTGCGACAGCTGACATTGACTGCATGTATTGATATGTGCAGAGCGCATGAATCAAGTCAACGTCAAACCGTCCAAATGATGAGAAAAACGCAGGACACGCAGGAAGTCCAAGCTTTCAAAGAAAAGAAGACAGCAAAGCAGTATAGCAAAGGAAACAAACCAGAGTACAGAGAGAAATGCGGATATTGTGGTGGAAAGCACCCAAGAGCAAAAGAGAAATGTCCAGCATTTGGAAGAAAATGCAAAGCTTGTGGAGGAAATAATCACTTTGCTTCATGCTGCAGAACACCAAGAAAAATCAAAAGAAAACAAGAGTTCGGCACTTCGAAGAAGAAGAGACTGACACTGAAAGCGATAATGAAATCCTCGGGATCGAAGACAAAACCAGAAAAAAGGAGAGAAACATACGAGCAAAAATGCTGATAAATGAGATGCCGGTAAGATTTCTTCTTGACACAGGTGCAACAACAAACGTGATGTCTGAGAGCCTGTACAGAGAAGTCACAGGAGATGAAAGAAAGTCTGGCCTGCAAGAGACTAAGAAGAAGCTGGTGATGTTCAACGGAACAGAAATGAAGCCTGTAGGGGAGATAGTGCTGCGAGTGAAAAACCCCAAGAACAGAAGGAAATACAAAGTCAACTTGGCGATCACCAAAACGGACTGTAAGCCAGTACTGGGACTGAAAGCTGTACAGCACATGCAATTGTTGACGATCAATGAAGAGAACATTGCAACGATAGCGGCGAATCAGAAAGAGGAGGAAAATGCAAAAGATATGCTCACAAAGTACAACGATGTCTTTGAAGGAGAAGGAAAACTAGAAGGGAAATTACACCTAGAAACAGACCCCAATATTGCTTCAGTGAAGATGCCTTGCAGAAAGTGGCCGATAGCAGTGCAAGAGAAAGTGAAGGACGAGCTGAAGAGGTTGAAAAAACTGGACGTGGTCACTAAAGTAGACACGCCAACGGAGTGGATAAGCAGTTTGGTCGTAACAACAAAGAGCAATGGGAAAGTCAGACTGTGCATCGACCCTAAGCCACTGAACAAAGCCCTCAGGAGAAACGAGTACCCCATGCCAACCATTGATGATGTACTGCCTCTCCTCAAAGATGCAAAATACTTCACACACCTGGACGCGAAAAATGGGTTTGAACACGTAACAAGCTCACCACACTATCCTCAGTCCAATGGAAAAGCAGAGAGCGTGGTGAAGGCTGCAAAGACGTGCATGAAGAAAGCAGAACACAACAATCAAGATCCCTTCCTCGCTTTACTTGAGTTGAGAAACATCCCGACAGAGACTGTAAACAGTTCGCCTGCTCAGAGACTGTTCGGCAGAAGAACGCGAACACAAGTGCCGACGTCAAAGATATTACTCCAACCTACAGTTGTACCAATCAAGAAAGAACTTGAGAAAAGGAAACTGAAGCAAGCGCACTACTACAACAGAAGCGCGTAGAGCTGACAGAACTGAGTCCGGACAGGTTGTGAAATTCCAACCTCCAGGATCCAAAAAGTGAATCAGCGCCAAAGTAGACCAACAGGTGAACATCCGGTCATACAACATTCACACAGAGGACGGACGTCAGTACAGAAGGAATCGTCGTCAGCTACGAGACACAACAGAAACGGAGCTTCAGCAGACAATCAACCCTCAACGACTGGTCCAGAGAAGGATGATTTCTGGAAGACATCAGGAAAGCGACACATCGGGCAAGCAACAGCAAATCATCGTACCATCAAAACAGATGCTGGAAGATAACAAGAAAACTGGAACTGGAACAGATGTCAGGACGCCAGCATCGTCTGTCTGTGAGAACTCATCTGATCAGTCACCAGTCATCAAAATGTCTGAGACAACCAGCGTCAAGGAGCCAGATGAAGTTATCAAACAAACAAGGACAGGACAACCCGAACCAGTTAGTTGTTACAGAACAAGATCTGGAAGACAAAGCAAAAGGCCAGATTTTCTGAAATATGAATGAAACTGAAGACTACCACAATCAGATAAACTGAAAGCATTGCGAAATATGGACATGATGATGATGGATAGTATAATGATCAGAGATAAAATGAGGTGGATGAATGATTGGGCCCTGTGCGTGAGAATGAGTGTTTGTTAAGTTAATGTTGTGATAAAGGTAGGAAACACATTTATTTCGTATGGATTGAAAGATAGGAAAAATGATTAATTGATTTGATTTCCTTAAAGAAAGGGAGATGTGACGTGTGTTGACAGTAAACAGCGTGCGGATAGCAGCGCGGCATGATATTCGTTTAAATGATAACTGATTGCTGTTCACTGTGAAATGTATATGTATAGACAGTTGAGAATCAGACAGCGAGGAGTAAAGACAAAGAAGCATTGCCCTGTCTTCCGAGTTGGCTGTAGAAAGAACGAAACAGTAACATTCTATGTATTAATCTGATTTGGAGCCATTTCAGTTTTACATCTTCTGTACATTTTCTTAATCAAATACACTATTCCAATTATGACAATGTATAATCTATCATCCCATTTTATGACAACATTTTGGTGTTGTATCATTGTCTGCCAGGATAGCATTGTATAGTTCTGCACCTTTGTATGCCTACATAGAGTGGATCACCATTAGTGTCTTAAGATATTCCATCGGTAAGTCATTATTAAGTGTGATGTTATTTTCACAGACGCAAATAGGTAATGCTAGACATATTCTGCAACTTCAGGGATTCAAGTCTGGCTCGATAAAAACATTGTGCGTACCACCACCTCCAGTTCACCACGCTATATGTTTCAGTTTGAGTTTCTCAAGACGACGTCTCCGCGTTCGGAACGAATTCCGTATGTATTAACGTCACACGTGCCATGTGCATGGTGATCATAGCACAAGCCTTAAGCCTGCACATAAACCCAAGAGCTGGCCAGGTCCTGAGGCCCTACCTTGGCTATGTTTTACCTAGTCTATATTTCATACTGGTATTTTATCAGCCTATCGCTGGCATAATCTTGGTTACATGTAACCGACATGTGTATGTGTGTATCTTACCTGCAAAAAAGGATCATATATATATCTAAAGTAGGCTAAATAAATAAATAATTAAAGGTCTGAATCACATCACAACTAGCTATTCTGTATAAACTCGTCTGACATGATAGAAAAACACCCCCACCCCCACCCCCAGTCAATGCACAAATGCTCAGATGTCTATCAACTGGGTGAAGACAATATTTTCTTAATTATAGATATGTATGTAAGTGAGTAAGTAAGTACATAGGTAGGTAATCAATCAATCAATAAATCAATCAATAAATCAATCAATCAATCAATCCATCGATCGATCGATCGATCGATCGATCAATCAATCAATCAAGTGAGTAAGAAAGTAAGTAGGTCAGTAAGTATAAGTAAGTAAGTAAGTAAGTAAGTAAGTAAGTAAGTAAGTAAGTAAGTAAGAAAATAAGAAAGTAAAGTAAAATAAGTAAAGTAAAAGCAAAGTCAAGTCAAGTCCAAGTCCAAGTCCAAGTCCAGGTCCAGGTCCAGGTCCAGTCAGGTCCAGGTCCAGTCCAGGTCCAGGTCCAGGTCCAGGTCCAGGTCCAGGTCCAGGTCCAGGTCCAGGTCCAGGTCCAGTCCAGGTCCAGGTCCAGGTCCAGTCCCCAGTCCCCAGGTCCCCAGTCCCCAGGTCCCCAGGTCCCAGGTCCCAGGTCCCAGGTCCCAAGTCCAAGTCAGCAAGTCAGCAAGTAAATATTATGTAAATAAATAAGAAGTGAGTAAGTAGGTGAATAAATAAATACAAAACAAAGGAGTATGTAGATAAATAAACAAGTAAGAGACGAAAATAACAAATAACAGTAAATGCATGCATATATCCACGCTGTAAATAGGTGCCAACCTTGGTCACAGCTGGGAAGGTAAAGCGGGTAGGAAGGGGAATTGGCACTGTTCCCATCATGCTGGCTTGGAGTTTGGAGTTTGTTCAAGAGGGATTCATCGCACTCAGACAATTCCATATGTGCTCCACCCAAATCTACCAGCAATTATCTTGGCTTGGAGAAATGCTGAGTTGTCTGTCACTTCAGTTTTGTTCAGCTCAGCGTGTTGGGACAACCTTCGCTTTATGAGGCTTTATACCAGATTGACCTTGACGAAACTACCAGAGTACTGATTCCGATATTATGCAAGATATGTACACTGGAGATAGGTAGAGGTCTAGGCTTTGTCCTTATGTACCGTTCGCCTCAAGTCGGACGTTAAAAACCTGAACAGAACACGTGCGTGTGCTCAGACTTATCTTGCTCGGTTCCAGACCTGTTTTTATCGTGTGGTTTCATTCTCTGTACAAGCCAGTAAGAACAAGCTGATAGACAGAAAGAAACCTTGCTACTGCCAGAAGTGACACCATGGCTGCACCAAGCTTTGTCGTCTTTGTTGTATCTTTGTGCTTGCTTACTCTTTGTGATGGTGAGATTACACTTTTTTTTGGTAGTGTTATTATGGACGGTAGACTTACCAGTTTAATATTAACGCGTTTGTCATGTGGGTAGATTCTCTGTGCGGATGACGGGGGCTCTTTCAGTATAAACAGTATTCCCACCTTCTGGAAATTCTGTGCTAGGAATTTCCTCTTTGCTGTCACTGTCTTTGTTTCTGCCTGGCTTACTTCTTTGCTTTCTGTCATTTCTTCCTATCATTTCCTCCTTGCTGGTCCATTCTCCTGTCTGTGTTCGATAAAGTCTTACGTACTTTTTCTTAGGAGTGATAATTGGGTACATGTGTTAAGTGCATTTTAGGCTCTAGGGATATGAGATATGCGGAAGCAATTTTTTTGTAAGTTAAACCTGTTTTTATGTTATGTTTTAATGTCCTTATTTATGTTTAAATGCGTAGTCAGGTATGTTTTTTTAAAATCCCCTGTGTGATAAATTGGACAGAGTAATCAACGCTATGGGCATCTCCTTAGGTTATGTGCGCGAATGCATTGATATGAGTGCTTAATTTAAAGCCGTTTTTATCTATGTTTTAGTGTCCTTGTTTATGTTAAAATTTGTATTCGGGTATGTTTTTTTTTAATCCCCTGTGCGATAAATTGGACGGAGTGGTCAACGCCGGGGGCATCTCCTTAGATTATGTACGCGAATGCATTGATATGTGTACTTAATTTTCTTTGTCCTTTTTTAATTTTGATTAATGTTAAAACCCTTAGCTGTTCACAAAGCCGGTAACCGCCCTGCAGAAGAATGTGCCGATCTGTTCGTAGTGGTTGAGATCGCCCGAAAGTTTCTGGCACAAGTGTAGGGAATTTCCATCACTACTGACCTTGCTGTCTTATCGCGCGTGTGGTTAGAATCTTGGTCAGTCTCGCGTTGAATGTTTTAAAAAGTAGTACGAGCATTCTGGGATGCAAGGAACTTTCCATTCACTACTGAAAGACTTTGTACTGACGCTGTGCTACATTCGAATGTGAATACTAGGCTCTAGCTTTACATCTAGTATGCAAATGCGAAAGGGTTTTAATCCTGTTGAAGTACTGTCCGTTTTGAAACAGTTATAGGCCTGATATGGCTCCACGCACTCGGCTAGGCTTTAAACAAAACAACAATAACAATAACAGTAACAATAAGTGGGTAAATGACGGACTTCT
>JAPXFY010000022.1:61448358-61450858 GCA_030674185.1 Monoplex corrugatus
GCACCTGTGAAATTAGTGCATATGGAATTCATTCCGAGCGGGGAGACGTCATCTTGAAAAACCGAAACTGAAACTGAAACTGAAGGCCACAGTGACCTCGAGAAGTACAGGTGGATTTTCTTTTATGATTTTAGCATGAAAAGGGAGATTGTTCAAATGGTTTGGCTTTCTGAATTAAAAAAAAATTGTCTGAAAGAAGAGATTGTTTTAGTGGCCTGACTAACTTGTTTGTAAGCCATCTGGATTTAAAAAAATTCTGAAAGGAGAGTTTGTTAATGACCTGACATCTTGTTGTAAGCCATCTGATATTAAAAAAATGTCTGAAAGAGAGTTTGTTTTAATGACCTGACTAAATTGTTTGTAAGCCTCTGGATTTAAAAAAAAGACTTTTGTCTGAAAGGAGTGATTGTTTTAATGCCTGACTATCTTGTTTGTAAGCCATCTAGATTTGAAAAAAAAAGACTTTTGTCTGAAAGGAGAGGTTGTGTTAATGGCCTGACTATCTTGTTTGTAAGCCATCTGGATAGGGTGAGGGAATCAAAGGGTTAAGTTTTTGCTTTACTAGCAAGGTTGGTAATTCAGGAAGCTGGTGGACAGGGTGCGGGAGTCAAAGGGTTAATGGGATGACTATCTTGTATGTAAGCCATCTGGGTTTTGAAAAAAGAAATATGTGAAAAGAGAGACTGTTTTAATGGCTTGACTATCTTGTTTGTAAGCCATCTGGATTAGGATTTTGAAAGAAATAATTTTTGTCTTGTTTGTAAGCCATCTGGATTTGTAAAAAACAATTTTTGTCTGAAAAGACAGATTGTTCTAATGGCCTGACCATCTTCTTTGTAGGCTATCTGGATTAAAAAAAAATTTCTGAAAGGAGAGATGATCGTTTTAATGGCCTATATTGTTTGTAAGCCATCTGGATTTGGATTTTGAAAAAATGATTTTTGTCTTGTTTGTAAAACCATGTGGATAACAAAAAACAACAACAAAAAAACAACTTTTGTATGAAAGGAGAATTTTTTAATGGCCTGACTATCTTGTTTGTAAGCTATCTGGATTTTAAATAAAATTGTATGAAAGGAGAGATGATTGTTCTAATGGCCTTACTATCTTGTTTGTACATGACCGTTGAAATTGACAGCGCCGAGAAATCAGCGGTGAGAGCGGGCAGTGTGAGGACATCCTGTGTGCCCCTGTCTCCTCCAACTGTCAGGTGACGGCGACACGTGAGCCCAGCCAGCTGGTAGGTCCTGACGGTAACCCCTGCCCCGTCTGCCCCGTCTGTCTGGACTACATCGCTGACCTGCCCCCTGCCCCTGGGTCTAATGCCTGAAACACACATAGCGACGATCTGGTCTGTCGTCTTTATCTGATGATATATTTTTTTTCTGTTCTCTCAAAGATTCTTCGTGATTGAATCATTGTTAAAAAGAACTTACTATATATGTGATTATTCATTTATGACAAAGTGCAAACGTCATTGACTATCAACTTGCCCTACCTCTGATTCATCATCCCAATGATTCGATTGAAACAGTAGCCAAGCTCACCGTTTCCATTTTCGTTCTTATCCTGACATACCAGCGCCAGATCTGGATCCTGACCAAGCCACTAAATCATGAAAATTACCACACGTGCGATGCGTTCATTGAGGAAAGCTGTCAATAAGACCAGATGAAACATGATTAAAAAAAAAAAAAAAAAAAAAAAATAAGAGAAGAGAGAGAGAGAGAGAGAGAGAGAGAGAGAGAAAAAAGAAAAACAAACAAACAAACACACACACAAGAAAACCCCAAACAAAACAAAAAAATAAAACAAATCTCACCAAGATCACAGAATTGATGGGAATAACATCAGTCCACCATCATTATTCAACAAAAGAGAATTAAGCGGTTTAGTCATCTGACCAGAATGAACCCCCACTAGCTGGATGAGCAAGTATATTACGGTAAGGTATCTGTATTTCAAACGAGAGGCAAACCAAGAAAGACCTGAATTAATGGCACGAAGGAGACCTTGACGTCACACGGGGTTTTTCTACTTCAGGTCATCCATCTTACTGCCGAATGTTACAAGCGGACAGAGTTAGAGAAACACACACAAGAAGAAATACAGACTGATTTCTGATTCTACAATAGTTGGTTCATGAGAAGTTATGTTTATCATATATATACCTGATGTGTTTTAAATAGATTATTCTTGTTTGGATTGTTCCTTAAAGAGTTCAGTTCGTGTCAATCATACTTTTACAGCGTTGTCCTCCGTGCTCACTTTTTTGTCACATTTTCTCCGCCACCTTAACTGTCACAGAAGCTGGCACGGTTTTTACAATGCGATGATGATGATGACGACGAGGATGATAACCATGATGCTGTGGAGTTCTTTCTAGGATTGAGACTGCTTCACAAGGCTGCATTCTACGCTTACTATCATAATAATTATATCCTAGCGTCAACTAGGCCCTAGAAACACAGATACCTGCGGTGTTGGTCAAAAGATTTGA
>JAPXFY010000022.1:61455858-61463358 GCA_030674185.1 Monoplex corrugatus
TGGAAGCGAGTTACAGCTAGTCCTTGCTGCTCGACACACAAACATATGAACATAAGAATAAAGAACCTTAACACATGAAATATGAAACAAGCTATAAAATGAATTGTGATAACATACTGACTGTTACATAAACGCAAATGGCTCGTGTGCTTTACAAAAGCATGACAAACAATGGTAAACATATGTAAAAAATACATGTCAATCCTCAACAATAACAACAAGAACAACAACAATGATAGGTAAATATAGCTGTATTGATATTCTATACTATCTATATGCGCCAATGGCTCACGCGCTTCACAAAAGCATGAAAGACAAAGGTACACATATGTTTAAAAATGCATGTCAACCTTTGACAATAACAACAAGAACAACAGCAATGACAGGAATTTATTGCTGTATTGATATTCTATTCCCCCCCCCCCCCCCCGCAAAAAAAATTACCGACGTAGAACCAAAGGAAAAGAAATAAGTGAACAAAACAAAACACAACACCAAACAAAACAACAACAACAACAACAACAACAAACAATAACAATAAGAAGAAAAACAAACAAACAAAAGAAAGGAGGGGGGGGGGAGAGGAAGACAAGCCAACTAACGTGATGATGAAAATAGATTAAACATAACACCTGACACGTCATCCTAGTTATGAAAAAGAATTCTGATCAATTATCAAACACCATATATATGTCAATCTATCAAGCGCATTACAAGATATTTGACCTGGGGCCTGAGGATATCTTCTTATCATGTTGCGGTCTGCGAAAGTTGAAAAAAGCATGGAAATTCTCGTAATTGAATTGAGATCCAACGATACTAAATAAGAGTTTAATTAACCCTTTGACTCCTGCACCCTATCCATCAATTGCAAAAACTTACCCTTAGACTCCCTCACCCTATCCACCAGCTTCCTGCAGAAGCTGGTGGATAGGGTGAGGGAGTCTAAGGGTGAAGGTTTTGCTTTGCTATCATGGTTGACAATGCAGGATGCTGGTGGGCAGGGTGCCGGAGTCAAAGGGTTAATGAGGTTGGATTATGAAAAACGTCAGCAACATCTAGGTACAGTCGTTTGTTGAGTAGAGAGCAGACATCCAAAAGATCTTTTTGTCGCATATTTATTTTTCACAGCAAATGCGACGATAGAAATGAAAGGGGAGCATGTCAATACAGGGAAAATACCTACTTTGTTGAGATGAAATTATTCGACGATGAATAAGTGTGTCTGATTAAAAGAGAGTTGACATACGAGTATCAAGGTGTGGAATACCACGGGTTTGGGATGAGTGTAGTTTTCCGGAATCCTTTGACTCCCGCACCCTATCCACCGACTGCAAAAAAAAACTAACCATTTGACTCCCTCAGGAAGCTGGTGGATAGGGTGAAGGTTTCAGATGGTTAAGTTTTTGCTTTGCTAGTATGGTTGACAATGCAGAATGCTGGTGGACAGGGTGCGGGAGTCAAAGGGTTTAGACAGGTTGTAGGCAACATGACTGTGGCTCGGGAAATAGGGTTGGGTATTACACGGGATGAGGAAACATGTTGTACTAGAGTGAGACTTTGTACAACTTGTTTAAATTAAAGGTGGGTGTTGATTCCAGTGGCTCTAGTTGTTTGTATCATTGGTCTTTTGTACTGGAGCTTGGCGATTAGTCTCTCATGTCTCATTATTTTTGTTTGATAGGGTGTTGGTCAATGACTGTTCATTTGAAAGAGATTTGTGATCAAAGTGTGGTTTTTTTTTTTTTTATTGTTTTCGATGTGTCGTTCGTTCTCAGCTCTTCAAGACCTAGAGTTTGTTGTTTGGCAGTATTTAATGTTTCATCCGGTAGTCAATACTCACTCTTGTTTTTGCCATTATGATCCACTGACAGGTAGTGTTGATGAAGTTGTGCCAGCAGTCAGCACTCGTGCATGGAACATACATTTGGTGCTGTCTGATCATAAGATGGTCTTCATGTGTCTAATGTAGGGGCAAAGATCTTTGATGGAAAAATCGAAACAATTTATAAAACTGAGTCGTGATACGATGTTGACTGTTATGCATATATACCAATGGCTCATGCGCTTTTCGAAAGCATGAGTGGTAGAGGCAGACATATGTAGACAAATACATGTCAACCCTTAAGACAGAGAAGGGGGGGGGGGACGAGAGAAAGAGAGAGAGAGAGAGAGAGAGAGATAGAGACAGAGAAGAGAGAGAGAGAGAGAAGAGAGAGAAGAGAGAGAAGAGAGAGAGAGAGGAGAGAGAGAGGAGAGAAAGACAGAGACAAAGACAGAGACAGAGAAGCAAAGAGAGAGAGACAGACAGATCGACAGAGAGAGAGAGAGAAAGAGAGAGACAGACAGACAGACAAACAGAGAGACAGAGAGACAGACAGACAGAGACAGAGACAGAGACAGACAGACAGACAGGCAGGCAGGCAGAAAAAGAGAGAGAGAGACAGAGAGAGAGACAGAGAGATATACAGAGAGAGAGAAAGAGAGAGAGAGAGAGAGAGAGAGAGGAGAGAGAGAGAGAGAGATAGACACAGACAGAGAGACAGACAGAGACAGAGAGACAGACAGAGAGACAGACAGAGACAGAGAGACAGACAGACAGACAGACAGAGAGACAAGACAGACAGAGACAGACAGACAGAGACAGACAGAGAGACAGACAGAGACAGAGGAAAGGCTACTAAAACCCTCCCTTGTCATACTGTCCTAGTTTCGATCACGATAGTGCACGATTTGGTCAGTGGGGGTCAGTCGTGGAGAGTATCATAGTGAATCGTGATCAATCTTGGGATAGTCGTAAGCGACCGCGAACAATCGACAGGCTCCACAAGCGTTTTCAACATGTTAAACACACTCGGGAAGGAGGGTGAGGGGAGGGTGAGGGGGATGGGAGAGGGAGGGGGAGGGGGAGGGAGTGGAGGAGGAAGGAGAGGGGAGAGGAGGGGGAAGGGGGAGGGGAGGGGGAAGGGTAGTCAGTCGTGGTGATCGGTCAAATCGGGACATGTTGTAGCACAATTCTGATCAAAATCGGGACATGTTGTAGCACAATTCTGATCAAAATCGGGACATGTTGTAACACAATTCTGATCAAAATCGGGACATGTAGCACAGTTCTGATCAAAATCGGGACATGTAGCACAGTTCTGATCAAAATCGGGACATGTTGTAGCACAGTTCTGATCAAAATCGGGACATGTTGCAGCACAATTCTGATCAAAATCGGGACATGTTGTAACATAGTTCTGATCAAAATCGGGACATGTTGTAACACAAATCTGATCAAAATCGGGACATGTTGTAGCACAATTCTGATCAAAATTGGGACAGTGTGACGGGGGTTTAACCTTTTGATTTCCGCAACCTGTACATCAGCTGCAAAAACTTAACCATTTGATTATCTCACCATACCCACCAGTTTCCTTTCTCCTGTGAAGAAGCCGGGGGCTCTTTCAGAATAAAAAGTGTCCCCATCTTTTGGAAATTCTGTGCCAGAAATTTCCTCTTTTCTGTCACTCTCTTTGTTTCTGCCTTGTTGCTTTGCTTTCTGTCATTTCTACCTATCATTTTCTGCCTTGCTGGTCCATTCACCTGTATGTGTTCGATAGTCTTACGTACTTTTTCTTAGGATTGATACATGTAATTGGGTACATGCATTAAGTGCATTTTTGGCTCAAGGGAGGTGAGATATGCAGAAGTAATTTTAGGTAATTAATGCCTGTTTTTATACATGTTTTGGTGTCCTTAGGTATGCTTATATTTGTATTCAGGTGTGTTTTTTAAATCCCCTGTGCGATAAATTGGACGGAGTGGTCAGCGCCAGGGAGTGTCCTTAGATAATGTGACTGAATGCATTGATATGTGTACTTAATTTTCTTTTCTTTTTTTTTACTATTGAATTTTTGTATGTACTGAAGGGGTTATAGCTCTGATATGGCTCTACGCAGTCGGCTGGGCTCTAAACAACAACAACAACAATAACAATAACCAGATTACTAAGGTGATGGAATAAAAGGGTTAAGTTTTTGCTTTGCAAGGATGGTTAACGCTGCATGATGCTGGTGGACAGGGTGCAGGAGCCAAAGGGTTAAGGTATCTCAGTGTTATAAAGGGAATTGAGACAGGCCGTAAACTTAACAACACAGGTGAAGGTGTAGTTGCGGGGTATACAGGTAGGCTTGGGCATTCCTTTTTTGGGGGAATATTCTGAGCTTACACTTTTGTGCTTTGTGGCTGCTTATGTTGGAGTTTGAGAAGTTCTACAACATGGGAGATAACTCCTACGTGACTCTCAAGAGTTATAATCCTTGATTAACAACACAGATTCAGAACGTTCAACTGTTATCTAAAAACCAGAAAGACACGAGGACAAACATAGAGTTCAGAGTTGGAAGTTGGTACAAGAGGGATTAAAACGCTGGTGTAAACTTGAACGCCAAGAAAACACAAGTGCTACGTATCAAAGGCAAAGACACTGAAAACAGTCATGACATCTTAATTAACAAAGTTCCTTTAAAAAATGTTAAGGATTTCAAATATCTTGGCTCTGTAAAAACTGATGATGGAACCTGTCCCAAAGACATCAAAATAAGAAATGGAATGGAAAAAAAATCCAACTCATCAACATCTGGAAAGACAGAGGCATACCAAACAGCCCGAAAGTTAGATTTTTAAAATGTTTGATCTGGGCAGTCATGATTTATGGCTGCCAAGCCTGGACTCTGAGAAAAATTGATTGCAGAAGAATTGAGGTAGCAGAGATGTGGTTAAATTGGAGATTGCTACGTGTCAAATTGACAGATTGAAAGTGTCCTGGAAGAATTTGATACCACCAGAAAACTACTAGCAGACATCAACAAAAGAAGACCAAAATACGTTGGCCATGTGTCACGCAACAAGAACACGGACCTCATGGCAACCATCTTTCAAGGAAAAAACAGTGGCAAAAAGGAAGAAAGGCAGACAGACCTCCAATCTCATACATCGAGAACATAACCAACATCAGTGGCCTAAACATTCAAGAAATTGTCCACAAAAGTCAAGACAGAGCGGCCTGGAGGGAGATGGTGGTGTCCAGGTGTGCAGCGGCCAACACCAAACCCGGTGATGCCGACAGGTGAGACAGGTGAGACAGGTGAGACAGGTGAGACAGGTAAGACAGGTAAGACAAGAGGGATTCATGTACACGGACAATTCCGAATGCACTCCACCCAAATCTGCCAGCACTCATCTGGCAGATTCCACGAACTTTGGCAAAACACTATGTGAGTATGCGCGTGTGTGTGAATACCTCTGTGTATGTGTGTGTGTGTGTGTGTGTATGTATGTGTGTGTGTGTATGTATGTGTGTGTGTGAGTGTGTGTGTGTGTGTGTGTGTGTGTGTATATCTGTGTGGCACGCACGTGTGTAAAGTGCAGATTTAAGACATATAAAGGCATTTAAGGTATATAATGCGGAACAAATTCATTTCACAGCGCTGCGACGTTGAGAATGGGAATGATATTGATGATACCATGGCTTTCTATTTTGGACTGAGAACCGCATGGCAGGACTGTTCTCTATGTTTGCTTTCATAATGTATTCTGCCACCAACCACCCCTGAGAGATGCAGATACCTGTGGTGTCGGTCAGGAATATCGAACAACACTCCCACTGACATATCCGTAAAGTGGATGAAACTCAATTGTGTGGTCCACGTCCTCCCAATGAGACCATATCACGCTCAACCGTTTTCTTTTTTTTTGTTCAAATCAAACTTCAAACTTCAAAACGCATTATTACGGAAGAGCAGACAGGAAAGTTGGAGGGAAAGAGAACACCAGGTAGACTCAGGGAGAAAATATTGGACGGACTTGCAGACACAAGAAGATCAGTGATAAAGAAGATTCAGAAAAGACAAGAAACATTTATAGGACATTGTTTTATGAGGAAAGGGGGATTAGAGCACCTGGTCACAACAGGAAAGCTGGAGGGAAAGAGAACACCAGGTAGACCCAGGGAGAAAACATTGGACGGACTTGCAGACACAAGAAGATCAGTGATAAAGAAGATTAGGAAAAGACAAGAAACATTTATAGGACTTTTTTCATGAGGAAAGGGGAATTAGAGCACCTGGTCACAATAGGAAAGCTGGAAGGAAAGAGAACACCAGGTAGACCCAGGGAGAAAATATTGGACGGACTTGCAGGGTGGCTGAGGACAGAGAGGATGGGAGATGTGCTTGCAGCAACAAGGGATAGACACATATGGAGTGCCATGATCGCCAACGCCATGCTGCAGGGCACTTGATGATGATGATGAATGGCATTAAGTCCCACAAGACCTGTCTGAATGGGAGGCGGTCGGGGCCAAACGATCCCATACTAACTTTTAGGACTGGTGGTGGGGGTTCGAATCTGCGGTCTTCCACTCAGCAGATCGTTGTGCTACCACTTTGCCACAGTTGTAAGTGACCTGGCCCGTTTAACCCTTTGACTCCCGCACTGTATCCACCACCAACTGCAAAATCTTAACCCTTTGACTTCCTCACCCTATCGATTAGCCTCCTGCTGGAAGCTGGTGAATTGGGTGAGGGAGTGTAAGGGTTAATTTTTTTTGCTTTGCTAGCGTGGTTGACAACGCAGGATGCTGGTGAACAGGGTGCGGGAGTCAAAGGGTTAGTTTGAACTCTCTTTAGCTATCTCTCCTTCGCTGTAAATTACGTGCCAGGTTAAGCCACAGATATGTACAGTGACAAAGATTGGCAACTCAGCATTGTCGCCGACTACGATAAACTCAACATGAGTTCGTCCATGATGGGCCGAATCAACGGTTGATGGGCCGCATCAACGGCTTCATAGTTTGAAATACGTTGAGACAAGCTAAAGAGTGTTGTTTGTTCAGTAACACTGTATTCATAAGGTAATGGTGTTTTCTGTTTGTATAGTACTGCTAAAATCTATGTCGATTTCTGTTTAAATCTTCAGGCATTTTTGAATGTAAAACTTTTCTGTTCAGAATAATTCCTGAGTTGATTAATTATCAATTTTCTGTTTTTTGTAATAATAGAAATTTATCACTGATTTGAACTGACGCTAGCGAAAATGATACAGCCACGACATATAAGTCTGTATCCTCACGAGCTCCGCGACGTAGAGAAAGCATAATAATAATAATAATATAATAATATATTTTATTATATAGCGCAAAATCTTGATAAATCAAATCTAAGCGCTGATCTAAGCATCATATCTCTCGAGTGTGGCCGAGCCAGTTGCCTGTCTGCCTATCTATCTAGGTCTAGGAGTTAAGCATATGGCCTGAGACCTGTATTTCTCATAACAAACAACAGCTCTCTACAGCCAGCAGACGGACCAGAGAGCTGATTGAAAAAGTCTACCTGGGTAATTATGATCAAGTTACTGTTGTGCCTGTCATCTACCGTTCTTTTGTCTTCAGGTTAGTGAAGTTAAAATGAATAAAGAAATAAAATGACGATGATGCTAAACAACAACAACAACAAT
>JAPXFY010000022.1:61468358-61470858 GCA_030674185.1 Monoplex corrugatus
CAAGAGTGCACACACATGTGATCGACAAGAGTGCACACATATGTCATTGACAAGAGTGCAAACTTTCATAAAGATTGAGTCTTGGTTGCTAAGCAAAAGTTGTTTCTGAAACTGGGATTTGTTTTTTCTAAGTTTTTTTTCGAAATGGAAAATCAGAAGAGTACCATCTCGCTAGATCCGTATCTGTGGAAATTAGTAAACACATGGCAGCATGCACGTTCCTGGAGCATGCAGACCGTGCAATAACATATCGATTGCACAGTGTGGGCAAAGTAATGTGCCTACACACATGTGAGAAAATTGGAACATTATAAATGACAAGTTTCTTCTCTGTCTCTGTCTTTGTCTCTGTCTCTGTCTGTCTGTCTGTCTGTCTCTCTCCTCTCTCTCTCTCTCTCTTTCTTTCTCTCTGTCTTTCTCTCTCTCTGTCTGTCTGTCTGTCTGACTGACTGACTGAATTCCATACGCACTCACGTCACAGGTGCCTCTTGTATGGTGATATGGCACATTCCTCAAGCCTGCACATAAATCCATGAGCTGGCCAGGTCCTGAGGCACTACCTAGACTATGTTTTACCTAGTCTATATTTTATACTCGTATTCTATCAGCCTACCATTGGAATAATCTAGCGGTCGAAATAGGAAGTAAGGATGTCAGAGCTCCATTGTGGAATTTTAAAATTTTAACTGATACTGTAAGTTTTCCTGCACATACCACTGCTGGGAAATTCCTAATACTATGATTCTTTCCTGTTAAAATGTTATATAAAAACACTTGCCCAACAGCTCATGGGCGTTTTTTTTTTTAAAGACAAAGAAATAATCTTCGAGAAAGTTTGTTTTCACGAACCAATTACCGATTTTTTTCTGCAGTAGACTTATATGACTGCACATATGTGATTGACAAGAGTGCACACATATGTGATTGACAAGAGTGCACACATATGTGATTGACAAGAGTGCACACATATGTGACCGACAAGAGTGCACACATATGTCATTGACAAGAGTGCAAACTTTCATAAAGATTGAGTCTTGGATGCTAAGCAAAAGTTGTTTCTGAAACTGGGATTTGTTTTTTCTAAGTTTTTTCTCGAAATGGAAAATCAGAAGAGTACCATCTCGCTAGATCCGTATCTGTGGAAATTAGTAAACACATGGCAGCATGCACGTTCTCCAAAAATGGAGCATGCAGACCGTGCAATAACATATCGATTTTCACAGTGTGGGCAAAGTAATGTGCCTACACACATGTGAGAAAATTGGAACATTATAAATGACAAGTTTCTTCTCTGTCTCTGTCTTTGTCTCTGTCTCTGTCTGTCTGTCTGTCTGTCTCTCTCTCTCTCTCTCTCTCTCTTTCTTTCTCTCTGTCTTTCTCTCTCTCTGTTCTGTCTGTCTGTCTGACTGACTGACTGAATTCCATACGCACTCACGTCACAGGTGCCTCTTGTATGGTGATATGGCACATTCCTCAAGCCTGCACATAAATCCATGAGCTGGCCAGGTCCTGAGGCACTACCTAGACTATGTTTTACCTAGTCTATATTTTATACTCGTATTCTATCAGCCTACCATTGGAATAATCTAGCGGTCGAAATAGGAAGTAAGGATGTCAGAGCTCCATTGTGGAATTTTAAAATTTTAACTGATACTGTAAGTTTTCCTGCACATACCACTGCTGGGAAATTCCTAATACTATGATTCTTTCCTGTTAAAATGTTATATAAAAACACTTGCCCAACAGCTCATGGGCGTTTTTTTTTTAAAGACAAAGAAATAATCTTCGAGAAAGTTTGTTTTCACGAACCAATTACCGATTTTTTTCTGCAGTAGACTTTATATGACTGCACATATGTGATTGACAAGAGTGCACACATATGTGATTGACAAGAGTGCACACATATGTGATTGACAAGAGTGCACACATATGTGACCGACAAGAGTGCACACATATGTCATTGACAAGAGTGCAAACTTTCATAAAGATTGAGTCTTGGATGCTAAGCAAAAGTTGTTTCTGAAACTGGGATTTGTTTTTTCTAAGTTTTTTCTCGAAATGGAAAATCAGAAGAGTACCATCTCGCTAGATCCGTATCTGTGGAAATTAGTAAACACATGGCAGCATGCACGTTCTCCAAAAATGGAGCATGCAGACCGTGCAATAACATATCGATTGCACAGTGTGGGCAAAGTAATGTGCCTACACGCATGTGAGAAAATTGAAACATTATAAATGACAAGTTTCTTCTCTGTCTCTGTCTTTGTCTCTGTCTCTGTCTGTCTGTCTGTCTGTCTGTCTCTCTCTCTCTCTCTCTCTTTCTTTCTCTCTGTCTTTCTCTCTCTCTCTCTGTCTGTCTGTCTGTCTGTCTGTCTGACTGACTGACTGAATTCCATACGCACTCACGTCACAGGTGCCTCTTGTATGGTGATATGGCACATTCCTCAACTGCACTTTAAATCCATGAGACTGGCCTGGTCCTGAGGCCCTATCTAGACTA
>JAPXFY010000022.1:61480858-61493358 GCA_030674185.1 Monoplex corrugatus
TCGATGCTAAAGTTGACACAGACTGGAATTTTATTGCAATGGTTGTGACAGATACAACATACCAGAAAGATTTACATACGTCAGATATTGATGATAGAACAGTGGTGTCTGTTTCATAATGTGTGTTTTCTATCTCTGTGTCTTTCTCTGTCTGTCTGTCTCTGTCTCTACCTCTCTCTTTTTCTCTGTCTCTTTTTCTCTGTCTCTGTCTCTCTCTGTCTCTGTCTGTCTGTCTGTCTCTCCCTCTCTCTTTTTCTCTGTCTCTTTTTCTCTGTCTCTGTCTCTCTGTTTGTCTCTGTCTGTCTGTCTCTACCTCTCTCTTTTTCTCTGTCTCTTTTTCTCTGTCTCTGTCTCTCTCTGTCTCTGTCTGTCTGTCTGTCTCTCCCTCTCTCTTTTTCTCTGTCTCTTTTTCTCTGTCTCTGTCTCTCTCTGTCTCTGTCTGTCTCTACCTCTCTCTTTTTCTCTGTCTCTTTTTCTCTGTCTCTGTCTCTCTCTGTCTCTGTCTGTCTGTCTGTCTGTCTCTCCCTCTCTCTTTCCTCGGTGTGTGTGTGTGTGTGTGTGTGTGTGTGTGTGTGTGTGTGTGTGTGTGTGTGTGTGTGTAGCAGGAAAGCAGGAGGGGGCAGGCGAACATCTACGAGTCAAGAGCGTGTGCATGGTTTATATCACAGGATTACCAACACAACGTAGGGTGCCATGTCCTGGTCCACCGTCCACCGTGTCTTGTGCCTGACTGACGATCCCCAGCTATCCTACTAACACTACAACGGCTACAAATGTCAGGGCTGCAGCTACTGCCCCCTCCCTCCAAAACAAAGAAACAAAGAAACAAACACAGAAAGAAAGAAAGAAAGACAGAAAGAAAGTAAGAAAGAAAGAAAGAAAGAAAGAAACAATCAAAAAAACGAAAACAAAACAAAACAAAACAAAACAAAACAAAAAACTGGAACTACGCACATTTTGTTTTCTGGTTACTTGTGTGGACGCGCGAAAGACCGATAACTGATCTAAGGGAATTAACTGTAGAATATCAAGAAACTCTGTAGGCTAAGCGGATTTGCTTCCCTTGGTCTGTTTTTCGTGTTTCTTTTCTTTCTTCGGTCTTTCACTCTGTCTGGCTTTTACGTTGTTCTTGTTCATTCTTTGTTTTCTTTGTTTATTTCTTCGTTCCTTCTTTCTTTTGCTTCTTCTACATGTCTTTTTTTCGTTTTTTTTATTCGTTTTTTTTTTGTCCAACCGTTATATCTGAAGAAAGTGGAGATCATTTCATTTTGACTTGAACGAGATGTGTGTGTCTAAAAAATATTACTCACTCCGGGCTAACTATTATATAGTCTGGAAGAGAGCTTTAGAAAACAGTAGTAAATGCATAGTTTATAGAAATTTCAAAAACCAAAATGGAAGAGAGATATTTATCACACAGTTTCTGGATATTTATGATTTTCTTTTGATTAATGTTGATGCAGTTATCACAAGTTGACATTGAAGTAGGCAGACGCAAAGGAGTGGACAGACAAAACAGATTTTCGATGACGAAGCCTTAAGCGATGAGTTCCATTTTATTTTTCAATGTTCTACATTTCGTAATGTCCAATTAACCCTTTGACTCCTGCACCCAGTCCACTAGCACCCTGCATTGCCAACCATGCTAGCAAAGCAAAAACTTAACCATATGATTCCACCAGCTTCCTGCAGGAATCTGGTAGATAGGGTGATGGAATCAAAGGGTTAAGTTTTTTTCAGTAGGTGGATAGGGTGAGGATGTCAAAGGGTTAACGTTTACTTCACAAAAATATCTCTCACCTAAATCAGTCTTCTCATTGTGTAACTTCATTTCTTGAAGGAAAAAACAAACAAACAAACAAAAAAAACGATCAACGGAAATAAACAAAATAGCCCACATTTTCTAAAATCGTATCGTTTATCTTCTGAACATTTGAGTACCGTATCTTAAGACAATTTCAATGGCAGACCTATTTTTTTTCTGCTGGGCTGATGTAAATTCTTTCTGCTTCATGTAAGTGAATTTTCTGGAAGGGAAAAAGTTCAAAGGAAAATATACTAAATTTCTCAAAATTTCTGAAATCATATCGTTTTTCTTCTGAACATTTGAGTATCCTATCTTATGACGACTTCAAAGGCAGGTCTATTTTGTTTCTGGGCTAATATAAATTCTTTCTGCTTCATGTTGTATGTAGCTCCTGTTGGATTTTCGTTTATTTGCTGTTATCCTCCATGTTCCAACTGGGGGTTAAAGGACCTATGAAAAATGGAAACATTGTCTGTAATGAAAATATCTGAACAAGATTTTCTCAGCTCTTTATGAATGGATCATTGAAACATTGTAGCATCAAAACATTGTCTGTAATAAAAAATATCTGAACAAGATTTTCTCGGCTCTTTATGAATGGATCATTGAAACATTGTAACATCAAAACATTGTCTGTAATAAAAATATCTAAACAAAATTTTCTCGGCACTTTATGAATGGATCATTGAAACATTGTAACATCATAACTTTGTCTGCAATGAAAACATCTGAACAAGATTTTCTCGGCTCTTTATGAGTGGATCTTTACTAAATTTTTAGTGAAAGGTGTGGAATGTTGAAGACTGCAAAAATATAAGTTGGAAAGGTCAAGGTCTCAAACACTTAAACTAGCCCTTATCAAGGAAAATGAATAGCCTAAGTAGTACTTTGTCAGGAACAGAGACAATATTTATAATCTGTTCTGACTGTTGTGGCAGCCTATCACGGTTCAAGTGACCTGGACAAATACAAAATCGAGGAATCTTCTCGTTTGCATAAAAAGGGAGGTAATAGGTAGTAAGAATCTGGGCTCAGCGGAACAGCAGAAGGTCCTCAGAGGAAAAGCCTCCGTCTATAAGTGTTTCAGACTTAAACCTTTTGACTCCTGCACCCTGTCCACCAGTATCCTGCATTGCCAACCATGCTAACAAAGCAAAAACGTAACCCTATAACTCCCTCACTCTGTTCACCAGCTTCCTGCAGGAAGTTTGTGGATAGGGTGAGGGAGTCAAAAGGTTAAGTTCTTGCAGTTGGTGGATAGGTTGCGGGAGTCAAAGGGTTAACTCCTGACATTCTAAGAGGGCCGGGCTGCAACCAGGTCATGACTCAGAGATGCCCCTCTGTTGTCGCCATTTTTTTTTTATTTTGGGTGACAGCAGGTAGGGGTAGGGGTGGGGGGTGGGGGGTGGGCATCGCTGTTCACAGACCCTGGAAAAATTAAAAATTGGGATCTTCTGGTTTGCGTACAAACGGAGATTCTCTGTGAAGTCGCAGCAACAGTGTCCGCCTGTGCTGTGTGAATTCATCGACGCCCAGGCCACCGACTTCCACCACTTCAGCCACCGTTGTGAGGACTGTTGTCAGTGGCTGGGCATTTCTGGCATGCTCGACGAGAGTGGAGCAACCACTTCACCTGGAGTATAGTGTCCGCTGATTTATTGATTGATTTGGTTCAGTTTTTTACGTCGACACCCACCTGGCCGACGGGGATAACCATCCCAGGGAAGTGGGGAAAGGGGGACTTATCTAATCCTATATTGACACCACCAGAACAACAATGGTGTTAAGATGGGACAGTGAGAAGGCCAGTTTTAATGTAGCGCACCCTAGGATTCGAACCCACAACCATTATAGCATGTGTATCCGACGATCAAACCAACTGAACTACCGAGGCCCGCACGGTGTCCTCGGCGACAGGCACCCGCTATAACAGTGGAGAGTTGTTCTACCTCTGACACTATTTCTGTCTAAAACAGTCATCATTATGAAGGAGACTGCTCACTGGTTCGTGCACGCTGGTAATTATGAAAAAAACTTTCTGATTGGTCCCTGCGCATTGATAATTATGAAAAAGCTTGCGGAATTATGAAAGGGGGCCGCCGATTGGTCTGTGTGCATCGGTAATTATGGAAGGAGACTGCTGATTGGTTTGCGAATATCAGGTAATTTTTTTTTCGAGAGATGAATGGTTTGTGGTGATTGCTTGACTCATGTCGAAGTGGTCATTGAGATTCCGTAGGTTGGTTTCGTGTGGGGGAAAATCAAGTAGAAGAATAAAATCTACTTTGACAATTTTTTGGCGTGTTTGTGGTCAGAGTGTTCGTTTTACGTGGACGATTGTATGGGTTGGTGAGTATGTCAGTGAGTTCTTGCCACATGGTCCAGAGTTTTAACAGTTAAATGTAAAGATTGTTATACAGAACCAATACTGTTGTGCGGTTGTGAGGCGTGGACAGTCAACACACAAAGTCAGAACAAAACTGAGGCAACTGAAATGTGGTTTCTAAGAAGAATGTTGAGAGTTCCATGAATATCAAAGAAAACAAAAATAAACAAAAAAACGAGACAGTCTTGAAGAAGGCAGACACAAAAAGATCATTAATAAAGAAGATTAGGAAAAGACGAGCACTATTTATAGGATATTTTATGAGGAAAGAGAAATTAGAGTATCTGGTCACAACAGGAAAGCTGGAGGGGAAAAGAACACCAGATAGACCCATGGAGAAAATATTGGACGGACTTGCAGAGTGGTTGAGGACAGAGAGGGTAGGAGAAGCACTTGCAGCGACAAGGGATAGATTCGTCTGGAAGGCATGATTGTCAATGCCATGCGGCAGGGCACATGATGATAGTGGATATGGTGCGGGAATACAAGGGTTATTGTTATTGTTATTGTTGTTTAAAGCCCAGCCCACTGCGTAGAGCCATATCAGGGCTATAACAACTTCAAAACATACAAAACTTCAGCAGGAAAAAAACAACAAAACAAAAACAAAAAACAAACCAAACAGAAAATTAAATACACATATTAATGCATTCGCGCATATGATCTAAGGACATGCCCTCAGCGTTGTGCGAAGAGTATAGCCCTGCGAGGCTGTCTCAATGCTGGCTGGAACTTTATGGCATCATGAACATCTCCATTATCATCAAATCATTGATCATTAAATAAAATTGTCCACTAAAGTGGTGGGACCGATAAAAAAGACCCCCAGACACCTACCCAGCCACCCAGCCACAGAGAGAGAGAGAGAGAGAGAGAGAGAGAGAGAGAGAGAGAGAGAGAGAGAGAGAGAGACAGACAGACAGACAGAGAGAGAGAGAGTAGAGAGAGAGAGAGAGAGAAGAGAGAGAGAGAGAGAGAGAGAGAGAAGAGAGAGAGAGAGAGAGAGAGAGAGAGAGAGAGAGAGAGAGAGAGAAACAAAATGCAAAAATTCCCCCCTCATCACACACGCAGACACGAACAGTTTGGCTAGAATGTAAGTAACTACTCCACTGACAAAACCAAAATAAATCCAAAGTAGGTTAAGATAAGGGTTAGTTTACATAAACTCTAAAACAATATGAGTCAGCAAGCTATTCTGAAAAAAACAACACTTTCAGACGTCAAAGACTATCTAAATTTAGGTAAAAAAACACACAAAAACAAAAAAACAAAAAACATTACACCAGTTGATAAAGTAGGTTTGCTCAAATCACTCATTTTATTGACTCAAGTACCATTACTTGTTTCTGCCAGATCATCCAGATGGCTTCGTTTCAAAACATCAAAAGCAGTGCTTACGGGTTTGTGTTGAACGAAAAACAAGACCAGATTAAAAAACAAAAAACAAACCAGTAACCAAGATTGTTATTATGGGTAAAGAGGGTGGTGGTGGTAGTGGTGGTAAGACAAGTATTCCTGATTTGAAGCCATGTAAAAAGGTAAGCGAGATGTATACCTCTTGAAATGATTCGAAACTCCTACGACATGTCTGACACAAAAATAGCCATGGGACCAAAACGCAAGGTAGGACCTCAAGACTTATCATCATCACCATCATGTGCCCTGCCGCATGGCGTTGGCGATCATGGCCCTCCACATGCATCTGTCCCTTGTCGCCGCAAGTACATCTTCCACCCTCTCTGTCCTCAGCCACCCTGCAAGTCCGTCCAAAATTTTCTCCCTGTGTCTACCTGTATTCTCTTTTCCTCCAGCTTTCCTGTTGTGACCAGGCTCCAGACTGAGTCAAACTCTATTCCCTCACCCTATCCACCAGCTTTTTGCAGGACGCTGAGGGTTAAGATTAAAAAGGAACGTAAAGATTAAGCTTGGGTTTGGGTACTATTTTTTTTAGGATCATCGCACTCAGGGGGATTACCTTTGTGTTCACCTTTTTTTTTCGTCCCATTTTCTACGCCACGGAAGCTGGAACAGTTTTCACAATGCGATGATGATGATGTCGACGAGGATGATATTCATGATGCTATTAAGTTCCATCTAGGATTGAGACTGCGTGACAGGGCTGTTCTCTACGCTTACTATCATAATATATCCTGGTGTCAACCAGGCCCGAGAGATACAGCACCTGCGGTGCTAGTCAGAAGATTTAAGCAACACCCTCAATGACGCATCCGTGAAGTGGATGAGACTCGACTGTGTGGTCCAGTCTTCCGAACGAGCCCATAGCACGCTCAACTCTGGTTAGGAGCCAGTTAGAGCCGAGAAACCCCACAATGACATATTTTTGAGAGGACTGCTGGGGAATCGAAATCCACAACCTTCCAGTCGGTAGTCCTTGCGCTAACCACTATACCACGGCGACTGGTTGGTTTGGGTTGTAAATGCTTTCTACCCGGGTGCTCTGACATTATCTTGTCTATGCCAACCCTCCTGACCTCCTCCCGACAGACAAGACACTAGATAAAATATCCAGGCAACGTGTGTATCTCTGTGTGTACGCACATTCCGCTGGGAACTGAAGAGAGATACAGTGACTCCACCCGTTTATATCCTGACGCCCACCCATGTTTCCTTTTCTACAGACCGTGTGTACCCGTGTTTCTATCAGTAAGATACCCGTGTTTATCTACACAACTTGTACCTATCCTTTTGTTTGTTTCAGGATGGCGATTGTACACTGTTACTGTTTAATTAACCCTTTGACTCCCGCACCTTGTCCAGCATCCTGCAGGAAGCTGGTGGATAGGGTGATGGTGTCAAAGGGTTAAGATTTTGCGGTTGACGTTGATCAGCTGCGCCCAGCTAATTAATCTTGTCCGTTTTGTCATCATTTGTATCATTCTACAATGATACCGACCAGTTGATGGATAGTCAAAACAAGACTGAGACAACGAAATGTGGTTTCTAAGAACATTGTTAAGAGTTCCATGGACAGCGAAGAAAACGAACGAGACAGTCTTGAAGAAGGCAGCCACAGAAAGAACATTGATAAAGAAGATCAGGAAAAGACAAGCAACATTTATAGCATATTTCATGAGGCAAGAGAAACTAGAGCACCTAGTCACAACAGGAAAGCTGCAGGGAAAGAGAGCACCAGATAGACGAAGGGAGAAAATATTGGACGGGACTTGCAGAGTGGCTGAGGACAGAGACGGTGGGAGATGTCCTTGCAGTGACAAGTGATAGATTCGTACGGAGGGCCATGATCGCCAACGCCATGTGGCAAGGCACATGATGATGATGATGGATAGGGTGCGGGAGTACAAGGGTTAATTGAACTATGTCGTGTGTGTGTATACTGTGTGTGTGATGGTGTGTTTGGTCAGTGTATGTATAGCTGTCTGTTGATCGATTGACTGGGTTGCACGTGGTGTAGTGATGGACTAGTGGCCTGGTGGTTGCAAGTACCTGACTAGAAAGTGAGAAGCCAGGGTTTGAATCGAACATACTACTACTACTATTACTACCACCACCGCCACCACCAGCACCACAACCACTGCCTCTGCTACCATTACTACCACCACCACACACCACCACCACCACCACCACCACCACTACTACTGCTACTACTACCACCACCACCACCACCACCACTACCACCACACTACTCTACTATCACTACCGCCACCACCACCACCACCACCACCATTACTACTACTACTATTAATAGTAAACAGTAGTAATGAAAGTAATAACAATAGAAATACTATTCATGACAACAACAACATTAATAATAATAATAATGAGAACAATGATAATAATAACAACAATAATAAACAACAATATATAATAATAATAATAAAATAATGATAATAATAATAATAAATATAACAACAATAATAACAACAACAATTAATAATAACAACTAATTAATAATAATAAGAAATAATAACAACAATAATAACAACAACAATAATAACAACAATAATGATAATAACAACAATAATAATATGATGATAATACAATAATAATAATAATAATAAAAATATGATGATAATAATAATAAAAATAAATAATAATAATAATAATGATGAATAATAATAATAATAATAATAATAATGCAATGTGAATCCCTGGCAGACGAGTTGATCAATCAAAAATGGCCAAAGCATTTTATTTTATACATATGAAATACATCTTGTCCTAAAATTTTAACGTTTTATTATCATTGTTATCATCATCGTCATCGTCATCGTCGTCGTCGTCGTCGTCGTCATCGTCATCATCATCTATTAATCAATATAATATTATTAATATATATTAATTATTAATAATATAATAATAATAATATCATCATCATCATCATCATCATCATCATCATCATCATCATCAATCATCATCATCATTATTGTTATTATCATCACTATTATTATTATTATCTTATGATGATGATGATAATAATAATCATCATATTATCATATATGTACATATATATGTACAATCGTTATGACCTTGTGAAAACTAAGGACTGTTCTGCCGTCTTGAAGGCACAAGTGTCAAAGTTGATCCGGAGTGGGGTGGTTCACAAACTGACATGTCCACGCTGTAAGGCGTGGGTATGTTGGACAGACTGTCCGACATTTACAAACCCGTTTCCGTGAGCACATCAACAACACTGGGCCTGTAAAAAAGCATCTTCGCACAATGTAAGTAGTTTCAATGGGTTCAGAAGATGTTGAGATTTTGGCTTAACCACAAGGGGCGAGGATTATGCATGACTCTGGAGGCACTGTGGATCAGAGATATCGACCCGGGGATAAACGTAAAGGATGAGTATAGGCGTAAGGAACTGACCATTAAGTTGTAGTCTGGCTTTTCCTTGACCGCTTATGCTTGTCCCATTTCATGTTTACTGTTTTCTTAACAAAAGGTGTTTTGTTTCTATTTTCAGAATATTGATATGATCCTAATGATGCCATTTATTAGTGAAAATTACACACTGCAGTGATAATTCGAAAAAAAAAATCATCGTTGGCTGACACCAGCTTCGTATTTGAGTATGTGTGTGTGTGCGTGTGTTTGTATGAATGCTTGCGCGCAAGTGTATGTGAGCCTGCGTGCATATAATGTGTCACCAGCAGTCTTGCAAACATGTTCCTGTGTGCGTTCTTACGTGTGTACGTGCGCGTAATGGTTACTTTGCATTCAGCAAGCATAATCCTATGTCGACGTGCATGTTTACTTTTCACAAGCACCAACAATCGATAGACACGATCCTCTAGTTTACCATTCCTGTAGTCTGAAGTACATGTGGCATCTACACAGTTTCTTCATTTCCTTTGCCTGCTGACGGAAAAATGCTGTAGTTCAGTCTCAGCATGATGTACCGGTACCCAGCTTACTAGGGGGTCCGGGTGCTAACTGTACGCGATGTCATTAACTGGAAACGCAGCCTTTAAGTGGTCAATATTTTCTTCGTGTAATTATTTTTTTTCACCACACAGATTCAGTTTCAGTTTCTCATGATGGCATCTCTGCGCTCGGAATAGATTTCATATGCTCTGACGCTACGAGATGCCAAATGATGGCTGTTCCATAAGTCTGAGATCGTAGGGGAGTGAGATGGTAGAGACCTCAACTTTTCTTGAGGCCAACGGTTAAAAGGGTGGTGCCCATCTTCTCTCTCTCTCTCTCTCTTTATCTGTCTGTATGTCTGTCTGTGTCTGTCTGTCTGTCTCTGTCTGTCTGTGTCTGTCTCTCTCTGTCTGTCTGTCTCTCTCTTGCTGCTTCAAAATTCCCTAACTTTGAAGCAAGCCAGGTACCCATCCATTCACAGGCTGGGTAAACTGTAGCCCATAGGCATATAGGAATCGCTACGTGTGATGGGCAGGATCCAAATGGCTAAAGGTCTAAGCCACATATGTGCACGTAAATCCTACGAGTTGGCAAGGTCTGGAGAAGAAATATTGTGAACCGTTGAGGGTTGAACCTATGGAAAGATCTTTGGACGAAGGCTGGGTGCACACACACACACACACAAAAAAAAAAAAAAAAAAAAAAAGAGAGAGAGAGAGAGAGAGAGAGAGAGATTAAGAAAGAAAGACAGTAAGACAGAAAGAAAGAAAGAAAGAAATCATATACATTGCTTATTTCTCACCATCCTAATCAAAATATGTTCTTGTTCTTCTTCTTGTCAAACCATAGTAGCCCATGTGAGGATCAAACCCACACCACCCCTAACGTCATTATCATGGCGGGCTGACCAGCTGAGCTAACGACCCAGATCTGAAAACAACAACAACAACAAAAACAAAAACAAAAACAACAACAACAACAACAACAACAAAACCCCAAAACCAACTGACGCCACAGATGCCATGTGATGGTGTAGATTTAAAATGGCCATGGCATAAGCCGTATATCATCATCATCATCATCATCATCATCATCATCATCATCATCATCATCATCATCATCATCATCATCATCATCATCATCATCATCATCATCAATCATCATCATCATCAGGTGCCCTGCCGCATGGCGTCGGCGACCGTGGACTTCCAACCATCTCTATCTCTCGTTGCCCCCAGCATCTCCCCCACCCTCCTCATCCTCAGCCACTCTGCAAGTCCGTCCAGCATTCTCTCCTGGGTCTACCTGGTGCTCTCTTTCCCTCCAGCTTTCCCGTTGTGACCAGGTGCTCCAAATCCCCTTTCCTCATAAAATGGCCTAAAAAATGTTGCTTGTCTTTTCCTAATCTTCCTTATGAGTGATCTACTTGTGTCTGCCTCCATCAAGACTGTCTCGTTTGTTTTCTTTGCTGTCCATGGTACTCTCAACATTCTTCTTAGAAACCACATCTCGGCTGCCTCGATCCTGCTCTGGCTTTGCTTGCTGACTGTCCACGCCTCGCATCCGTACAACAGTATTGGTTCTATATAACATTCAAGGACTCTCTTTCTGATGTTAATTGATAGGCATTTGTTGGTAAGAATGCTTGTCATCTTCTTGAATGCTGTTTTGGCTTGGCCGATTCTGCCAGCTATTTCCGATGTGCATCTGCCGTCTGATGAAATGACCGTTCCCAGGTATTTGAACTTATTAACCTGTGTCAAGGTTGTGCCATTTGCTGTTATTTTGCAGGAGGGGATTTCATGTTTTTTACTGATCATCATGACTTCAGTCTTCCTGCTGTTTAGTTCCAACCCCTTACCTTTGCTTTCTGTTTGTAGTATATTCACAAGGTTTTGTAGGTCCCTTTCATTTTCTGCAATTAGCACGGTGTCATCTGCGTACCGAATGTTGTTTATCATTTTCCCTCCAACCTTTAATCCAGTGAAATGGACATCGCTCTCCACTCTGACTCCTCGAAACAAGTGATTCTGATAGAACTCACTGTGCCATACGAAAGCAGAATGGAAGAAGCACATATCTACAAGACCGAAAAATACGCCGGTCTTGCCAGCACCCTGAAGAAAGCAGGTCTGCGGGTCAAAATCTTCGCCATAGAGGTCGGGGCAAGAGGGTTTGTGGGCACCTCCGCTTATGATCTCATGAAACAACTCGCCATTTCTGGGAAGAAGAGGACTAGAGCCCTTAAAGCGATGGCAGAGGCAGCAGAAAGGAGCTCAAGCTGGATCTGGGCAAGGAGGAACGAAAAAAGTGAACTTCATAAGGATTAAATTCCCTACAGATGATGTGTGCCCCGTTAGCACATTGGTAAAACCGCGTACCGCAGTTCTGAAGCGCAGAATCGCCCAGGTTCGATCCCCGGCGTGGGAAAAAAAAAAAATAGACAACAGCAGAAGGGCATCCAGGAGTCATGACCTGGATGTGGCCCGGCCCCCCGAGAGTGTAAGGAATTCAGGGCCGAAACACTTGTCTAAAGGGGGTTACTTCTCTGAAGACCTTCTGTTGTCTAGCTCTCCCTAGAGTTTCTTTCTACCAGGGTCTTCTTCTAGCCGTATATATCTGCACTTAACTCCTAAGTGGTGGCAAAGTCTTAACCCTTTGACTCCCGCACCCTGTCCACCAGCATCCTGTATTGGCAACCATACTAGCAAAACAAAATCTTAACTCTTCGATTTCCTCACCCTAGCCACCAGCTTCCTCCAGAAAGCTGGAGGATAGGGTGAGGGAATCAAAGGGTCAAGTTTTTTTGTAGTTGGTGGATAGGGCGCGGGTGTCAAAGGGTTAAGGAGACACGCTGTGGCCCTGTTTATGAGTCGAACCGACGATCCCTGGCTGATCAGCATGTTGCCCTAACCAATGAGCTAACGGGACCACAACGTTGATCCTGACTGCTAA
>JAPXFY010000022.1:61495858-61503358 GCA_030674185.1 Monoplex corrugatus
TAGAGATAGAGAGATAGATAGATAGATAGAGAGAGAGATAGATAGATAGAGAGACAGAGAGATAGATAGATAGATAGAGAGACAGAGAGATAGATAGATAGATAGAGAGACAGAGAGATAGATAGATAGAGAGACAGATAGATAGATAGATAGATAGATAGATAGATAGAGAGACAGAGAGATATATAGATAGATAGATAGATAGATAGACAGAGAGATAGATAGAGTGAGAGAGAGATGGGGAGAGAGAGAGTGAGTGAGAGAGAGAGAAAGAGAAGGGAAGAAAGAGAGAGAGAGAGACAGGGTGAGAGAGAGAGAGAGAGACAGAGACAGCGACAGCGACAGCGACAGAGACAGAGACAGACACACAGACACACAGACACACAGACACACAGAGACAGAAACAGAGATAGACAGACAGACAGACAGGACACAGACAGACACAGACAGACAGACTGCAACTGAAAGAGACAAGAGACAGAGATAGAGACACAGACAGAGACAGAGACACAGACAGAGAAATAGAGTCAAAGGACAGACGTGTTACTAGAAACAAGTAGGCAGTTCGCATTACTAACCACGCTTACTCTTGACAGAGCGTCTACTTACTTCGACAAGATCCAGTTAAGTACAACACCCAGCCAGCGCAGTTCTCACCCGTACCAAAGTCTCCAGTGTAAAACAGGTGGCGATAGTAACACGACCACGGAGCAAGTCATTGGCTTTTCTGTGTCTACCCCGTGAGGGACACCCAAGACTAGCTGGTGTGCTGGCCTCTGAAAGTCTTCTCGAATCTGGGGTATGTTTTCAGTATTTTGTGATTTCCTTTTTGTGCGTGTTCCAGTTTGTTTCTTCTGCGTCTTGTTCTTCTTGTTCATGTTCTTGTTCATCTTCGTCCTGTTTCTCGTCTTCATCTCTTTCTTTTTTCCTCTTCTTCTTCTTTTTCTTCCTCCTCTCCTCCTCCTTTCCTCCCTTTTGTCTTTTTAAAAATTTTTGTTGTTGTTGTTGTTCTTCTTCTTCTTGTTCTCTTTCTTCTTCTTCTTTTTTTTCCTTGTTGTTGTTGTTCTTCTTGTTCTTCTTCTACTTCTCTTTCTTGTTCTTGTTCTTCCTCCTCCTCTTCTTGTTCTTGTTCTTGTTCTCTTCCTCCTCCTTCTTCTTGTTCTTGTTCTTGTTCTTCTTGTTCTTGTTCTTCTTGTTCTTCTTGTTCTTGTTCTTGTTCTTCTTCTTCTTCTTTATCTTCTTCTTCTTCTTCTTCTTCTTCTTCTTCTTCTTCTTCTTCTTCTTCTTCTTCTTCTTCTTCTTCTTCTTCTTCTTCTTCTTCTTCTTCTTCTTCTTCTTCTTCTTCTTCTTCTTCTTCTCTTCTTCTTCTTCTTCTTCTTCTTCTTCTTCGTCTTCTTCGTCTTCTTCTTCTTCTTCTGCTGCTGCTGCTGCTGCTGCTGCTGCTGCTGCTGCTTCTTGTTTTTGTTCTTGTTCTTGTTTTTCTTCTTCTTTTTCTTCTTCTGTTTCTTCTTTTTTTTCTTTTCTCGTTCTTCTTCTTCTTCTTTGCTGTTATTGTTGTTGTTGTTGTTCTTTTTCTAGTTGTTGTTGTGTTGTTGTTGTTGTTCTTCTTCTTCTTCTTCTTCAGTTCGAAATGGAACCTTAGGCATCATTACCATCATCCACAACTTGATCATCGTCGTTGTCGTCGTCATCGTCATCGTCGTCGTCGTCATCATCATCATCATCATCATCATCATCATCATCATCATCATCATCAACATCAACATCAACATCGTCATCGTAATCGTCGTCTCCTCCTCCTCCTCCTCCTCAGTATCATCATAGCATTGTCAACAAATTGTCACAGATTCTGTGGCCCTTCATGTCCTGATTCTCATGACGATATCAGTTTCAGTGGGTTTGGAGATGTGTTTGAAAGCCGAAATGGGCGACACAGGGGATGGTCACACAGGAGTGATCCAAAAGAGGGAATAGATAAAAAAAATATTACTGGATGGTGCTTGATGCTGTTCCTCTGAAATATAAAACGAATGTATGTCCAAATAGTTGCTTTAATATAAAACGAATGTATGTCAAAATAGTTGCTTAATATAAAACGAATGTATGTCCAAATAGTTGCTTAATATAAAACGAATATATGTCCAAATAGTTGCTTAATATAAAACGAATGTATGTCCAAATAGTTGCTTAATATAAAATGAATGTATGTCCAAATAGTTGCTTAATATAAAACGAATGTATGTCCAAATAGTTGCTTAATATAAAACGAATGTATGTCCAAATAGTTGCTTAATATAAAATGAATGTATGTCCAAATAGTTGCTTAAAAAAAACGAATGTATGTCCAAATAGTTGCTTAATATAAAACGAATGTATGTCCAAATAGTTGCTTAATATGAAATGAATGTATGTCAAAACAGTTGCTTTGTGTACAGCCCTGTGTGTTCTAGAAATCATGAAAAGGTGTGTCTGATCATCGTCATCATCATCATCATCATCATCATCATCATCATCATCATCATCATATATCATGCCGCATGGCGTTGACGGTCACGGCCCTCCATACGAATCTATCCCTTATCACTGCAAGTACATCTCCCACCCTCTCAATGTCAAATTTTCATAATTGTTTTTTTATTTTTTTTATTGATGTCTAGATTCATCGCAATGAAACTGTTGCATCTTATGAATATGCTGCCATATCCTGCATTCATTACATTGCTTTGCTTTCTTTTTCTATTACTTTTCCTTTCAATCTCCTCTGCTCTTTTCCCTCTACTTTCAGACCACCAGACAAGAGCAGAGAACTATGAGGGCCAACGCCCTGCTGTGGGTTCTGGCCCTTGCTGGGTTCATAGGTCAAGGTCAAGGTGCAGCAACGGAAACGAAAGCAGACGACTTTTATTTTGGCAAATTTCCTGACAACTTTGCCTGGGCTGTGGCCACCGCTTCCTACCAAGTGGAAGGAGCATGGAGAGAAGATGGTAAGTTTTCTGTTTTCTCTTTTATTATCCTGATTTGTTTTCTGTTTAACACCAATGTCAAGGTTCGGCAAGGAATTGGAAACGGAATGAAGTAACACCAGTGTAAGTGTTGCGGCAAAGATACGGTAAATTTGTCGGTTTTATAGGACATTTTATGAGGAAAGGGGAATTAGAGAACCTGGTCACAACAGGAAAGCTAGAGGGAAAGAGAACATCAGGTAGACCTAGGGAGAAAATATTGGACGGACTTGCAGAGTGGCTGAGGACACAGAGGATGGGAGATGTACTTGCAGCGACAAGGGATAGATTCGTACGGAGGGCCATGATCGTCAATGCCATGCAGCAGGGCACATGATGATGATGATCACTATTCCTACACTTGTGTCTCGGAGACATCCATCCAGCAGCGCATTTGTATTGTTCTTGTGGATTGAAGGACATTCAGCACTGCTCTATCTTTCTCTTATCTTTCGGCGTGTGATACGAATGACAATTCAATTTGTATGACGCAAATAAGGAAGATTAGGAAAAGACAGCCAACATTTATAGGCCATTTTATGAGGAAAGGGGATCTGGAGCACCTGGTCACAACGGGAAAGCTGGAGGGAAAGAGAGCACCAGGTAGACCCAGGGAGAGTTTGCTGGAGGAACTTGCAGAGTGGCTGGGGACGAGGAGGGTGGGGGAGATGCTAGGGGCAACGAGAAATAGAGACAGATGGAAGCCCATGATCGCCAACGCCATACGGCAGGTCACCTGATGATGATGATAATGATGAGGCAAATAGTCTATGTGTCAAAGATATTCGTTGCGCTTTCCATATTTACAGATCATAACCTAAATAACAGAAAGACAAAGGGGTTCGGAATCCATGCATTGATGCAATATATTGTATAGAGGGTCCAATCATTGATGCAATGTATGTATAGGGCGTTCCATACATTGATGCAATATATGTATAGGACGGTCCATACATTGATGCAATATGTGTATAGGTGGGTCCATGCGTTGATGCAATATATGTACAGGTAGGTCCATGCGTTGATGCAATGTATGTCTAGGGGGTCTATACATTGATGCAATATGTGTATAGGGTGGTCCATACATTGATGCAATATATGTATTAGACGGTCCACGAATCAATGCAACATATATATAGGTATTATCTTCAGTGTTGCAAGGAGAAAGAGCTGATGATGGTCAACAGAGAACTGGAAGGCCTAAAGAGGAGAAATGCCTTGGAACGTCAAAGTTTCTTGCACACTTTTAATCCAGGTCTTCCTTGGTCTGCCTCTCTCTTTAAGTCCGCATTATTTGTTTTTTGATGTGTACTTGTTAAGATACCTCATTTTCCCATCTACATGTGGATTTTTTTCTGTGTCTTTAGTCCAGATAGTGTTCCCCCGCTGAATTATTGCTATTATTACAGATAATTCTTGTGTAGCTCTTTTCTCTAAGCTCATTGGGACTCATTGTCCATTACACGTGATTAGAATTTGTTGTGGAGCGCAGAGAACGAACTGAAGCTCTTTGGTGAGTTGATCACATTCTACTATGTTATTATATAATTTGCGTCTTCGGTAGGCGTGTATGCAGGATGTTTTCATGTTTCCACAAGCCACTGAACATTTGACATGATTTTTATGATCTTTAACATGCATATGTAACATTCTATATGTGTGACCACACAAATGGGGTTTAGGTCCGCACACATGTTCACCTGAGAGATCTAGAAAAATCTCCAGTCTCTATCCACCGGTTAGAGATATTCAGGCGGATTGAACCCAGGAACTTTCAATTGGAAGCCTAACGTTTACCCACCTGAACTCTACGCCAGATTCTGCCAAGAATAACATACATTTTGCCGTGGGTGGTGTTGCATGCATATAATATTTTTCGCTTGTTTGAGGAAGATTAGGACAGGAAAAAAACAAACAAACGAGACAGTCTTGAAGGAGGCACACACACACCACACACACACACACACACACACACACACACACACACACACACACACATACACACACACACACACACACACACACACACACACACACACACACACACACACACACACACACACACAGACACACAACAAGAGAAGGAGAGAGAGAGAGAGAGAGGGGAGATTAATGAAGGGATTAGGGGCTCTTTCAATATAAATAGTGTCCCCACCTTCTGAAAAATTCTGGGCTAGAAATTTCCTCTTTTCTCTCACTCTCTTTGTTTCTACCTTGTTCTTTGCTTTCTGTCATTTCTACCTATCATCTTCTACCTTGCTGGTCCATTCACCTGTATGTGTTCGATAAAGCCTTACGTACTTTTCTCTTAGGATTGATAATTGGGTACATGTATTAAGTGCATTTTTGGCTCTAGAAAAATGAGATATGGGGAAGCAATTTTAGGTAATTTAGACCCGTTCTTATATATGTTTTAGTGTCTTAGTTATGTTTAAATTTGTATTCAGGTGTGTTGTTTACATTCCCTGTGTGATAAATTGGAAGGAGTGGTCAACGCCAGGGGCATCTCCTTAGATTATGTGCTCGAATGCATTGATATGTGTACTTATTTTTCTTTCCTTTTGTTTCCTGTTGAGGTGCTGTATGTGCATTAAAATTATCATAGCCCTGATATGGTTCTACACAGTCGGCTGGGCTTTAAGCAACAATAAGAATAAAGAATAGAATCTTATCCACACATGACATCAGTGCGTGTGGATCTATTTCGAGTGTGGAATCGTCATATTGATAAAAAACTGAAATGGTGGTGGGTGTGACATTGCCAATGCTGTTGTAGTATCTATCAACCCGTGTGACATTCCCAAATTTGCTGTTATAGTATCTATCAACCCGTGTGACATTGCCAATGCTGTTATAGTATCTATCAACCCGTGTGACATTGCCAATGCTGTTATACGTATCTATCAACCCGTGTGACATTGCCAATGCTGTTAACTATCTATCAACCCGTAGGTCAGTATGTATAACTTATTTGTGTAACATGTATAACTTGTGTGTGTGTGTGGTGTGTGTGTGTGTGTGTGTGTGTGTGTTATGTGTGTGTGTGTGTGTGTGTGCTTGTGTATGTGTGTGTGTGTGTGTGTGTGTGTGTGTTGTGTGTGTGTGGTGTGTGTGTGTGTGTGTGTGTGTGTGAAAAGAATACGTGAATAAGTGCATGTCTGTGTGTATATTAGTGCGTGTAGGAACACTGGCCTCATGTGTGTGTGTGTTTGTGTGTGTGGTGTGTGTGTGTGTGTGTGTGTGCGTGCGTGCGCGCGCGCGCGCGCGCGTGTATGTGTCTGTGTGAGTGAGTGTCTTCGTAACAGAGATATCATGTGTGCATTCATGCGCGTGCTCCATCTGTACACGTACCCACGTATCACAGCATGCACATACGCTGCGTACAGTGTGTGTATGTGCGTGCACATGTCAGCGAGAGTGTGTATGCTATGTCCACACACACACAAACACGCGCGCGCGCGCGCGCACGCCTGCACGCGAGCGCGAGCTGTTAATCCGATATGACCTCAAATGGACCAATCAAGAAATCCGTCACACGTGTAGAAATCAGAAATCAGTCACAGCGATTACAGTACCATTCATACATGACACGGTTGCCGGGTTGGCATCAGTTCCGTTAGAATCTTTTTCTCCCTCGGCTGAACTCAGGACCTTTAAATTTAACCCTTGGGCTCCCCTAACCTCACCCTGTCCACCAGCTGATCACAGTTTCAACCTTAATAGCAAAAACAGAACGCATCCCATTCACGCTCCCTACTTTATCCTTGCAGAAAGGGTGTAGGGAAGTGAAAGGGTTAAGATAGAGTGAAGGTAGTGAAAGAATTAAGTTTTTGACGCTGGAGGAGTGGAGGGTGGGATGGGGGTGGAGGGTGGGTGTGGAGGTGAGTCAAAAGGTCAAAAAGTGAGCTCATGGTGAAAGTTTTCTGCAATCGGTTTTCCTTACTTTTGTTGAGTTCTGTCCTTTAATAAATGTAACGTCTTCGTGTGTGTTTCCTATACCTGTGCTCACTTGAGAGTCCTGTTGTCAACAGTTATATGAGAGTGTCTTAATCAATACTCATATAAGGGTTTCTGTAATCAATACTCATATAAGGGTTTCTGTAATCAATACTCATATGAGAGTTTCTGTAATCAATATCATTGAGTTTCTATAATCAATATTCATACAGAGTTTCTATAATCAATACTCATATAAGAGTGTCTATAATCAATATTCATAAAGAGTTTCTATAATCAATACTCATATAAGAGTGTCTATAATCAATACTCATAGAGTTTCTATAATCAATACTCATGAGAGTTTCTATAATCGATACTCATATAAGAGTTTCTATAATCAATACTCATATAAGAGTTTCTATAATAACACTCATATAAGAGTTTCTATAATGAATATTCATAAAAGAGTTTTATAATCAATACTCATATAAGAGTTTTTGAATCAATACTCATATAGAGTTTCTATAATCAATACTCATATGAGTTTCTATAATCAATA
>JAPXFY010000022.1:61505858-61515858 GCA_030674185.1 Monoplex corrugatus
AAATTTGTCAGCTTCTAGGAGGCAATGAAGTTTGAAAAAACAAACATTTCAAGGGTATTGTTTTGTTGTCAGCGAAGAGGCGTTAGGTTAACCTCAAAGACCTGTGGAGATAAAATATTTGTTATTCTAGGAAACACGTTTCTTGATTTGTCATTCACGCAATGAATGAGTGGAATGAGTGGTTTGTCGAGTTGCTTAGATGGCAAAGAATGATTGTGTCAGACAGAAGTCATGTGCCTGCAAACAGTTTTTAACTACTACAATCAAGTATGAGTTGTTCTTTAAAACGTAAAACCACCCGAATGAACTCAAGCTTTGTCAGAAAATCTATCGCATTTTTGAAGAGGAATGGAACAATAACCAGAACTAGGAAGTGGCTCCAGGCTGAAAATATGTACGCGTCTTTCTACGCATGTGTTTTTTTTGTGTCCTTTGTATGTAGACAATGTATATATATATATATATATACATATATATATATCTATATCTATATCTATATATATATATGTATACATATATACATACATATATATGTGTATAGATATATCTTTAAATATATACAGATATGTATGTATAGGTATGTCTCCCTCTTTCTTTCTCTCTTTTTTCTCTCCTTGTATGTATGTATGTATGTATGTATGTATGTATGTATGTATGTATGTATGTATGTATGTATGTATGTATGCATGTATGCATGTATGTATGTTTATAAAATGTATATGTACATATACATGTGTATGTGTAGGACACGCACAGATGTGTGTGTGTGTGTGTGTGTGTGTGTGTGTGTGTGTGTGTGTGTGTGTGTGTGTGTGTGTGTGTGTGTGTGTGTGTGTGTGTGTGTGAATTCATTTCATGATGTATCCCCAGTTTTCAAAAATATCGTGTTTTTGTATTTGATGTTTCTGGTACCTATTTATGATTTTTATTTTTGACAAACTCACTTGTGGTGTTAATGCATGCATGTGTTTTCTATCGCTGTCATTGTATAAACTTTTATAATGGAACGCTTCAGAAGCTGTAGCTTAGGAAGTAAAAGATAGTGAATAGAACAGTTGAGTAAAGACTTAGCGCTGACACAACGCAAACATAGTTCTAGCAATTCTACCAACTACATGGGCTAGGGAGGGGGAACACAAACACTGCGACCCCTAACATCACGAGCGTAGATGGAGTCACATTAAGAATGAATGAAGAAAAGGGTCATGAATGCTTTACCACATCATTTTGTTTCAGCTGCGTATCCAGAAAACCTTTAGAGAAAAAAGAAAAGTAATTGCTGATCTGAATAGTAAATTGACACAAGCTGGCTTCAGTGATGAAATAACAGCTTCAAATGCATGAAGCGCTTATACAATACAGAAAAGACACAGCCCTGGTTTAGACACTATTTGATCCTTTGACACCAAAACGCTGTCTTAAAATGATGAGTGAAATGTACGTGTCTTATCGAGACAGATTTGAGAAAGGTCACGTTCCTGAGGACTGGACACACAGCTTCTTGAAAGCTTTACCCAGATCTAGAAAAAATCATAGCAGATTAAATGGATATCACATTTAGACAATGCATAATGTAACTGGAATACTGATAAAAATCATCATCGCAAAGAAACTATCAGGAAACCTGGAAGACAACAAAAATACCTCCTCCTAAGGAAGGTGGATTTTAAATCAAGAAAAAAAAAAAAACCACATGGGGAAAAAGCAGCTACCTTTGCTTAAACAGTTTATAAAAGATTCCAAAATGAAGAAAATTTTTTGTTGTTGTAGCTACCAGCCTGGAAGATGCGTACAATGAAGTCCAGTTCACGCTGCTGATTGGATTACTTCAGCGACATGACGTTAGTGTGAGAATTGCAAGATGGATTGTCACTGTATTCGGAGAAGTACTAGTAATTTTTCGACTTGGAGAGATTGGTATTCAGCATGCAACAAACCCTACATGGCAAACCCACAACGATCGCAATTCTTTCTAGTCCTCTACAACATTTGTATAGAAGAGCGTTCTGATTTCAATGGCAGTGGATCACTTTCCCGTTAAAATTGATGTCCTGTTTCTTTACTATGTCCGCCTACTACTGTTAATGAAACCATTGTGGTCGTCTTGACTTCTTTGACTTTGGTGCTAAGCATTTGGGCAATCTGTCTTATATACTTACTGTTTGACTTTGGTGTTAAGTATTTGGGCAATCTGTCCTGCATACTTACTGTTTGACTTTGGTGTTAAGTATTTGGGCAATCTGTCCTGCATACTTACTGTTTGACTTTGGTGTTAAGTATTTGGGCAATCTGTCCTGCATACTTACTGTTTGACTTTGGTGTTAAGTATTTGGGCAATCTGTCCTGCATACTTACTGTTTGACTTTGGTGTTAAGTATTTGGGCAATCTGTCCTGCATACTTACTGTTTGACTTTGGTGTTAAGTATTTGGGCAATCTGTCCTGCATACTTACTGTTTGACTTTGTGTGTTAAGTATTTGGGCAATCTGTCCTGCATACTTACTGTTTGACTTTGGTGTTAAGTATTTGGGCAATCTGTCCTGCATACTTACTGTTTGACTTTGGTGTTAAGTATTTGGGCAATCTGTCCTGCATACTTACTGTTTGACTTTGGTGTTAAGTATTTGGGCAATCTGTCCTGCATACTTACTGTTTGACTTTGGTGTTAAGTATTTGGGCAATCTGTCCTGCATACTTACTGTTTGACTTTGGTGTTAAGTATTTGGGCAATCTGTCCTGCATACTTACTGTTTGACTTTGGTGTTAAGTATTTGGGCAATCTGTCCTGCATACTTACTGTTTGACTTTGGTGTTAAGTATTTGGGCAATCTGTCCTGCATACTTACTGTTTGACTTTGGTGTTAAGTATTTGGGCAATCTGTCCTGCATACTTACTGTTTGACTTTGGTGCTAAGCGTTTGGGCAATCTGTCTTATATACTTACTGTTGTTTGACTTTGGTGCTAAGCGTTTGGGCAATCTGTCTTATATACTTACTGTTGTTTGACTTTGGTGCTAAGCGTTTGGGCAATCTGTCTTATATACTTACTGTTGTTTGACTTTGGTGCTAAGCGTTTGGGCAATCTGTCTTATATACTTACTGTTGTTTGACTTTGGTGTTAAGTATTTGGGCAATCTGTCTTATATACTTACTGTTTGACTTTGGTGTTAAGTATTTGGGCAATCTGTCTTATATACTTACTGTTTGACTTTGGTGTTAAGTATTTGGGCAATCTGTCTTATATACTTTTGTGACTTTGGTGTAAGTTTGGGCAATCTGTCTTATATACTTACTGTTTGACTTTGGTGCTAAGCATTTGGGCAATCTGTCTTATATACTTACTGTTTGACTTTGGTGTTAAGTATTTGGGCAATCTGTCTATATACTTACTGTTTGACTTTGGTGCTAAGCATTTGGGCAATCTGTCTTATATACTTACTGTTTGACTTTGGTGTATTAGCAGTATTAGGCAATGCTGTCTTATATACTTACTGTTTGACTTTGGTGTTAAGTATTTGGCAATCTGATTTCTGTACTTTATTAAGTTTTGAATGTCTTATGTTATTGTTAAGTATTTGGCAATTGTCACATACTTACTGTTTGACTTTGGTGCTAAGCATTTGGGCAATCTGTCCTATATACTTACTGTTTGACTTTGGTGCTAAGCGTTTGGGCAATCTGTCTTATATACTTACTGTTTGACTTTGGTGTTAAGTATTTAGGCAATGTGGTTTTGTACACTTACTGTTTGATGTTAGTGTTAAGTATTTAGGCAATGTGTTCTGTATACTTACTGTTTGACTTTGGTGTTAAGTATTTAGGCAATGTGTTCTGTATATTTACTGTTTGATGTTGGTGTTAAGTATTTAGGTAATGTGGTCTGTATACTTACTGTTTGATGTTATTGTTAAGTATTTAGGCAATGTGGTCTGTATACTTACTGTTTGATGTTGGTGTTAAGTATTTAGGCAATGGGGTCTGTATACTTACTGTTTGATGTTATTGTTAAGTATTTAGGCAATGTGGTCTGTATACTTACTGTTTGATGTTATTGTTAAGTATTTAGGCAATGTGGTCTGTATACTTACTGTTTGATGTTGGTGTTAAGTATTTAGGCAATGTGTTCTGTATACTTACTGTTTGATGTTGGTGTTAAGTATTTAGGCAATGTGGTCTGTATACTTACTGTTTGATGTTATTGTTAAGTATTTAGGCAATGTGGTCTGTATACTTACTGTTTGATGTTGGTGTTAAGTATTTAGGCAATGTGGTCTGTATACTTACTGTTTGATGTTATTGTTAAGTATTTAGGCAATGTGGTCTGTATACTTACTGTTTGATGTTGGTGTTAAGTATTTAGGCAATGTGGTCTGTATACTTACTGTTTGATGTTATTGTTAAGTATTTAGGCAATGTGGTCTGTATACTTACTGTTTGATGTTGGTGTTAAGTATTTAGGCAATGTGGTCTGTATACTTACTGTTTGATGTTATTGTTAAGTATTTAGGCAATGTGGTCTGTATACTTACTGTTTGATGTTGGTGTTAAGTATTTAGGCAATGTGGTCTGTATACTTACTGTTTGATGTTGGTGTTAAGTATTTAGGCAATGTGGTCTGTATACTTACTGTTTGATGTTATTGTTAAGTATTTAGGCAATGTGGTCTGTATACTTACTGTTTGATGTTGGTGTTAAGTATTTAGGCAATGTGGTCTGTATACTTACTGTTTGATGTTGGTGTTAAGTATTTAGGCAATGGGGTCTGTATACTTACTGTTTGATGTTATTGTTAAGTATTTAGGCAATGTGGTCTGTATACTTACTGTTTGATGTTAGTGTTACGTATTTAGGCAATGTGGTCTGTATACTTACTGTTTGATGTTGCTGTTAAGTATTTAGGCAATGTGTTCTGTATACTTACTGTTTGATGTTATTGTTAAGTATTTAGGCAATGTGGTCTGTATACTTACTGTTTGATGTTATTGTTAAGTATTTAGGCAATGTGGTCTGTATACTTACTGTTTGATGTTATTGTTAAGTATTTAGGCAATGTGGTCTGTATACTTACTGTTTGATGTTAGTGTTACGTATTTAGGCAATGGGGTCTGTATACCTACTGTTTGATGTTGGTGTTAAGTATTTAGGCAATGTGGTCTGTATACTTACTGTTTGATGTTAGTGTTACGTATTTAGGCAATGTGGTCTGTATACTTACTGTTTGATGTTAGTGTTACGTATTTAGGCAATGTGGTCTGTATACTTACTGTTTGATGTTGGTGTTAAGTATTTAGGCAATGTGGTCTGTATACTTACTGTTTGATGTTAGTGTTACGTATTTAGGCAATGTGGTCTGTATACTTACTGTTTGATGTTAGTGTTACGTATTTAGGCAATGTGGTCTGTATACTTACTGTTTGATGTTGCTGTTAAGTATTTAGGCAATGTGGTCTGTATACTTACTGTTTGATGTTGGTGTTAAGTATTTAGGCAATGTGGTCTGTATACTTACTGTTTGATGTTGGTGTTAAGTATTTAGGCAATGTGGTCTGTATACTTACTGTTTGATGTTAGTGTTACGTATTTAGGCAATGTGGTCTGTATACTTACTGTTTTATGTTTGTGTTAAGTATTTAGGCAATGTGTTCTGTATACTTACTGTTTTATGTTGGTGTTAAGCATATGGGCAATCTATCCTATTTACTCGCTGCCACAATGGCTACAGGTCATGTGGTGAACAAACGTACACTTTCATCTATTTCTGTTTTTGTCCTTGTGGTGTACCAGTTGCACCAGAATATTGCAAGGCTTGTTGCAGACATTGGCATGGAATTTGTGGATACCTCAACAAGTCTACTGTTTTATATGCTTAAACCTGGATATGATTTTTATGATGGCATTTCCTATATATTTTCAGGAAAGGGTCAGAGCATGTGGGATGTCTTCTCTCACACGAAGGGAATGATAGACGGAGGAGATACGGGGGACGTGGCCTGTGACAGCTACCACAAGTATAAAGAGGACGTCCAGCTGCTCAAAAACTTGGGGTCAGCTAAACATTTCAGGCATTTCAGTAATTTGTGTGTGTGTTCTTTGAAGTACATTTTCGTTTCTGTTTGCACCTAAAACGAAAGACAACTTGTTCTTGAAGATGAGGTTAAGAATTTGTTGCATCTGTCATGATTGTAATGATATATGAAAATACGATTTAGAATGAAAAACCTTGCGAGCAAAGGTATTGTATACTGACATAACTGTCAACAGGATGTTAATTTAAGATGGTTTCCTCATGCCTCATTTGTTGGAACAAAGATAAACATTGATGTTACCTGTCTCTGCCTCAGTCTGCCTGTCTCTGTCTCTCTCTATTTCTCTCTCTCATTCATTCTGTCTGTATCCTAATTATCTGTTACGGGATTCAACAACTACATTCAGTCTTCAACTTTCCCATTTGTTTGTCTCCTAGAATATTTTCCCAGTTTTTGGAGACCCTTCTACGAGTAATGTAATCTAAAATTCTAAAACTAAACCACTGAACAAAAATCCTAGTGAATTTACACTCTCATTTTGAACTCTTTTGCCCTTTTGTACAAGGCAGAAAATCTCAATTATCTGTGGACAAATTACAAAACTAATTTTTCAACTCTTAAATATTCTTCCATAGATCAACAACTAATGATTTTCATTGCTGAAACTGTCTAGACTCCCAGACTCTAACTCTAATAATACTCCATACACTTCCGCAGATCAGGCACTATGGATTTCCTACACACAAAACGTCCAAATTCTAATTCTCGGCGCTCTTTCGCAGGACAGCAGTTATAGATTACTCGTATGTAAAACGAAAACTTGCAAAATTTAAAATCTAACTCTTAATTTTAAACTGTTCTTGGACAGATCACTCTGTCTCTGCCTCAGTCTGCCTGTCTCTGTCTCTCTCTATTTCTCTCTCTCATTCATTCTGTCTGTATCCTAATTATCTGTTACTTAACTCCAGTACTATCGGAACCTGATAGATGGCGTTGGCGATCATGAACTTCCATCTGTCTCTATCTCTTGTTGCCCCTATCATCTCCTCCACCCTCCTCGTCTTCAGCCACTCCGCAAGTCCGTCTAGCATTTTCTCCCTGGGTCTACCTGGTGCTCTCTTTCCCTCCAGCTTTCCCATTGTGACCAGGTGCTCCAATCCCCCTTCCTCATAAAATGGTCTATAAATGTTGTCTGTCTTTTCCTAATCTTCCTTATCACCATACTCTTTTAAAATACAATTCACAATTATTCGTGTTATCATCAAACTTCTTACAAAACACAGATCACAATGATCCCACCTTATCGCCAAACTCCTTAAAGCAGAAAACTCCAAAGTCTAATTCTGAACTCTCCTCTGTTCCTCCAGTTCTGAAATCATCTGAATTCTCTATTCACAAAACTTCTAGTTCTGAAGTCATCTGGATTCTCTGTTCACAAAACTTTAAGTTCTTAAGTCATCAGGATTCTCTATTCACAAAACTTTCAGTTCTTAAGTCATCAGGATTCTCTATTCACAAAACTTTCAGTTCTTAAGTCATCAGGATTCGATGTTCACAAAATGTCTAGCTGTTAAGTCATCTAGATTTGCTATTCATAAAACTTCCAGTTCTAAAGTCATCTGGATTCTGTATTTACAAAACTTCTAGTTCTGAAGTCATCTAGATTTTCTGTTCACAAAACCTCTAGTTCTGAAGTCATCTGTATTCTCTATTCACAAAACCTCCAGTTCTGAAGTCATCTAGATGTGTTATTCACAAAACTTCCAGTTTTGATGTCATATGGATTCTCTGTTCACAGAACATCCAGTTCTAAAGTCATCTGGATTCTGTATTCACAAAACATCCAGTTCTGAAGTCATTTGGATTCTTTATTCACATAACTTCTTGTTATGATGAAATCATCTGGATTCTCTATTCACAAAACTTTCAGTTCTAAGATCATCAGAATTCGCTATTCAAAAAACTTATAGTTCTGAAGTCATCTGGATTCTGTATTCACAAAACTTCTAGTTCTAAAGTCATCTGGATTCTGTATTCACAAAACTTCTAGTTCTAAAGTCATAGTTCTGAAGTCATCTGGATTCTGTATTCACAAAACTTCTAGTTCTAAAGTCATAGTTCTGAAGTCATCTGGATTCTGTATTCACAAAACTTCTAGTTCTAAAGTCATAGTTCTGAAGTCATCTGAATTCTCTGTTCACAAAACATCAATCTAAACTCATATTACTGCATATTACTACACAGGTGAGCCACTACCGATTCTCCATCTCCTGGCCACGGGTACTGCCAGAAGGCACCAAGGTCAAGGTGAACCAGGCCGGCATTCAGTACTATCGGAACCTGATAGATGAGCTGGTGAACAACAGCATTGAACCCATGGTCACTCTTTACCACTGGGACCTTCCTGACGCCCTGGAGCAGCTCGGAGGGTGGCTCAATCCCTTGGTGGCCGACTGGTTTAAGGACTACGCCGACCTCTGCTTTAAGGAGTTTGGCGATAAGGTGGGATCATTGTGATCTGTGTTTTGTAAGAAGTTTGATGATAACACGAATAATTGTGAATTGTATTTTAAAAGAGTATGGTGATAAGGAAGATTAGGAAAAGACAGACAACATTTATAGACCATTTTATGAGGAAGGGGGATTGGAGCACCTGGTCACAATGGGAAAGCTGGAGGGAAAGAGAGCACCAGGTAGACCCAGGGAGAAAATGCTAGACGGACTTGCGGAGTGGCTGAAGACGAGGAGGGTGGAGGAGATGATAGGGGCAACAAGAGATAGAGACAGATGGAAGTTCATGATCGCCAACGCCATGCGGCAAGGCACCTGATGATGATGATGATGATGGTGATAAGATGGATGTTTGTGAATTGAGTTAGAATCTGTGTGATTCTAACATCAATAAGATGGATGATTTGGAGCTGAGTTAGAATCTGTGTGAATCTGACAATCAACTAAAGATCACAAGTTAGAGTCACCGTGCTGTAGTGGTGGTTAACGCAATGGACTACCGACTGGAAGGCTGTGGGTTCGAATTCCCATCAGTCCCTTCACAACAATCATTGTGGGGGTTTTCGGCTCTAATCGGCTCGTACCCAGAGGTGCCCAGAGAGCTGATACTTATTGTGCAGTGGACTTTGTAAATGTGTAATTGTATGTAAATGTTGTAAATCATATCAACGTAAAACAGAAACGAATGGGACAAATTTGAACAGACCAGTGTTTGTGTTGCGAGTCAGGATTAAACTGATGATACCAGACCTTGATGGGCTGGTGGTCACCTGAATCCTTAACCCTTTGACAGCTGCACCCTGTCCACCAGCATCCTGCATTATCAGCCATGCTACCAAAGCAAAAACTTAACCCTTTGACTCCATCACCCTACCCACCAGCTTCCTGCAACAGGAAGCTGGTGGATAGCGTGAGGGAGTTATAGGGTTAAGTTTTTGCAGTTGGTGGACAGAATTTCGGGAGTGAGAGGGTTAACATATGATCGCCATCCATGTGTCCAGGTGAAGATGTGGATTACCTTCAACGAGCCCAAGGTCACGGCGTGGATGGGTTATGGCCTGGGTGTGATGGCCCCAGGCCGACATGGGCCGGGTACCTACACCTACACTTCTGCCCACAACATCATCCGTGCCCATGCTAAGGCGTACAGACACTACGTCAGCCACTACAAGACTGCACAGAGAGGTGAGTGCTAGATTGAGTTTGATAATTCAGGGTGTTACTCGATTGTTCTGACCAGCACCTGCAGGTGTATGTATCTCTCGGGCCTGGTTGACGCCTGGATATGTTATGATAGTAAGCGTAGAGTACAGCCCTGTCACGCAGTCTCAGCCCTAGATGGAACTCCATAGCATCATGAGTATCATCCTCATGGACATCATCATCATCATTATCGCATTGTTAAAAAATATTGCCCCAGCTTGTGTGGCCATTAAGGTAGTGTTGAAAATGGGACGGGGTGA
>JAPXFY010000022.1:61520858-61523358 GCA_030674185.1 Monoplex corrugatus
TTGCTCTGGCTTTGCTTGCTGACTGTCCACGCCTCGCATCCGTACAACAGTATTGGTTCTATATAACATTCAAGGACCCTCTTTCTGATGTTAATTGATAGGCATTTGTTGGTAAGAATGCTTATCATCTTCTTGAATGCTGTTTTGGCTTGGCCGATGGACATGGACAAAAGAAAGATGAAGTAGAAGATAGACCATACAAAAGTATGTTGCTGAGACTGGAACCAATCAGAAAATAGGCCATACAAGAATACGAACCAAAAGGAAAAAAAAACCACGAAAAAAGAATAAGAACGCGTATTTAATACAAGACAAGACAGGTGCAAATTTTCGGCCAACTGGCGTTTGTCAAGCGTAAGATCACAAACAAACAAACACCAGATACAAAAATTAGGAGAAAAAGACTGAAACTTCCCTGCTTCCTTTTCTCACACTGGACGGAGCAGCAGGGAAGTTTAAGTCTTTTTCTTCTAATTTTTGTATCTGGTGTTTGTTTGTTTGTGATCTTACGCTTGACAAAGGCCAGTTGGCCAAATATTAGCGCCTGTCTTGTCTTGTTGTATTGAACACGCGTTCTTAATATTTTTTTTCGTGATGTTTTTTTGGTTCCTGTTTGCTTGAACGCGGGCAGTCACACTTATTTTGGATCTCGTAAAACAAAAATACGTTGTTGAGACTGGAACTAATTAGAAGATAAATCATACAAAATTACGTTGCTGAGACTGGAAGTAATTAGAAGATAAATCATACAACATTATGTTGTTGAGACTGGAACTAATCAGAAGATAAACCATACAGAAACATGCTGTTGAGACTGGAACTGATCAGAATGTCCAGTATTACCGTAGTTCTACGTTTTTACGTGACAGGACAGGATCGTCATGGCTGAGACCTTACCCTCAGGGACTGCGTGACGCCCTGAAGTGGGTACGTGACCAGTACAACAACACACCCGTCTACATCACGGAGAATGGCGTGTCCAGTCGTGACAACTCCTTACGTGACCAGTTCCGTATCGACTACATGCGTGACCACATCAATGAGCTCTTGAAAGGTTCGAATCTCTGTCTCTTCCCTCACCCTTCTGCTCATCCTCCTGTCTCTGTCTTTCTGTCTGTCTGTCTGTCTCTCTCCCTCTCTCTGTGCGTCTCTCTCTCTCTCTCTCTCTCTACGTCTCTCTCTCTCTCTCTCTGCGTTTCTCTTTCTCTCTGTCGCTGTCTCTCTCTGTCTTTGCGTGGATGTCTGTCTGTCTCGCTGTCTCTCTGTCTCTGTCTCGGTCTGTCTCTGTCTCTCTCCTTCTCTCTCTCTGTCTCTCTCTGTCTCTGTCTGTCTCCCTGTTTCTCGCTCTGTGTGTGTGTGTGTGTCTCTCTCTTCCTTTCTCTCTGTCTCTTTCTATCTTCTCTCTCATTTCTCTCTCTCTCTCACTCTCACTCTCTCTCTCTCTCTCTCTCTCTCTCTCTCTCTCTCTCTGCGTTTCTCTCTCTGCGTCTCTTTCTGTGCGTGTGTCTCTCTCTGTCTCTCTTTGTCTCTCTGTTTCTGTCTTCTCTGTCTGTCTGTCTCTCTCAGACAGACAGACAGACACACACACACACACACACACACACACACACACACACACACACACACACACACACACACACACACACACACACACACACACAGAGACAAGTAAATTAGCAACTGCAAATAGGTAAATTAAAACATGTGCTAAGATCTCTACTGTTGGGGGAAAAAATTTCATACCCTTACGTTTTTCGCTTAGCTGTCAGGATGGCTCCGCCCGTCTAGATGTCTGTCTTTCTGTCTATCTGTGTGTCTGTCTGTTTTTCCTCTCTTTCCTCTCTCTCTCTCTCCCCCTCTCTCTCTGTGTATACAAAAAGCGTTAAACGGAACTTATAGTCTGATTTTGCATGTACAGATCATTATAGAGTTAAACCCACAAGTGTAGCCACTTAGAACTGAACGTGTAATCATATTTATAAAAAAAATTTCACTGTTTAATTCAACTGGCCAGAAACTTCATTATTTTAAATGAAGATTTGTTGTCTTTTTAACACCGTTCATAGAATCAAATTTATGTGTATAAAAATTTGTGTATTAAAACGGAATATGGACTCAATTAGCATAATATTCAGCGTCAGTTTTACATTACTCAAAATGACCACATTGTGTTCGAGTGGTTAGTCATATTCATATTCCTCCGCCTCTCCGTGGGGATACCGCTCTTTCGTATAAATAGTATCCCCATCTTCTGGAAATTCTGTGCTAGAAATTTCCTCTCTTCTGTCACTCTCTTTTTTCTGCCTTGATCTTTGCTTTCTGTCATTTCTTCCTGTCATTTTCTGCCTTGCTGGTCCATTCACCTGTATGTGTTCGATAAAGTCTTACGTACTTTGTCCTACCGGTACATGTATTTATCAAATGCATTTTTGGCTCTAGGGAGGTGAGATATGTGGAAGCAATTTTAGGCAATTCAGGCCTGTTTTTATTTATGTTTTGT
>JAPXFY010000022.1:61533358-61538358 GCA_030674185.1 Monoplex corrugatus
GTCAGAGGATCGGAGGCAGAGCGGAGGGTACGTGAGGGAACATAGATCTCAAGTAGGCTTGACAGGTAATCGGGGGCTGCGTTATTGAGGCTTTTGTAGCACATGGTGTCTAGTTTGTACTGTATGCGCTTTGATACAGGGAGCCAGTGAAGTTGTGCCAGGAGAGGAGATATGTGGTCAGCTTTTTTCTTTTTGAGTACAAGGCGTACAGCATTGTTTTGAATGCGCTGTAGGATGTGAATGGTGGAGGCAGGAAGACCAGACAGGAGTGAATTGCAATAGTCAATGCGAGACATTATGAAGGAGAGAACGAGTTTTGCAGTTGTTTCGACAGAGAGATACTTCCTGATCAGGCTTATACGATGGAGATGATAGTAGCAAGATCTGGCAGTTTGAGAAACAAAGTTGTTCATGGACAGGGTAGAGTCAATGCAGACACCAAGGTTTTTAGCAGAATCAGAAATTGGGACTGATGTGTTACATAATGGGAGAGAAAGAGGAGGCAGCTGGGAAAGTTTCTGACGGGTGCCAATGAGGATAGCTTCTGTCTTGTCGTCATTAAGCTGAAGTCTATTGTGTGTCATCCAGTTCTTAATGTCCGAGTAACACTCAGTGGTGCGAGTCAACAGGCGCTGTATATTATCAGGTGAGTCACTGTCTTGAAGTTGGGTGTCATCAGCATAGAAGTGGTGTTTTATAGAGTGGGAGTTGATGATGGTGGACAGGGGGGAGGTATAAAGAGTGAAAAGAACAGGGCCAAGGACAGATCCTTGTGGAACACCACAGGTCAGGTATGCAGGTTGAGAGTAAGTGCCATTGATGAGAACAGTTTGTTTTCTGTTTGATAAATACGAAGTGAAAAAGGAGAGAGCAATGTCAGAGATGCCAAAAGTATGATGAAGTCTAGAAAGGAGAATACCATGATCAATGGTATCGAAGGCTGCAGACAGATCAAGGAGTGTGAGGAGAGAGACTTTGCCAGTATCATTTGCAAGGAGGAGATTGTTGAGAATGTGTAGTAGGGCAGTTTCAGTGCTATGGCACTGGCGGTAGGCTGACTGGAAAGGATTGAGGAGATTGTTGGCAGACAGGTGAGAGTTCAGCTGGTTGAGGACGATCTTTTCAAGGAGTTTTGACAAGAAAGAGAGATTAGAGATAGGCCTGTAATTTTTCAGTTCATTTGGGTCTAAATTGTGTTTCTTGAGGAGAGGGTGAACAATAGCAGACTTGAAAGAATCTGGGACAGTTCCAGTTTGAAAAGAAGTGTTGATGATGTCAGTGATGAATGGGAGGAGAGTAGGGAGACAATCGGAGTAGAGAGAACCTGGAAGAGGATCCAGTTCGCAGGTTTTGAACGACATGGATCTGATTGTGTTGAAAATTTCTTCTTGTGAGACTGGGGTAAAAGTAGTGAGAGGTGTGCCAGAGAAGGAAGGGTCAGGTGGGCATGGTTGACAGGGTGTCCTGTCAAGCCTGTCACGAAGAGTTTGTATTTTGGTGGTGAAATACTTGGAGAATACAGATGGGAGTTCTTCATTTGTATGTTTTGTTGGGAGAGGTAAGTCTTTTCGTGTGCCAAGGAGATGATTCATGGTTGTAAAGAGTTCTTTTGAAGAAGAGGCATTCAGGATTTTGGTTTGGAAATAGCCTGTTTTTGCAGATGCAATGAGGGTGGATACTTTTGTTTATGAGGCTTGGAAAAGTTGCCTGTGTACAGTGAGTTTGGATTTGCGCCAGCGGCGCTCTGCTCTGCGGCGGGCACGTTTTACACAGGCAATCTCATGAGTGAGCCAGGGGGTAGGGGGGCGGTCAGGTAAAAGACGGGTTGTGGCTGGAGCATGAGTGTCCAGAAGATGGTGGAGAGTAGTATAGAATTCATCGGCAAGGTTATGTGACTTTTCAGAAAGGAGACGGGAGGCATCAGATGAAAATGTGGAGAGGTCGATAGATTTGAGATTGCGTCGAGTCACTGTGCGCGTGGTACGGGAAGGAGGAGAAATGTCAAGAGAACAGAGAATTGCAGAGTGGTCAGATGGAAGGGCTGAAGTTAGACGGGTAGAAAGAACTAAGCAGTTGTCAGTAGCTGAATTGTGGTGATCACGAGAAATGATCCAGTCAAGAATGTGACCTTTTTGATGGGTTGGTTCAGAAATGTGTTGAGTCATATTGTGATTGGACAGAGAGTTGATGATATGTCTTGTGTCATAACGGTGAGTGTTGTCATAGTGGACATTGATGTCACCTAGAATGATGAGATTTCCAGGTAAGAGGCAGTAGTGGTCAAGCAGTTGGTCAAAGTCAGAGAGAAACGTGGATGTGGTGAGTTTGTTGACAGAGCTAGGTGGAGGTCGATAGACACAGGAGAAGGTGATGGGGTGAGGGGTGGATTGGAAGGATACTTCAACGTGCTCGAAAGAAGGATGGGAGAAAGGCAGAGACTGCGAGAAAGATAGGCGGGAATGGAGTGAGTCGTTGTAAAGGATGGCGATACCGCCACCTCGAGATGAGCGATGGAAAGAAGCAAGCCTGTAACCACTCGGAGTGAGGCTAGCATGTATAGGTTCATGACCAAGGGGGTTAAGCCATGTCTCTGTGATAAAAGCAATGTCAACGTGCTCATCAGCGATAAAATCGGCAATGACTTCGGCTTTGCCATCCTTGCATATTGATTGAGCGTTAAAAAGGCATAGTTTAAGTTTATCACAGTCATATGGCGGCGGCCGAGGTGGCGACGAAGGCGGCACCGACGGGACAAAAGACGAAGGCGACACCAGCGGGGCAGAAGACGAAGGCAGCAACGATGGAACAGAAGAAGAAGACAAAGGTAGCACCGGCGGGACAGAAGACGAGGGCAGCGCCGGCGGGACAGAAGACGAAGGCAGCACCGGCGGGACAGAAGGCGAAGGCGGCACCACCAGGACAGAAGGCGAAGGCGAAGATGGCAGAGGAGGAGACGAAGCCCGCAGCAGCGAGGTCGAAGGCAGGGGCAGTGGAGGAGACGAAGAAGCAGAAAAAGAAAAGTGGCGTCGGGCTGGCACAGCAGGAGGCAGGTTGTGCCAAAGTCGGTAGAGACGTCCACCACGACAGGATCCCCAAAGGGGAATTCGCTGGAACGAAACAGAGCATGCTTTAAACGACTGAGAACCGTTTCTGTGACATTTTGTTAATTATCATTTGGTTAAAGTACATATACTTCATTTACATTCATGACAATCGAACTAGAAGCCAGGGGGCTTGTTAAATATGATAATTGAAATGTGTTGAAGCATTCCTTGTGAAACATAAACAAGGATCGTTCAAGCCGAGCTCGTGCGTTATATTTTTATTCCCACTTGACCGAATCAGTACTAGACCTAGATCCTGGCCAAGCTTCTGAGGCACACAAATACCACCTGTGAGATGCGCTGTTTGGGAAGGAAGGAAGGAATGAATCTTTTATTTCATGTCTGTTAAAATCAGTGAATTTAGACAGACACATACACACAGGCACACACAGACACACACAGACACACAGACACAGACACACAAACACACACACACACACACACAGAAACACACAGACACACATAGACACACAGACACAGACACACACACACACACACACACACACACACACACACACACAAAGAAAAAATAGAAAGAAAGTAAAATATAAAAGAAAGGGGGGGGGGGAGTGTAAGAATGTAAGAAGAAGAAAAATTATAATTAATAATTTAGAATAATGAAATAGCAGTGTCAAATAATAACACACAACAATTAATTAACTTTTCATAACAATCCACCAACCGAGATCTGAGAATCAGCTGGACTCCCGGATTAGGTGTAAGTCTCCCTTTCCCCACTTCCTGGGGATGATTATCCCCGTCGGCCATATCACCTGATGTTGGGTGCTGACGTAAAAACTGAACCAAATCAAATGAAAACGATACATGTACCTGTTGCAGGTAAAGGGGAAAGTATCTGGGATAAATGGACTCATGACGGCCACGCTAACGAACATGCCACGGGGGACATTGCCTGTGACAGCTACCACAAGTACAAGGAAGATGTCCAGCTTTTAGCTAACCTGAAGGTTAGAGAGTTCCTTGTTTAGTATTGTTGTACAATTTGCCTTTTCCTATTTTTTTCTGTGTGTGAGTGTGTGTCTGTCTTTGAACAGTGCCTGTGACGAGTATCTTTAAAAAAAAAGATACAGCTTTTGACTAACTGGAAGGGACATGGTTTCTTGGAATTATTCCAGTTTTTCTTCTTTCTTTCTGTCTGTCTGTCTGCCTCTGTCTGTGTCTCTCTCTGTCTCTCTCTGTGTGTGTCTCTCTCTGTGTCTCTGTCTGGCTGTCTGTCTGTCTGTCTGTGTGTGTTTCTGTCTCTCTCTCTCTGTGCTGGTGTGTGTTCGCGCATGTTTGTGTACTTGAGTGTGTGTGTGTGTGTGTGTGTGTGTGTGTGTGTGTGTGTGTGTTTGGATATATCTGTGTGTCTGTGTTTCCTCCGTTTTTTAAAATTTTTTGTTTGTCTTGGGCATCGTAAGTTACAGTTATCACTAGTACAAGAAAGATGTCCGACGTTTAACTAAATTAAGAATGGGAAATCGTAATTAAATACATATACACTATGTCCCTTCTTTCATTCTGTCTGTGTGTCTGCCTGTATCTGCACATGGTCTGCGACAGCTACCACAAATACAAGGAAATTCTAATTTTATTTTTTAAGGATCATAGCACTTAGGAAGGTTACCTTTGTGCTCACATTTTGTTTCGACCCATTTTCTACGCCACCTTAATGATCACAGAAGCTGGCGCAGTTTTTTAAACAACGCGATGATGATGATGATGTCGATGAGGATGATAATCATGATGCTATGGAGTTCCATCTGATAATCATGATGCTATGGAGTTCCATCTGATAATCATGATGCTATGGAGTTCCATCTAGGACTAAGAGTGCGTGACAGGGTTGTACTCTACGCTTACTATCATGATATATCCTGGTGTCAACTAGGCTCG